>CM062831.1:22127887-22666019 GCA_031772345.1 Himalopsyche anomala | reverse complement strand
TTATTATCTATTGTCAAATATAACTTAAACTTTGACAAAAAATGTTTCAATGTATTTTCCAGAATAATAATATATGCTGCAGAAGAATGTTACAATAAAATTGGTACTTTAAATTGATTTATAGATTATTAAATTGCTATTTACCTACTCCGTGGTAGATTTCCTCATAACCGTTTGAGGCTCTCGCTTGGGACCTCTAAATCTTAAGGGCCTCAAAAAAGCTGATTTTATTCTACGTCCATAAATTTAAACTCAGTTTTAAATATTATATTTTAATTTTATATGGAATTCGGAAAATAGAGCATTATTAATTGATTGCGCCCAGGGACTTCCAATTGCTTAATCCGTTACTGTACTCTCTTATTCTATTTAGAATATTCAAACGCTGTCCAATCATGTAGATCTTGGGTTAATTCTCATAAACAAGACACGTTTACCCAAACAATATCTTTGTCCAAGATGTCCGCCTATATATTGCGGTAATAAACTAACTCGTGTGATATATTTTATTCATTGAGGGAAAAACAAAAAATATTTATAAGTAAGCAATAAATATGAATTTAATGTTAAAAAACGTGAGGGTATTATAAGTCAATACACAATTTAATGGTATAGATATATCAGCGACCGCCACCTTGAAATTGCTGCAGTAACGCCATTGGAGCAAGAATGTATAGATTGATTTGATCACGTAGTCAAAAATATCACATTTACTAATTTGTTATAATTAAACAATGTAATGAAAAAAACGTAGCCTTTATGATCATTAATTTATAAATGTTAGCACAAATGTTGTTTGGATTTAAAGTTGTGTGTTAAGTGGTCCGAAAGGTTGACCTATTATAACAATTTTGTTATTACGCAAATTCGTAATATACCTGTAACATTTAAAAAATATTTCACTAAATTTCGAGTAAACGTTATTTTTCTTGGCACGTAAGATAATATAACCAATATTACATTTTGTAAATTGTAAATAATGTGACCATAGTCACATACTGAAAGGGTTTACAGAAATCATTGAAAAAAATATATTCGCCGTTTATTCTGAACGTGACCAGTTATCAAGGAGAATAGAAACCATCTCGCCGCTAAGAACTGTTCCTTTTTGTCGAATTTGCGCCCCGAGAAGCTTTGCATTTTTAGGTTACAAAAATACGTATCCTTCTTCGGTCAGGATAGAAAAGAAAATGCTCCTCCTGGATGAAACAGGGTCGTAATTTATTTTGATTCACCCACTGCGAGACAGGCGCGACCCTCTTTACGTACCCAGTACTAAATGCCGAGATATTCCATACACTTGCAAATTTATTGCCACATTCAGTTCACTATAATAGTAGTTGACGGCAAAAAAATCGTATAAAAACAATGTAGAGAATGTTAGACTTTACCCTAACGAAAGATTTTTGTTCAATACAAATATTTTTTACTGTCAATTCTTGGTGAAAAGGCATTATATTAAAAATTAACACATTTTTTTTACTGATTCCACATTATTTATAACAGATCAGGACTGGTTTATATAACCGTGAGCATTATCAACTTGTGAAATATAAAAAGATATAGTGTTATTTATACAACCTTTAGTAAGACAATTAATTAATTAATTAAAAAATTGTTTTTATATCGATGGATTCGGCGGCATTTTGTGGAATGTGCCTTAAGTTTATTTTATATCAATATATACTTTGTTATTTGTATCCTAAAATCCTAGGAGGCTCCTTACCACCTATCCTTACATACGAAATATCTATCAGTGTATGTTATTTGGCTAATGGAGTCTAACGCTTATTCTGAAATCCCTTTGTTTACCTTCTGCTTTAAGGTGAGTGCATTTAGCAGGGCGGTAACTGTCAATGATGGCTAAAGGTACTTACTTAACAACCGAGATTTCTAGTGGTTTTGACTTGTTACCAACGGCTTAAATAATAACGTCACAGTAATGGGATATACAATAGAAAGGTAAAACAATCAATACTTACGATTCTCTAGTAAATAAGAAGTTGAAATAATTAGGTATATACTATAATTTAGTATTTTCTACATATGTATTTTAACTAAACAAAAAATATTTATTTCCACTAAAAATATGTTTTACGTTTAGTTGATAATACAGTGTCGTAATAATTAAGCAAATTATACGAGGCGTCTAGTTATAATAAGCGATATAATCACATTTTGTAAATATGTATTTAGATAAAAATATCAGGGCTGTGGAGTCGTGTGAAAAAAATACGACTCCGACTCTAATTCCGAGGAAATTAAAAAAAAATTATATTTTAACTTATATATATGTATTCCATCAGATCATCTTTAGTCAGCCAAGCATGAAAACAAGACTATGGCCTATTTTGTTTGAATATGTGTATTATTAAAAATATTTTTCAAAACAATTTTGAGCCGTTCATTTTTCACGACTCCGACTCCAAATTCACAGCCCTGAAAAATATGTTCATATTCCAGGCGCAATTTTAAACTAAGAAAGAATACTTATATGATCCAAAAGTTATAAAAGTTCATAAAAAAATCTTAATTCGCGATAAATTCATGAATTGAAATAATTTATATCTGCTATCAAATATGTACGATTTTATTTTGCTTGTCATTATTTAATTATATGATTTATCAGCTAATAAATACTGTTAATTTGTTTTTGTTTTAAGATGCAATACAAAAAAGGATCTCAATATAAAATAAACAATTTTTGCATGAAACATAAAAACACTGTTTGCTACAAATATTGTAAATATCGTTTTTTGTAACAAGATGCTTCATACTACGTAATAACACTAGTGGTAAAAAATACTTTGCTATTTTCCCCGTTTTGTGATAGAGTACTGAGCCGGTGACATTCCAAAATGTCATACATTAAATCCTGCGTGTTTCAGGAAAAAGGAAAACAACCCAAGATCCCGGATACGGAATTGTTACATCGAATACTAAAATATACATGTATACGTTTGGTTTTGACTTTTCTCCATAGAATGAAAATGATTATCTTCGATTTGGTTTTTTGTATAATAAATTGTACATGTGTGCACATATGAAGACCATGGAAACAATGACAGGAGTCTCCATGTTTTGTTGAAAAATGATATATCATCCTGTAGAGCTGGGTATTTTTCATATGGCAGTAAATTCATTTTAAAACAAAATAAGTCTGCAACATGTACATTTTTTAAGAATTAAAAAAAATGAGTTTTAAGCAACACTCAATAAAAGTGGCAGTTTACATAGTCTCGTAGAGTAAAAATGACAGTTATTAAATGGATTTCACAAAACAATATAGATTATATAAAAATAGCAAGATAATACGTATAATAATTAAATTTGAATCGTTCAAATTATGTACATTCACACAAGTTTTGTCACTAACGACCAGGGTTTCACATTTCGGCATCTTGAGGCGAAACCCGGGTCGTAAGCACATTCAGTCTAAATCTTAAATTATGTATAAGAATATTTAAAAATACTTTCTTCAGGCGTTTTACATGTAAAAGAAAAAAAAGCGTTTTAATTGATTTGTCGACATTTAAGTATAATGAAAACCGCCGCCTTGTTTATTGAGCCCTGTAAATGTAAAACAACAATATAATCGGATATGAAATAGACTTGAAGACCTCTGAAGGTGGCGCGCCCTCGGAACTGTAGCTCCATCAAATAAGTATACATAATAACGTAGACTTCCTTCAGATCTGAAGAACACATTCATACAAAATAAAAAATGACTACAAATATTGATTTTATTATAATGATGTAATAATGATTAACCCACCTTGTTTGGCGTGGGTTTTCAGGTCATATTTTTCGTAATTAGAGACCAACGTGTTGTGTCACAGCAAACAAACCTCTTTGTAAACAGAAAGAGCCTTAACACAATCGAAGTATGGAGATTTGTTTGTATTTCGCAACGGATAATACTTTGGCTGACCTAAAACCGCTCAAACACGCTGTGGGTGGGGTTCGGTAAACCTGAAATTATTATTCAGTAAATAGGAACACCTATATGAAACTCATTAGTCGGTTTATTGGGGATCTAATTTGACTTGGTAATAGGTTGGGTGGGAAATAATCGAAGAGTGACATTTTGAAACGTAATTCGCTAAAAAATGCACGTTTTCATGAAATATAATAGAGAAAATTCATATCAATTGTTTGTTTTATTTTAATTTTTGCTATATTTTGGAGTGTATGGAAATTCGCATCGTGTGTAATGATGAAATATATTAGTGTATCAAAGTATTTTTCAGGAGATTTTTAAGGTCTTAGAATACCTATACTTGTTTTATATTATATATGTTACTGAAAATAAAAAAACTTCACATTATTCCTTGTATGTAAAAATAAAATGAAAGTTCCAGCTAAAATTTAATAAAAATTAAACTACCACGTGGTTGACATATTTTTCAACGTAGGTGTCAAACGAAACGGTTAAATGTTGTACGTTACTTGTGCTGTCTGATTTAAATTTATTGCGTATATTTTTGATGTGAAAATATTCAATATTATTAATTAAATATGCTATTTTTTAAATTCCATATACCATATATTTTGATTTATCTTCTAATGAAAGTGTTGTATTTTAAAGTAAATAAGTATAACTTCAATTTAAAATTGAATATAATAAAAAAAATAGGCTGGTATCACACTTAGCTTTGGAACGAGTGAAATATTAAAATAGTCAATTAAAATTTATACTTCTGAATGAATTAGCCCACTGTACCCACTAAATCTTTCGAGATAGTCATTTGAAATACGATCGAGAATGTATTCAAAATAAAAGCTTCTCACTTAAGATGGTGTTTATAGAATCAGGGTAAGACCGATGCGGGAATCCATTCAAATAAATAACATTAACTAAACGTGCACTCGTTTTTGAAAGCAAATGAAATTAAAAATAAATAATTCAATGGGGTATGAGATTAGGAAATACTGAGATAAGATCTGCACACTCCCATATAACATTCTGAATGGCTATCCAAGTAAAAAGGAAATCGTATAATTTTTCGCTCAAAATTCATGAACTGAACCTATAGGGCGGAAATGTGTTGGAAAAATTTTCGAATACAATTTTTGGGGATCGCTTTTTTCTTGTATTATGCTTTGGTGTAAGTTTGCGGAATGTTATGATATTACATCGGACATATTCAACATATTGGTAAATAATTGGACTGGGAAAATTTCGGTCTGACCCAAATATTATATCACTCACCCCCCCTGATCTGATTAAAAAAATGTGTTCCTAGTATTTTGGTTGCTTATAATATCGCATAAAAAACACAGAATTCATTGAAATATTAAATATATAAAACAATCCAAGTCCAAAATATCGAAATAAAAAGATTTGTACTTTATATAGAATAAAAACCTTTTATTAATTTTGAAACTTGTGAATACATTTCCAAGAATGATTGTTTTTATTATACTTTCACACTTATATATGATAAATATATAAACATTTACAATGGACGATTTCGGTGGAATATTTTTATTTTTAATTATGGTTAATTTGTTGTCCACGGTAGATGAAAGTGTTTGATTCAGAAATCCAGCCCTTGACTGTATAACGGAGGAAAACAAGTTTCAGAGTGTTTGCCGCACGGCTACGGCACCAGCAAATGTACGACATCTAACTAATTCTTATAACTCCAAAGTCTACTACTGTCGCGAAAGGTGCCTATATTATATATTAGTGTTAAACTAAAGTTGGTAAATATTTTTCATATACTATTGGTTGTGTGCTTAGGTAGCTATGTGTGAGTGTTTTACCTTTTTAATAAGCAATATTTAATTTAAACTAAAATATATATACCAATAAATAATAATTGAATTATCAACTAAAATTTGATGTTAAAAATAGATTTCCACAGATCGACCCTCAAATATATCGAAAAAGCGTACTAAACATCAATTGTAATTCGTAACTTGCCACATAAGTTGATGATATCTAGCCCCTTAAGTTGAAAAAATTACCTACTTATTATTTTAACAATACTAGAGAATTAGCATTACATAGATTTTTGAATTTCTCTGACGAAACGAAAGAAAACTATAAATTAAAAAAAAGAAATACTAAAAGTTTTTATCATCTTTCCCGACGGTATTTACGACATATTTGTTTGTATTATGTTGTACAAATATATCATCGTTCAGTAAAGATGCCATACTGTTTTTACGGCCGTAAAAATAATATATAACTTGTTTGCATTTTAAAATTAAAACTATCCGTCATGTAATTTCGTCCACCTCTTTCTGTTTACCGAAAACCTTTAACGCAAAAATGACGATAAATTCTTAACCAGAGGGTTAGTAACAAGTTTTCAATAATATCCCGACCTTCTCGTCCTGGCCAAAAGTTCAGTTATTTATTTCGGTTCGCGGCGCTTTCCCGCGTTTTTCTGCCGCCATTTTTCCTGATCGGAAAGCGATAATGGCCGCATTTCCGCTTCCGTCCGCGTCGACTTGTTTTCGAATAAAGTGCAGAGGGCGTTCGAGTCCCGGCGGATCGTAAATCATCTATGGTTCGCTATGTGAATTGCTCGGTCTCCTGCGAAAGACCCGCATTTTTTTTATTAAGCCCCAAATTCAGGTAATATTTTCACATTTATGATTATAGAAAAATGCTAATAATATACAAAAATATAGTTTTATTATCAATAACAACGAAACCGAGATTTTGCCACGATCTTTTTATATCTGAATTTTGATCGTGATCAACCTTAATTTTTTCTTTTGGAAATATCATTTTAATCTATGCTCTCTATTCGTGAATAATGAGAAAAACTTTACTAAATTAATAATATCCAAAGATATTATTCATTCATAAATAATTAAAATACATTTTTATGTATATTTTATTATTAAAGTTTATTGCGTCTTATTTTATTACATAAATATGGGGGCTGGTAACTATGAAAGTTTTCCCCATTTCTAAATGCAATAATCAAATATTTTTTAAGTTTTTTTAATCAAATCTTTAATGGAGTGTCTTTCCAAACTTCATCGTTTTTCGATATGTTCTTGTATTAACTCAAAAACACCCAACTATTATTCTACACCTGGGACATGTTCCAAAATTCAACAGAGAAAATAGTTAGAGAGTGAACATAACAAAATTAAAAGAAGATTCCATTGCGTTAAATTTTTTTCATGTATATGTAAATATAGTGTTGTATTTCTTCAGTGTCACTTCAGATGGGTGCAACAAAAAAACTGCAAAGAAATGTAATCTCTAATAAAATTAAATCTCTCATATTTTTTTTTTTTTTTTCCATGTCCACTCCCAATATGGAGCATATGGACTCCTAATGGAGTTTATCTCAACAGAAATGTTTCTACGAGAACTGCTTGTTACTCAGTTGCTCAACCTCTCTTTTTCCAAAGAGAGTAGGAATAGAAGGAAAGGGCAAGAACAGGACTAGTGGTTAGCTAATCGCTCTCCATACGCCCCGTTCATAGGATAGGATGGGTGGGAGGGGAGAATGCAAGACATCACATACATCCATGCCTTTGAACAGAAATTCATAAATCGATTGAAAAATCATTTTATAAAACTGCCCGTACCGGGATTCGAACCTGTGCCCTCCGTAGCGGTAGCCAACGATGTTGACCACTCGACCACACAGGCGGCATATTTAGGGGGTGTTATTTTAAAGTTTCACAAAAAGAAAATTAAATGTACATATTTTTGATAAAAAAATAATATAAAATTTGCATAGTTAAGATGTTAACGTAGTGTGATACGATCCGCATTGGTCAATAGAAGTTTTAATAAGAGCCATTAGTTGATGTATTAATTATTCTAGTCCAACTCCCCAGCGTTCGACATCTTTCCCTATATGCTGAATATAGTTTCAGTGAACTGATGTATTTAGTTAATTAACCCATTTCAGTGACTTGGCGTGCCGTGACTATTGACAGAGGCACGAGAATTTGTGATGAATAGGTAAATTGATGGGACGGATGTTGTAAAGCCGGGGCCGGAAGGGACAAATCTCACATCTCGCAACAAGATCGAATCGAATGACAGCCTGCAAAGTAAACTTTCGATAAATCACGATGTTTTTTTCTGTACGGGAACCGTGCAGTGGTTGATATTCTGTGGCTCGAGAAGGAAAATGACAACAGGACAACATGGTATTAATCTTCATAAGAAAAGTTAGTTAGTGTGTTTGTAATCTACCTGGCTTTGTTATCTATTGGAGCACATGTATTATACGTATCAGAAATTTTCGATCAAAGTAAAAAAAAGTCAAGCAAAGTGTGTATATAAATTAGGCCCATTAAGGTGAAGTTTTAAATGGTATTTTAGAAAAAAATAAGTTAGATGCGTTGTAATATTCCATACGTTTTAAAATATCGTAAAAGTGAAGTAATCTTAGTTAATAAACATTGCAATAGTGTTTTCTTCGTAAAATAAAAAAATGCAACCCACCAAAACACCAAGTAAAGACGTGATTGTATTTAAAAGTTTTACCATTTTACTATTTGGCTCATTTCAACTCTCTTTGGATCAATTTTAACACACATTTAATCGAAATACCAATTAAAATTGATATATGATGTGTATTTACCATTTTGGCAGAAGTTTTTTTTTGGTAACAAATGGATAATTTTATATAAACAGATAATAAAAATTTGAGCTGTTAGCATAAATAGCCTCCATCTAGCGACAGTATTTTATATTACCGTGTTTTTTTGAAAACTGATTATTTTCCGATTAAAACTTATAAATATTACTCCATGCCTTCTAAGAAAAAGAATAAATACGTTTGAACGAAGAGATATAAGATATTAAGGCTTCCCTAGGGCCTTTGCAGGATATGTTAAAACTAGGTCCACGGCTATAATAATAAACGAAAATAAATTCACTATACAATATGTACGACTAAAATTTGTCGAGAAGAGGCATATAGTATATACCATAAATTGTTTAATGGGCCTATTTCGCAACCGTTTTGCAAACACTATCCCGTGATATGGGTAAGACACGTAAAAGGTTGTCTGTGGTAAAAATAAAGGCAGTCCCGAGAAAATGTCTGAAATTTATCAATCCGATTGACAAACTCTTTATCAAACATGTCCTAATGATGCTATTTAAATAATGAAACACCTTTAATATTTTATGTCGTATCCAACTGACAGCTAGAATAAAAATATATATTGCTTTATAAGCTATGATATATTATTAGAATACTAAACAATATAGCTATATTATTACTTACGAAATCTATGTTTTTTCTACAGAAATAACAATATTTATGCCGATGCTATTCATTTAAAAAAAAAATACTTTGAATTACCTTTCGTCAATAAGCCATATTTTAAAAAAAGTATGCGCTAATCCGAGATGCGCTTTTCATCTTCTTCAGGATTTTAAGTTGTAGTCAAACTAACAGGCAGAAAATGATTTATTACTTACTGAAAACGATACAGTTGTGAGATCAGGTTCAAGAAATCGACGGACCATATTTCAAATAGTCATTCGCTATAGCGCTTTATTACCAAATAAAGAAAGCTTTCCACCCATTTGATCTCACGTTATATATTTTATTGTATGTTTACGTTACAGGGGTAGATGAGGGTTGGTTAGGAAAGCAACATCAAGTTGAAAGGGAGCCACTCGTAGATTTAAGAAGGAATATTGTTGGGGTCAGAAAAGCTCATGGGAAAAACCGTATTCAACGTAATACGTATCTAAATCATTTTGCCTACTTGCTTATTTATTGAGGCTAAATTTATATCAAAGTAAGCGAGTATGTAAAATTTTCTCTATCTCTTTTAAAGATATTTCCTTTACTTGAATATTTAATTTTTGATTCATACCTCTACCAGAATTAAAGCATTTTTTGATTGATACTTTCAGGGTTCTACAAATTACGGCTGTGGGTAATGGATAAGTGGAAAGATTGTTTATTTAAAAGCTCCACCAGTTTTGATGAAACCGAATTACGTAATATATCAGCGGTCAGAAGAGCGAAAGGATGTTTCACTAAAATATGTTTGTATCCATTAAAAGAAAACAGTAAAACTGCAGAACCTTAATATCAGATAAATATCAGAAACATATGTATATCGATTTAAAAAAAGTATTTTATTTGACTTCCAGTTTACCAATTTGGTCATATCTGTTTCTCAACTAACTTATTACGTTTCTAACTTATTATCACCACATTTGAGATATAGTGAAAATTTTAAATAATGTATAAAGGGGCGAATATTGGCACTACAAATTTTATAGTTCTGTATTTTAATGCAACATTAAGTTGGTTATCTCACTACTACCTATTAAGTGTTTATGGCCGCTGTTTAACGGACGCTTTTAGCAGCGCAATAACGACCAAGAAAAGAATCAATTCTATTTACCATGGTCAGAGTTGTACACGAATAATCTTTTAATCATAAAATAATAAAATTACAAGATAAAAAAAAAACATAATGTCGCTTACTAAGAAATTCATAATATTAAGTATCCCATGAGAGTCCATCGTGTAGGAAGTGTTTATTCTACCGTCAGATCTAACGAGAAGTTAAAAGTATACCATTCCCCATATTATGAAGATGCAAATTTATTGAATGCCTCAAAGTTGGTATTGGTTGAGATCGAGTCAGCGTGACCTATTGGAACCGTATGGTGACGGGCCTCAGCTCTGCTCGTTCGATTCTTGCACAGTGAATTTATGCTCTTCACATACATATTTCGATTTTTACAACATACGATAACTATTGAAATGCGCAGAAGACGCATCGTTGGAGCACTCTTTAAGAACGTATCCTTTTATTTTCACTTATAATTTTTTCTCATTTTTGATATTTTAATAAATACAATACACAACCTTACAGTGCGTAACCTGAAGACAAAAACGTCAAGTGTTACTATGCTCAAAGTATTATACTAAAACTAAATGAAAATGCTTTGCGAAAACTTCTACGAATTGATAGTAGTTTTACTCGTTATCACTTGGTCGGCAGAATTAATTTAATCATAACTTACCACTCGGCCACACCAAACTCACTGCTGAATTAAGCTAAAATAAAAAAGGGGTGTAGCATATATTCGTTTGCAGTAAATGTACTGTTATACATTTGTTTGATTACTGCTATGATTAAAACACAATGTTCACTTTTTTCCGCAGAAACCAGGACAAGTTTCCACGAAAACAAATTTAAGCCAACATTTTCTTTATGCGAGTTAATTTTTCAATACTTGGAATTGAATAAAGAAAGTCTGTGTACAAAGGCAAACTTTGGTTTTGATATGGAAATTACTGTTATTAAAATTTGACAAAGCAATCCAAACAAATTTGAAAGTTCTACTATTAAGGCAACACGTAAAAACGTTATTTTTGTTGCACGAAGGAAAAAAAACATTTCCATTTGCAGGAGCGCTGTAAAATATGTAGTCTTATTTGGCAGTTTTATTAAACACAATATGCAAAATAAATTGGGACGATCTTAAATTTTATTGCAAGCAATAACTGGCTTTATTTATAAAAGAGGTCGAAAACTTTTGGTTGGAGTATTAATATTTTTAAGATTTATTATGTTCAAGTATAATTAGAATTTTAATAAAAAATATAGCTTAAGGGTACAGGCGGGCAAAAATTTCATTTAATGCAGAAGAACGATGTCTTGCAGACCTGTAAGCAATAAGTATTTTTTTTTACTATAACCTCTCCCAACGTGTAGCATGTCGTCGTTTCCGTTTCAAAATTGTATATCTGCAGAGTCTCAATTTTTCAAGATAGCATAAGAATATTTAAAAAAATATGATTGCGGAAATAAAACGTAAAAAATACGTCTTAAATATATTTTTTTATCCTTTTTCGATTTTTGATATTCTTAAAAAATATTCTTTCCTTATTATTTTATGCCAGTTATTAATTTTTGCACAGAATTTTTCTGCTGATATGAAGATTTTGCAATGGAAACAACGATATGCGCTGCTAATGAAACGTCTCAGCGAAAGCTATTTTTTTTTAAAATTTATTGTCATTTTAAGGTGAAAAAATATCAATGTATTTAAGTTCTATAATTATTATTTATATATAGTTGATAGCTATTTCGTATTACGCTATCTTCAGAACTATAGTTCTGTTCTGACAAGGGCGTATAGTTCGAAAGAATGGATAGTCCTGACAAGGGGGTAAGCTTAAATAGTCTACAACTACATATAAAATAATAATAGTTGTAGAACTAAAATACGTAAATACTTTTTCAATTTATTAAAATGGAGTTCTACAAAGTAAATGTCGGTTAAATTAATTTATTGTTATCGAGTTACACCACCTTCCTTTCCAGTAAGGGTAAAATAAGATGTACCAGGTTAAGCGAGGACACATAGTTAAAATATACCCCTGTCTCTAGACTTTTCAAATCGGTTCAAAACTTTGTACTCATGAGTCTGTCATCGAATAAGATGAACAGCGAATCAAAATCAACGATCACTTAGATAGATACAAAGCTGATTTGGTTAGTTGTTTTTCAGTCAAAAGTATTAAAACATACGCACCTGTTTTTAAATTATGAAAGAATAATAAACGGCATACGATAATAACTTTTTCTCTATGTTATAAGCTAACCTATTAATTGTATGTCAAGTCATTCGACACTGTAAAACAACTCATGCAATAAACAGCTATTGCAGTTTCCGAAGGATGTATAATATATGAACTTTGTCAATAATGTTTTCAGTTTGTACACAAGTCGTAAACTCTATGTGACAGTTTAGATACATAGAAATTGCAACGTAAATATTTTATATCAAACGGTGCATTTGCCAGGTTTACTTATTATTTACTATAAATCATATTGAATGTAAATTAAGCAACGCATAAAATATTTAGTGTTCGAATTGTCTAATTAATTTTATCTTTCACGATTATTTTTACTGACTTTTACATCTCAACTATTGTGCTGTGTTTGTGAAAAAAAACGGTTTTGAATATAGATGATTGATTATATTATTGTCATATATTTATAGAAAACGTTTGTCTGACTGAAAAATAGTGAATATAATAGCCGAATCAGTTATCAACTTAATACAAAAATTGTAAAACTAAAATACAAGATTAATAGATCATTGTTATTTTAGAGTTCTACCATATTAATGTCAATCCAATCAAATTTTTATTATTAGCAGTTTGAGAATAACGATTAATACTTTGACAAAAAAACTAAAAGTAGTGTAATATTTAATCTCATTTTAACATTTTTTATTGCAGAACTGGTTCGTTTTATTGTCATTATTTCCAATATCATTTTGTCTTCATTTTTACTACATAAATTTTTGTAATATAATATATTTATTTTAACGAAGATACATTTTGTGCAGAAATATTTTCCAATTTCAGATAAGATTTACCATTGCATACTTCCACGTGCAATTCTCATCGAAATAATTGATGTATGTTATATTTGATCAGGATTGTGTAGGTTATTAAATATTAAGATAAAAAGAAGATGAGGGCATTAAAAAACAAGATGAAATATGTGAGTACCTAACAAAAATAAAAACTGTGTGAATTGCCAACCCCTTATTCCACGTAATGTGTTTGTTTTTGAGACCTACCCCTATATTGAATAATAATGGCGGGATTGTCGTTCGGTTTGGAAGCATTTATATATTTTTGGCGCCAATATTGTTTGCCATGTTTATATTTACATCTATGAGATATAAGTTTTGTGGATCAAGTGATTCTCAACATAGTTATTAAATCTAGCACTATCTTAATATGAAATAAATTAACTTAGATTATTCCATGTATTGTGTTACAAACTGTGACACGTATTTCGCCTCTTTCAGAGGCATCTTCGGACAGACTACTGTCGCAAATGCTTGCCTAAGTACGAATGATTTTAATTTTACTATTCTGATATATTATAATAAAAATCAAATAAAAATAGGAGGCAAGGAAGGGAAGATAGAAAAACAAACAAATGATAATGGTAATACAAATGACATTTACATTACAAAATGATTAACTAATGAGTTGCATCAATTAGGACGAGTTAAACCGTTAGAAAATATATGTAACAATGGCGAACCACCTGTTTTATTCAAGATATTATTTAATAATATTTGTTCATTGTTAATACTTTTATTTATTTCTTTAGTTTTAGAATTTTTAGAACACTAGTATTTATAATTTACTGTTTTCTTAGATAGGTAATTTATGTCTGGGAATATAATAATTAAATTAATGAATATATCTCTAATATTCTAATGAAAATCAGACATTTCATTTGTTAGTTAAATTATTTAATCTTCTTTCTCAACTAATTGAACACAATATAACTAAAAGACAATACCTTGATGACGTATTTGTTTTTACTTTTATAGATGACTCTAAAATTATATGTACTTTTTGGACAATGTATCGTTTTTAGTATTTCACATTTTACGACACATTGCTAAAATTTATAATAAATTAATTAATGTCAATATGTACAACAAATATTTTCAAATTAAAGTTTTGTACGAGTTGAACCTAATAAAAGATTTTATAAGTCGCTTGAGATCATGTTTTAGAAAAGTGACATGTCTAAGATCTTAAATTGTAATTAATAGAATTCAAATTCGATTTTAACCTTGCCAAGACTTGAACTCAGAGGAAGGAAAACGTGGCAAGACTTACCAGACCACATAATTCGACATAGTTTCGATATCTACACGATTTTTTTATTTCTAAAAACTTATACCTCGCTTAGGAGGTATGAGTCTCCAGTTCCTAGGGCCGTTCGATTGATCAACTCATTGCCTAGTGAAGTGGATGTTTTTGGTGATAGTATTTGTGAACTGTTTGTGAAATTTTACTATTTTATTTCTTGATTTTTTGTGTTGATTTTTATGTATTATGTAATTTTATTTAATATTCTGTGTCTTTTATGTGTCAAGTACATGGCGAATTGGCGTAAGCTGTTATGCCATGTACCATAATTTTAATTTTAAACAATAAATAAAATAAAATAAAATAAATATTTGATTTTTTGATCGCCGCTCTGTATAATGTGAGATTTACATTTACTGATTTAAAAAACATACGATAAAAATACAATTGATGTTTGTTTTGGAACATGTTTAAGCGATAGTGGTGAGGGACGCTTAGATAGATGGCTAGAGGGGGCTGAAAACGTAGGCGCAGTAACTCGGAGTGGGTAAAAAAAGAAGACACCACGATTGATAGGGAAATATTAACGCATAAAGCTGTCACAATCCGCGAAAGGATTTTTACGATCCGAATATTTATATTTACGATGCGCCAAACTGAGTTATTATTAGAAATGTTTTATGTTTAACGATAAATTATACCAGATTTTTTTGCGCTAAAAAATAGACCATTTTTTTTGCATATTTATGATCTACGCCATAGATTATTTATTTTTTCAATACATATATATATATATAAATATGTGTATATATTTAAACGTATAGTGAGACTTCAACCTGTCATTTTAAGAGCTCTTAAAAACGATGGAAATCGGTCCAAAATATACGAAATTTCGTCAGTATATTGTGAACATTGTCTGGTGGTCAATGAATTGAATGTTTGAACGAACGCAGAAATTGTAAAGCGATTGGTAAGTCATGTATAATATAATAAATATTTTCTTCAATCGTTCAAATTTTGCACATTCCCACACTTTTTATATTGTCATTTTCAGGCGTTCCATTGCACGGTTTAAGAACATCCGCGCACTTTAACGCAAGAAGATGGCAAAAAGCGAAACCTGTTTAGTTATTGACAAAACGTGTAATAAATTTGTATATTAATATCCCATTAAACCTCTTCGATCGAAATTTTAAATAACACAAAATAAAGTATTCCTGAAAAAAAAATACTCGAGTCGTTTTTGTTTCGCCGTTTCCTAATTGAAATTTATCCATTTGGGGTAAGAATACAGTGTAGTAAAAATTAACTACAGTTATCAAAAATGTAATTAAATCGACGAAGACTCAAATTAAAATTAACTACGCTGCCATTTACAGAGTATAAATAATTGCTAATTGTTGTATTTCTTACTGATTGCACTATTAAATATAACGATTTAGATAATAATTACATTCATTTTGATATTGCCCACATCCGAATAGCCCTACGATAATTACATAGCTACAATCGATTTCACTGGTTCTCAAAATTGTTTTATTTTTATATTATAAACTATGGTTCATCTATCGCTGGTTATGTAATCAAGTCTTTGCGGGAGTTTGTACTACTTTGGTGCGACTGCTGTGAGAGCTTGGATCACCGTATGTACACGACATTAAATGTGTACGTTGTGGCTTTCTTTGTATGGGTTAGAATCTAAATGCATCTCTAACTTTATATTCTATTTGTAGCCTCAAATTCTTTCCTTAACTTTTTCGGAGAGAAAAGTTTAAATTATTATTTTAAGATTTTTTAGGTTCCACATTAGATGAAAAATTATTATTTATTTAACGTTCTCGTCTATTATGTATTGTAAATAAATTTAGTCGATGATTAATTATATTTTTTTAAATCAATACTTCCAGCAGGGCTGTGGAGTCGCGTGAATAAAAGACGACTCCGAGGATTTTTTAAAAATAATTTCGTTTTCACTTATATACCATCAGATCCAACTTTAGTTAGCCAAGCATGAAATGTTAACACTTTTGACTATTTTGTTTAAATACACATCATTAAAAATATTTTTCAAAAAAAAAAATCGAGCCGCTCATTTTTTACGACTCCGACTCCACAGCGTCCAGGTATATATATTTATTTTTAAAATTTGAAAAGTTTATGATTTTCATAATTGTTTATTGATGTTGTAAAAATGAAAAGGGCTACCTACACTGAGCGTTAAAACTGACGTCAATTGACACATATAATGAAGAAATTAATTTAACATAAATTACGTATAAAAAAATATTTAAAATGGAATAACATAAAATAATATTAGTAGTTGCAATTGTAATTTTTAAGCTTATAAATAAAATTCAGACTTTTTTTTTATTTTTTCTATTTTGTTATTTTTTTACTGCTTGGACACGCCACACAATCAAGAAATAATATTTGAGGATTTTTGGCACGCGGACCGAAAAAGTTTTGCCATCTCTGTTATAGGGTCTATAACGCAGCACAACAGCGTTATTCATGTTAATTTTTTTGGTTGCATCCCTGTAGTGTGCAGAATGTTGAAGTGATTGATGCATGTAACACTAAATGTCAATCAAGAATTTAATAGTTAATATTTAATTGTGTTTGAATTTTCACGTATTATCCGCGAGTCCATCAAAACTATTTACTGTGATTTGAAGAGTTATTTTGGTAAAAATACAGTAGTCAATTTCTATGTAAGTATTTACATAAAACCCACACGAAGAAGAATAACTAGTCTTTGTATGTGACGCATAATAAAAATAAGCACATTTCAAATTTGTTTGTCGTTTTCGTTTGCCAAGCTTTCGTTACGTAGTGTTAATGACTGAGAAAGTAATTAGCATTGAATTGAAAGCTTTGAATGGTGAAGAACATTAACATGAGTACAACCTACCGTACATTAAGCTCACACTAAGAATACGTCAGTACATTGCAAACTTAAAATAGAAAGTATACGAAAGCTGTAATGTACCAGAAAAGCAATTAAGATAATATTGCTTATATCATTTGAATTGTCGGCTAAAATTGATGAGTGGGTTGGGGAGGTCTGATATATCAATTTATAAAATTTGATCAATTTACAACTCATCAAAACAGCTTTAATTTTTTTTTAAATTTTAATTTAATTAAAAACACAAAACTAAACAATCGGTTATTTTACATAATTAGGAAAAAATACACCATTAATGGAAGTCTATCGAGCATGTATTAAAATAAAACAATTATTTGCCCGACTCATCCAACTTCACGCAGAATATATGGAAATACAAAGAAACAGCGTAAAACAATTAAAAAATGTTTCGTAGTGATATCAAAAGGATGTTATGACAGCTTGTGAGATGAGTTAGTTCATATCCACGATTCCTTAAATAATATTTTCGTAAGCATATAGTTTGCCATTTAAAGAGTGTCGTAATTTTTATTTTAAATTCTCAAAGATAAAAGATTTTGATCAGTTATAACACAATGAAGAAAATTTTACCAACTACGAAAATATACTAGGAAGAGCATGGTAAGATAAAAGTATTGTTAAGTTAAATTTGAATCGTTCAAACTATGTACATTCTCACAAATTTTGTCACTAACGACCCGGGATTCGCCTTTCGGCATCTTCAGGCGTTCAAGTGCACGGATGAACTTGAACTGACCGTGACCGTTCATCCGTGCACTTGAACGCCTGAAGATGACGAAAGGCAAAACCTGGGTCGTTAGTGACAAATTTTTTGAGAATGTACATAGTTTGAACGATTCAAATTTCATATTGAAATTCCACCAAGCACCTTCAGTCAAAATCTTAAATTATTGTTAAGTTATTTTTTAAAGAGGAAAAATACATGCTATATCTTGTTGCAAAACCAATGGAATAACAGACACGGCAACTTTTACATTATATTTATCTTTGATATATCGATCGTTCAGTTTTTATGTTAGACAGCTTCAAAAAACCAGATAGTGGAAAAAACAATGTTCAAATGGTCCCCATTAATCAAATATTTTTCATCTGCGTCCAAGATTTATACATTTTATCAATAGGTGGTTAGAGATTAGGTCGGCGATATTAAATCTTTTCTTCGTCTGGTCCGCATGCCAATTTTTGGTTTATTAAGTAAGCCGCAGCATATAAATAGTAATACGTAAATACACCACATACTAAACATAACATAATTGTAAGTACACAAAAATAAAAATGTATCATAAAAACTTTTTTGAAAACGATTCCAGATGTTTAAAAAGTATCTGGTGACCGATTGTTTGGGCCTCACACAAAGTCTGAATGGGTCGCAGGTTGAGTATTGCCGGATTAGGTACTAAGGTCAATAAAAGCATATTAAAAAACATTCTTGTAATAAATAACTTTTCAACATTTTGTTTCATTGCTAATAAATTTGTCATCTGACAACTGGAGCCATGTATAGCGCAAGCTTTTTCACGTAGCTGCATACTTACCTCACAAATTAACTGGATGTTCGATGTATAAAATATATACATATTAAGAAAAACATAATATTCTTTTGTACTTATTTCTACATTTATTTATCAAGATCAGTACCGTTTTTGCTCATGGCGAGCATTGTAATTCAGGCATGGGCAACCTTTCCTAGGTCTGGGGCCAAATTATCATTCTGTCTCCGAGTCAAGGGCCGGACCAAATTATTAAACATAATAAAGTAATATTAAATTAAATAAAACACGTTGCTACTTCTTATATATCGTTCAAGCGGTGGTGATCATAAACAAGTAGAGTGGAGCCACTGCAAGCGCCCGTGTCATCTCCATTATTTAATCCCTCTTTGGAACCGTTAATTTCTTTCTCTATAACTTCACCGAGTTGAATCAGGGCCGGACAAAATAGCTGTGGTTGCCCATATATGATGTAATTTATACAAAAAAAAATGAAATAAAAAGGTGTAAAAAACAATTGGTGACAATAAGTGAATCAAACAAGTGTAAGAGTTACTTATTCATATTTTGTACTGTAATTTGTAAATTCTTTTCAATACCGAATTTGAATCACTGACGAAGGATATCATGAATACTTGAATATGGCTTCAAATACCTACAGCCATTCAAGCGGTTCCTACATACAATTCAGTCGATTTAATCCCTCTTTCAATATAAATTGTCCCCGGGGACTCCCATTAATTTTGTCTTTGTAATGATGCTTCCACAAATATAAACGTAAGTTTACAAATGGGCTGGTGCTACGTCCCACTTCCGCTAATGATGCACTGAAATAGACGCATTGGAACGTTACCTTGGGAAATTGTGATAGTGCGGAAAATTTAGTTCAATTTACCAAGAACAATTTAAACTATTTGACGCGAACCCGCCGATTCAGGCACGTCAATAATGTAACGTATTCCTATTTTAGATGACTCATGAAGATATGTATATGCAAAAGTTTATGCACTTTGTGAAAATTCATTTTCAATATATAAAATAAAATTGTACAACATTGTCATTCCCTTTATCGTGTAATAGGGTATGAGCTATGACCTTTAATATGCTATACAATATTTCGAAGGCTTAAAGTCAAAGAACACTATCTACAAAAGTGTGACTTTTCAGGAGAGCCAAAAACATTTTTTATTATTTTATAACTTTACAAAGCAGATGTCAATTGATAACCTAATGATCATATTTTATGATTTATTCTGTACTGTATGTGTATGTTGCTTATAGTGGTGCTATTTTTTTAGTATTATCTTAAAAAAACATTATAAAAGGACAAATATATAGTTACGTAAAACTTCACTGGTGATTTAAGAAGAAACTAGAAAAGATTGACAAAATGATTTTTACTATCATGTAGCCGAGAATGAAAAATAAAATAATCAACCAAAAACCGAATAACACTTTTTTGCAGATAGCATTGTTTGACTTGAAGCCCTCGATTTGTAATTTAAAGTAAAATTTACAATTGATGGACAATGATATTTTTAATATCCCATTTCAAGTGACACTTGAATAAGTGTGTAAGCTATTTTAGCTAAAAATCATTATTATAATAACTGGTACTAAGAAGCATAGTTGAGATAAAAAATGCATTACAAATGCATGAAAATACAATCTTAGAAAGTAAGTGATGTTTAAACGTTTTGTGAAGATGATAATCGTATATGTATACTGTGTGGTAACTGGTAACGCTTTGTGTCTCAGTTATATAATTTTTGGCTTAAACCTCTAGTTCAGTTGTTTTTCTGGCATGATTTTTGAATAATTAGTTGAATCTGTAACTAAGTTGTAATATATTTAACACTAAATAAATTGTCAAAGAGATGAATCACAGTTAGGAAAATCATAAATATTCAGTGAAATGAGCCATGTTAACAAATAATGTTTAAATAATTGATCAATAACTAAAGAGATATTTAAATTATATAATACTATCACTTTTCTGGCAGAAGTTGGTAACTAACAAAACTTACAAAAATGATGTAAGTATACAAAGAGATTCTTTTAAATAAATTCAGGAAATATGGAATGATTCAGTTGGTGCATCGATCACACCAGCTTGCCAACAAAAGCAATTATTTATTTTTTAGACAATTATTATTAATGCCGATTTAAAGGCAGGCAATTTCTTTGTCTATTAATTTTAACATCTCATTTGTGTCAGATCAGCATTAATAATATTTTGATATAATAATTATCTATGTAACATAACACATTGATACTAAAGGTTGAATTTTTTATTTACTGTTTGCTCAGAACTATCAATCTGTTATTAACCAACGCCAGATCAGTAACGATATTATCTATAAAAATGGTCGTCTGTAATTTAAAACTTTTGCAGACACACTCAAATACTTGTTTCGTTTCTTTATTTTAAATTTATATATATATATTTATTATACAATTCATTATTAACCAATTTTAATTCAATTTCGTTTATTTTGACCGAATGAAGAGCATCACCCAACCAGACACGCAAGCTTTGTAAGACTGCTAAATTATTCCGAGTTACTGGTATAGTTAAAAACCCTTCAGCATAGCTTTGTTATACCAAATATTATGGAAATGGGTTTTGTTTTCCGTCAATGGGGAAACTTGAAGGATTAAAGACAATGGCTGCCTGTTTCGTCGTGTATACTAATTATTAGGCTCATACAAGTTGGAAGGATTAATCTAATCATATGAAGGCATACAAAGTTTTGCTGATAAATACAAACCTTTTATGAGCAACCCTTATATTTTGATGGTGATACAATGGTAAATGTGAGGGTAAAAAGTTTCATGCTTTTGTTTTTACTAAAATTAGCTCGGGCTGAACGCTGGGGATTTTTTTTCAGTCGATGGGATAAAAATGATTTCCAAATTTCCAGATTTCCAAACGTATTTTTGCTATTTGTCAGCCGTTATTTTTGTTCATTGCGACGTTAAAATTTAAAAAAAAAATCTATTTCATTCAGACAAAAATATCTGAGTAATATGGTACTCTTTTTGTTTGTGTCAATGAAAAAACATTGTCAAAAAACAACTTTTTAAATTATTGTTTATTCGAATAATTATAATCATAATTTTTAATTCAATTCGCTGCTGAAAATGTATTATTTGAAAAGAAAGATGGTGTTACAAGGCTGTTATATTCAATGACAACGTATTAATACAGGACTATTTGTACAAAATCATGTACAAGTAATAAGAGTGTAAGAAGCATTTGGTAATATAATTGTGAAAAGTGTTTTAGCTAAAGATGCAAAATACGAATAAGTGACACTAAAATCCTGACAATGAACAAAATAAGACTTTTTGATATTGTGTAACAGTATATTTGAAGATCTACTGTCAAATAAAATAAAAAAATTCGCTGATATTGTAGCCAAAAACCAAAGCTTCAATCAAGTTTTGAAAACATCGTAAAAAACCGCTAGAAAAGTACCCAACTCTAGTCAACTCCATGGCACAGTGATCAAATTTGTTGGCTTTCACGCCGGAACTCACGTGTTACAAACTCGATAAAAACAGATTTTTTGAATCGATGTATCGATATCTGTTCGAAGGCATGGATATTTTTGATGTCTAAAGATTCCTCCTCCATTATTCCAATGCTTAATTAACGAGGTGTAGCGAGGGTGGCTATTCAACCACTAGCAATGTTCTAGCCTTATGCTTTTTAAAAATCCTTTACCCTTTCCGAAGAAAAATAGAGCTGGAGCAACTGACAAAAACTTCGGTTTACACTCCTCCCTTAGGAGGCCATTTGCTCTACTTTGGTTACGGATATGGATAAAAAAGCAGAATTATAAGTGAAAAAAAAACTCTTTAAGAAAATGCGCAACCAGCCATAACACCAAGAGAAATATTGGTCGAAAAAGCGTTAGTAATACGAGTTGCATTATGATGTTTTTTGGTCATGATTTTTTTAATGGTTTTTCGTTGATATTTTGCACTGATAGAGAGAACGAGATCGTGTGTACGTGCCAATTTACAGATAAACATAAAAACAAGAAAAATACTTTTTGTAATGTAATAGTTATATTTGTTCGGTAGCGGTAAGTCCTTTTGCTATATCGTGTGACAAAATTTGCTCTTTACTCGTTTCATGCTCATCTAATGGAGTATAAAAGATAATATATATGAGCTGGAATACCGAGTGATAATATAATGAATACCTTGTATAGAGCGGCGTCTAAGCGTAATTGAT
This sequence comes from Himalopsyche anomala, assembly GCA_031772345.1. NCBI lineage: Eukaryota > Metazoa > Arthropoda > Insecta > Trichoptera > Rhyacophilidae > Himalopsyche > Himalopsyche anomala. Next base: position 22,642,745 of record CM062831.1, on the reverse strand, counting down.
TTGCATATATCCAAAATCGAATCCCCTTTGGGTGAATGTTTGCAGTCCTTTGAATATTTTCCTAACACTGTCTAAGTAACCGCACAGCCCCTCTCACACAAGGGTTGAATTCTTCAGTGATACTGAAACATTGGGATTTATGAATAAACACATTTGGTCGATTTTTATAAAAATAAATTGTCCAATTAGAAATATTGTGTGGCGTTTTTTCGATGTTTCATTGTTCATTCCTTCCTTGTGAACGGAATTTTTATACGAGAACTAATTTTAAGTAATCAACCTCTAAAGGTAGGCCTAGAAAAGGAATGCTAGTAAGTAAACCACTTTCACTACGACCCGTTTTAAATATCGGTGAAAACGGGTTATGATGTCACACACATCTATGCCGTTACAGACAAATCCATGGTTTGATTGAAAAAGTCTTTCTATGTCAAATTTGCTGATCATTTGATATATCCTTGAAAATTATTATGTCATACAGACAATTCAAACAAATTTAAAAAAATCTCTCGACGTATTCTAGCAAAATATTTTATTAAAAGTTATTTGTTAGATGTATGTTATTTAACAATGTATTTTTTTAATGAATCTAAACATGACGATTATGAATTATATCTCATTTTAGAAATTCTATTAGTTGGTTGGATTGAAATATTACAAAAAAAATAATATATGGGAAGCGCAGTGAATAAAAAAACATAATGTTAAATTAATATGTGACACGTTACTCATTTATAAGCAATTTTAAATAATGTCATTTAAAATAAGCACTGTGTGTATTCAAAGAGCGATAGCTGTGTTTTTGGGCAAAATTAATCTATTATTGTACTCGTCATATGTATTTTGGAGTAGTAATAAACAGAGGTTACAGAGATATCAACAGAGGCTATCAATTCACGATAGGAAGGAAATACAAAAGTTTTTGACGTTGCTTGATGTGAACCAGCGAAAAAATCCACGAGGTAGTATTAATTGAATGTGTGTAATACTGATGTTATTTATTTATTTAATTGACATTGCACAAGGTTGACAAATTATAAATTTGAAACTTATACAATGAAAAATAAATGGCAGGGAAGTTAACTGAGTAAGCTCCAACGAACTCTACTGTAATACATAAAAAAAATAGTATTCGTCGGAACTTACCTACGTATACGTGGAATATGTCGATACCCGAAGCAATATTGCTGAACACCGTTAAAGCTATATATTTCGTTACAAAAACAGTGAATGATAATCGTGTTTGTAGCTTTTATTTTAACCATATTAAGCGAAACCAGTAAAAAATCAGAGTTAAAAAAGAAGTGTAATATAAAAAAAACTGTCTATCATTCACACGTTTAATATCATTTTTTGTATATGTCATGTAATAGAGTCATAAATGAATGGTTAGCTATAACTATACATAAGTCCAAGGTAGGTTTACGGGGTGAGGTTGTTTCACTAGGGTAGGACGCTCGTGGGAGGTTTTCATATAGACGCCTGTTTCAATATTTCGGGGTCGCAGTGTGAGGCGAATTTGCAATTGAATGTTTAATGGGTGCATGATTTACGATAAACCATAAAATTTTAATACTGTTTGACCTCTGTAAAGTCTCGTGACAGAATTTAAATTGTAGGGCCAGAATTTATAAGCGCGTAATCTTTATCTGAGTACCAATATATTGATGTAATTTGGGGAGGTTTAACTAGCAATTAATTGTTGAATTATTGCGTAGTATCAATATGTTTATTAACTAAAATTTCATTTATATTATTATTTAAGTACTTACGTTATCGTCTAAATTTATGAAGAGACTTCTGTTTGGCTCGGTGGTTAATTAAAATGTATCTATTATAGTACAATGTGGACTAAAATTAGTTCTGCTCCAGTAAGAAAAAGATTTTTTGAAAAAAAACTTCTTTAATATACAATCTACTATCTAAAATTACGGCTCGTAATTCAGATTATACTTTGTTATATTATTTCAGAATATGTAACGCCATAGCCTTTTGAAGAATCTGAGAGATATTTTAACAATAAAAATTATACCGTTATAGTCCAAAAAAGTGTTTCACAAGTTAATGTTGAGATGCAGACGACGCAGTGAAATGCAACTCAGAGCAGCAAAAATTTCATATTTATACACGGAAGCACAGAACCGCGTACGGTAATACGCAGGTGTGTGCAACGCATACGAGCATCTGACTTGCGCTGCGGTCCGTTGTGATCGCGGCAAAGATTACTGCTTTATTCGAACAAGCTTGAACATCTTCTTTTAATTGCGCCACCAAAATGACAGTTAAGTTAATTGAATTTGTGCAAACTAAACATTGTTTATAAGATACTACCATTATTAGACATTAAAAGAGTTATTGTGGATCAATGGGTTATTAATATTTCACTTGCTTGGCCAGTGATTTATAGAGCTCAAATAGTGTTTATTTTTTTGTACAGTGTTAGCTTTTTCTTGTATTGTAGAAATTTAGAGTTTTATTTAAATTCACTAAGAACTGAGAGTTCTGTTTGAAATACTCGTTAGAAACTGAACCTTGAATTTAATTTTGTAAAAAAATATAAATTGTTCCATTATGTGTTATTCATATATGACACTTTCGTGATGCAGCTGTCGCAAGCACACGCTGATCGCACATTTCTGTTTCACCTGCCTGGACCTGCTAATTTGGTGTCGCTTAGTCTTATGATTTAAACGATGTAAAGGTGTGCGTGGCTATTATTAAATTAATAAGAATTTTGACGTTTTTAATGAAGATTTCTAAAACTAAACATGATTTGTACAGTTATAAAATAACTGCAACAATTGTGACTAGGTTCACTGTTGTTATCCTTGATAGACAAATTCTGGTATATTCTTGAAAGTTTAATGCATGTTACCTGACGATTTTTCGTAAATTTTAGCAGTTTGATACAAAATAACGTCTTTCTTACAAACTCTTTTGATTGGTCGAATAAATCGTAAATGATTGACTTTAACAACAGTGAACACAGTCACAAATATGACATTAAAAAATGTCGGCCGTAAAAACAAATACAAACTATTTGTTGAGTATTAAATACACCCCCTTAATTGATGTTTAGATCATTATTATAAATTTGAGAATAGCACCGCACGGCTTCACAAATTATTTACAACGTTGAGTATTTGACCAAAAAGAAGACACGTTTTCATTTTAAAATAGGTTCGTTGTTATATTTTGTCAGAAGATGATTATTATGATAATGGTTTTCTCTCAACAATAGCCTTTTGAAAGTTGGCCAACTATGTTGCTTCTCCAAAGTTTGCGAAAAATTTGATTAATTAATGAGAGCCGTTAGCGGGCAGAAAGGGAACCGGAAATTGTTATAGGCGAACTTGCAAACACGCAAGGGTTTGATAAAACCACACAATAGTGCTTTAAGCATTTGTTGAAGAACCTGTGACATTAGTTAGCAGGGGTAATCAAAACAAAACAGAAATAGTGTAACAAAATTAAGTTGTTGCAGTATGCTTACAATCAGCAGTTTATTTTTAAAATTCAAGATTATTTCTTAGTAGAATTATTAAAAATTACGCAAAATATATATAAAAAAAAAAATAAACACGATACGGTTACGCAAAGATAACGATGTTTTGATTTTGTTATATCGAGTGTAGAATCACTGATTCAAAAATCACATTATATTAATAAATTATTTGATTTATGGCTTACTTCAAAGATGAGAATGTACATATGTTTTTATATGCAATCAACCACATGTTTTCAATCCCGAAAACAAGAAGGAGAGATTTTATGATTCCATCTTTAAAATAATATATAATCGATTTTAAGGATGACTGCTTTACAACAAGTTCTCGTAAAAATAAATTTTAGTAAATATTCATATTCTTCAATAAAATTTTATAAGACGGAGGGGGGGGCATGTTACATCAGTAATGATAGAGAGATATTAGAACTGACTGGGTCACGTGCTTTGGATACCTCCAATGAGCCTCAATTCTGCTGGTCTCTTCTTCGGACTGGTGTGATTTCAAAGTCCTTGGAGACCGTCAGATACTATCTAAAGGATGTACTTAGAGTGATGCTAGCGTGGCATGGGATGAAGTAAAGCAAATGTAGGGAGACATGGAATTATGGATGCGCCGCTCAAGGAGCGAAAGTGACCAAAGAAAAAAATAATATACAATGGGTAAAAGAAAACGGTTTTAATGTTTACACGGGTTGGGAGAAATAGGCTGATTCACAGAACATTTTTAATATTAAAATTTACAAATAACGACAGATGTGGACTTAGATTAACACTAAGATCTTGTAAGCATTGTGTGAACGATTGTGATATGAAAATACCGGCTTTTATAATAAAAAGACACCGGTATTTCGCTATCGAAAAATATCTACAATACAATCTAGAATTTACAAAAACCGATCCCATATTTTCATTAATTGTTGCGATGAATTGAAATATTTATAAATTGATTAAGTTGTAATAATATTGACAGAATTAATGAGCCTTTCAATGATGTGTTAAATGCATGAATTTATACTTTTTATAAAAATGCATAGTTTTCACCAAAAGCACACAGAAATTGCAAAATTATGTTTAATTATAGTTATTTTATCGTTAACAATCAATAAAAATGTATTATAGAATTAAAGAATGCATTCATATATTTTTTATCCGGTGAAAATATACTTTTTAACAGTTAAAGTGTTTTTGAATATTGTATAAAATCAAGATGTCCAAAACTCCGGCTTTCTTTCTTTGATTGCAGATTAAAATCGACAACTTCTTGCTACCACAAAATCTATTTAAAACAATTAAAAGAATGATTTTTAGTTTACTATTGGGTTAAAATCGACTTCAGTTTTGCAAAAAAAAACAATTACACGTTAGCGTTACAAATTTATGTAAATCATTTACGAAATTGACCTGTGAATGATTATGATATATTTTTAATGGCTGTATTCAAGAAGAAACACTAGTCTCTCAGTATTACGATATCAATTGGTCGTATTTTTTCATTTAAGTTCTTGCAATCTGTAATCATGAGCAAGTATTATTATTTTTTTGTTTAAAATGTCTGTGGTGAGGTATTGTCAAGACGTAAATCGTTTTAACGGAATTCACCGCGCTTGAAATATTTTGAAAGTTTTCAACACACAACCTCCATCTACGCCTTGTGAGAAATTTGTCAAAACTTTAACTGAAAACAGGTATTTTGAAAGTGGAATATTTTTACTACTAGTGTGAGTGTCATCTCTTAGAAAATTGAATATCTGTTGTGGTATATATTCCACTCCTACAGTACTCATATATCATTGTCAACTGCTGGATAAAATTTCAACATTCTTGTCATAAGTTTGAAACTGATAATTAAAACAAATCTGAGATTAACAAAACAATTTTATGAGAATCTCAACACAAATATTTTCACGAAATTATCGCGAAGATATAATTTATAAAGTGCTTATAGCATGGATTCTTAACCTTATTACGACAACGGTACATTTGAGTCTTAGAATAATAATGGCGGGCGCATTCCGGATTTCTAAGAAAAGATGATTATAGTAATATATATTTCAATCAATACATTATAACTCAATTACTGATCGGTAAATTAAACATTTATATATTTATGAGAGCAATTCAAAATTAAAAGAGATACAATACAATAAAGAGTACAACAACATCATAAAAAAATACGAAACAATTAATGCATTTCACTTACTTAATTTCTTGAAATGATTATCTGAATCGTAAACAATTATCGACTTTTTCGTTATGAGATATGTTGTTAAAGCGCATAAAAATAGATCCGTGGGCGGTTAAAAAACCCTAGCTTATAATAAAAAATATTTTATGTTTATATCCAAAAGTAATTGTGAAGCCGTTCTTTTATATATTGAATTTATATTAAAAAAAAAAGTATTTATTCTATTTTTTTTTTTAATAAAAATAAAGATTGGTAACATGATCTCAGTAACAGATAACTGTTGATGAATGTTTTGTTTCACTAGAATAAACCGAAATGAGAGCATTTTCTTTGTTCTTGAACACGCATAATAATTACCGTGCCTGTACCAAGAGTTCAACATTGTTGGTTTCAATTGCGGTATCAGGGTCTCAAATAATAGTACGTTCAATTTGTAAATTGTTTGTTAATAGATTAATTGATTTTTGGATTAAGGCGTGGATGTCTGTGATGTGTCGTTTCATTTAAACACATACTTATATTTATTAAAAAGTGTGGAATTGGTACAAAAAGGCGTTTTATTTTGTAAAGGTGTTTCTAGAGAAATATAACTTTAAAACGCATTAAAGCACATATAAATCATCGTACTAGCCATAGTTTTGACTTTATTGGAAAAGTAATTTTATGCCATTGGCGTTCAAATATGATTTCGGGCATATGAGTGCCATGCTGGCTCGAAGAAAACGCAACCTGGGTGTCCAATTTTCAACCACTTTTTGGAGCAGCTGCGGCCCCGTATGTCGGCAATAATTCAACAAATATTGGCTTTCAAACAGTCTATCGTCTCTGGTTTATAACCACATACTTCACATATTACTATGGAAAATAATTCAAAAGAGTTAAATCACATCTTGGAGGCCAATTCACAGGTTAAATTTTGCGCTCATCAAATGAATAAATTGATATTGGCGCTTGTTTGTGGCTTGATGTGACGTATTATTAAAACCACAACTCGTCCATACTATTGCCATTCAATTGGGGAAAGAAAATTACAGTAATTATGAATCTATTGCTCGATCCACTAAATGTAACGTTCTGGGCAGCATAATTTTTGAACAAATATAGATCAATAATTCCTTCAACCAATAAAGCACACCAAACAGTGACTTTTTGTGGATGTAACGAGATTTAAAAAATGCGGCAAGTTTGGTAATTGACGTAGCTATTTAATAAAACAATGAGCCTCGTAGCTGAACAGAACGATACGACCACGATTTTTAAAAAGAATTTACAATATTTGCAAGCATAATTTTGGAGTAAGTCTATTCATGTTAAAATGCCTAATCAAACCGAGCACAAATCAGTTGTCAGCTGTCAAATTAGCTGTCATTGGAAAAAGTGTTGCGAATTCGAAAGAGCCGTTTCATCAAGAATTTACAGTTAACATATACGTTTTCAAATACAAGAGCAGCGACTGTGAAAAAAGGAGTTTTGCGCACATAGGTTGCGTTTAATTTAATTGAGCGAATTCAAGAGTACAAATACGTGTAGTACATACTTATAAAACCAAGAAGATGGCTGCTTTTAACATCGTGGTATTGATCCTATGAAAATGAGTACAACTTTATGCATACGTATTTTAGTGGTATATTAATTTAAATTACTGTACAAAGCCTTCCTGATAATATACTACTGAATATTATTTGAATTATTTGGAACAACTTTATGCACTTGCGCGTAAAATTATCCATACAGAGCCTATACTGAGAAGTCCTCTTATCATAGAGTATATTAAAAATAACCATATTTACAAATATTCTAAAAATAAAATACACATTTACACTGATTCTTACTTTTATTTATTAAGATCAGGACCGGTTTTGCTCATGACTAGTATTATCAACTGATAAGAGATCCCAGTACGGACAATAAATTGATTTTTCAATTGATTTATGAATTTCTGTTCGAAGGCATGGATGTATGTGATGTCTTGAATTCCCCCCTCCCACCTATCCTTTCCTATGAACGGGGCGTATTGAGAGCGATTAGCTAACCACTAGTCCTGTCTTAGCCCTTTCCTTCTATTCCTACTCTTTTTGGAAAAAGAGAGGTTGAGCAACTGAGTAACAAGCAGTTCTCGTAGAAACATTTCTGTTGAGATAAACTCCATTAGGAGTCCATATGCTCCATATTGGGAGCGGACATGGTTAAAAAAAAGAGATTACAATGTAACAGTATTATTTATATAGATCAAAATGAAATTAATTAATTGAGAGTCAGTACAAATGTATATACACATATACATATTTTTATATAATGCCTTTCCTCCAAGTATTGACAGTGAACACCCTAAAAGTAAAATATTCAAAATATCTGGACCTCTGGTGTTTGTGATGTATTAATTTCCCTCCCACCCTTCCCATCTTTCAATAATTATTCGTGGTAAGAGCGATAAGTTAACCAATAGTCCTGTCTTAACCTCATCTTTCTATCCCTACTACTCTCTTTGAAAAAAATAAAGTTTAAGCGACTGAGTATCAAACAGATACCTCAATTAGGAGATCATATGCTGTACATTGGGAGCGGGCTTGTTTAAAAAATTAATCATTTTGTAAAGAAATATAATTTTTTCAAACTACTTTGCCATTATGTGTCATAGCTGTGACAGACATACGCCAATCGCACATTTTTTCGGTTCGCCTGCCTGCACCTACTAATTTTTGTGATGTCCTGCGCTGCGTCGCCTGCATCTCAGCATACGCGTAGTCTAAAAACTCTTAAAGGTCACGGAGTCTATACTATGTTAATATCTTAATTTGACATCGTGTAATTTACCTCCCATGTACAGAAATATATTTCCGTTATTTATGGTTAAGTAATACATGAAATAACTTTTTGTTTTAAAGTACTTTCTCGCCAAATAGTTTGATTTAAGATTTAAAGGTGGAGCAATTAAAATAATAGTTATGCTACTGTATCTTCCGTCATGTTGTTAAATGGCTGTGAATTAACGCAATGTTTAATTAAAATTCATAGAAACAGTCTCCTGCAATCGTAAATAAAATACTAGACTTTCATAGAGATGGCGTCGCTTGTTTACGCTGGAGATCCAGGTTGATTGAATCGTCGTTATTTGAACTTCTAAATATAAACTTCGTATTCCCGGGAGCTTATTTCGCGTAGACTGTGGAGAAAAAAGTTGTTTATCGTTCAGCACGAGACCGGAGACAAACTCGTATGTAAACATGATCGCGTTTCAACGAGTAAAACTTTGCGCAATTCTACTGCCTTTTGATATATTTCAGACGAAGTAAACTGCATACGGGCATTTGAAGTCATTCGAAGCGCAATAACTCCTATGCCGCATACATACAATAATTTTAATACGTTGTCTTAGAAATACAAGTTACTTGACGCGAATCGAACACCTGCTATCGAATGCACTCTCCGATTCGTTCATTATTAACATTATGCAAAGAAAACAAATCAGTGTCAACCAGTGAAATTAAATTTTATCCACTAATCGCATTCTGCAGTTTAGTATGTAAGAGTTCTGCTTTAGCGATCTGGCTAGTCTAGGTTCCTGACCCAGTTAAGTCAAAATCAAATTTAAATTTGAGATTTAAAACATTGGTTCAGGGACGTCCCGAGGGCATAGGCGAGTAGGCAGTTGCCTAGGGGCGGCAAATGATCACAGATTTTTTAAATAACTGAAGATTTTTCACACGAATTTAATTTTGAATAAATATGATGCCTCAATGTCTTTGATAAACAAAATACCAAATCAAGAATCGATACTTATATAATGTGAGTGCATTTTAGATTTACACTATTTTTTATGATAAGTAAAGTTTATGTAAAGGTTATAGTTATTTTTTCATAATTATTGAACAATAATATGGGATTTTGGATCATATTTATTCGTTAGAATCTTTGTCAATAAGTTACAAATATTTTATGAATCATCTGAAAGCAAAACAGAATAAATGACAAAATATTTGTTTGGGTTAGTAGGTGTGTAGAGGGAGGGTTCGAACTTCTATATTTGAAATAATGGAAAATAATGAAAAATAAGCGGGTATGTTTTTATTCTAAGATATTTTTACGCATCAGTATTAGCTATAATGGATTTTCTAAAGTATTAAAATAATATTTAGACTCTCTGCAATTCACTTGTTTTCATACTCTCCTTATGATTGACAAACCACTTGTCGAGTGAGTAAACAATTGACATGAAGTTTAATTTTAAATTGAATTCTCCGTAACTCATTTTAATTACCATTCTGCATGTCATTGTCAAAACAGGTTTAATGTTTTAGGTTAAACAAGTGGTCCTTTCAAAGTCATAGGTGTCTAAGATAACTACATTCCCTGTTAATAATTTGATCCTAAAATAGAGACGTAGCTCTTTTTTATGGATATCATTCAACCCTTAACTTTGCCAATAAAACGATATGGTGGAAAAATGTGAGATATAAAATGGCGCATCAAAACGTTTGTTAATATAATTTGAATTAGATACAATGGATGAACATATATGTATACAAATAGAAATACATGAAATTTGTTAAATATTTTAAATTCAGCACATACGAGATGTTGCAACACTGGTCGGATTACATATGACGTTAGTATTCCCTGTGTGATAAAGTAAATTTGACCGAATTTGATTTAGTTGAAACTGGGTCTTTAACTTTGTTATTTTTGTGTTGCTTTAACAAACATACTACTTGCATGCAAACGAAATCAAAATGGGTAAAATACACGTTTAGTAAAAAAATGCTACTAATATTGTATTAAGAAATAGTTGTTTATGTTCTTTTAATAAATTGTTATTCCACCGATTTTATGTTTCAACTGTGTTTTGCCTTTGTAGGAATCATCATCAGTCATGAATTAGTGTAAAGTAGCCTCCGAATACATAGAAAAAAATATGTTTATTCTGTCTACAGTATGTCATTTTACTTTCTAAGCTTTTGATTTTTATTAGGTATGATCAACACTGCATGGTTAAAAGATCGGTTTCGTGCAGACCTGTATCAGACCAGACTTTCTGTCTTTAATACGTTATGGAAGGCGGACATGAAGCAGCGGCTGCGTACACATGTCAAGTAGAAGTGGGACAACCAACACGCTGAAATAATTATCAATTATATCAAATATTATGTTTTGATTTTTTAAATGTTATTTATTTTAATAAAGTTCTACTGAGTAAATATAAATAATTTGGAATAATTTTGTAGTTTTTTTTCCTCTCAAAATAACTAAGATTTAGAGAAAATATGCGAAATGATTTTATATGAGAAAACGCATCATATTATAGTGAGTGAGTAATATTCTTTTTTTTTCTTATGCTTTGTTAAACATTAAAAAAGCTCTTCTAGAAAGAAAGAATTTAAGTTGAAAAATAGGAACTTACGTTTTCTGTAATCCCATTATCGCTGCGTTCTCTCAACAAGATCGCAATCGCTGTTCACGTGAAAAATGTCCTTAATTTCAACAACGCTTCGTTAGTCCTTCCAGCAGCCTGTTTCCATCTCACGTAAATTTTATTTTGACTTCTCTCCAGTGGGGAGTTGATCTTTTATCTGAGGCTCCGTACACGTACTGCATTAGGACCGGAGCGTTACTCTGCTGGAAACTCTATGTGTAGTGTTAAATTGGGCTTCAATATGATGGAGAAAACTAATGAATCGAAAAATTGTATTTGAAATTTTTCTCATGCATAGCGAGCATTGAAATTGTCTATCGAATTTCAATATTTATTATTTTGTAAAATTTATTCCACCGTGTTTGAAACCGTTGACGTATTGTTAATTTGAATGAACTGAATTGGATATGATCACTCTTTGCACAAAACCAAACCTGATCGTAGTAGGTAAATATTAAAAAATACATATTAAAAAAAATAGAGAAAATTAACAGAATAACAAACTTAAAACAAGTATTTGGAAATTATTTCCGATATTTACATCGTGTTCTTCCAATGATTGTGTTATAAATAGTTACACAACCAGTGAAATAAGACAGTTTTCAATTTTTATTTCATACTACAGAACGTTTTCATATTAAAAAAATGAGAAAATAAATTTAAGAAACTGATTGGACAAATGGTAATATATCTTATGTTTTGTAGAGTGTTGATTTCTACATCAAGAGACATAACGGTAAAAGTGTTGAAATAGTTTAATCTCATGTAGTAGAATATTTACGTTATAAAAAAATAAATTAAAAGAACTGTAAGATTCGAAGAAAACTACAGTAATTAAAAACGTATGCCAGTAGAAATTTATGTAGCTCTAAAGCTTTCAGTGCTTCTAAGTATCATGTACCGAAGGCTTGCTTTCGGGAGCTTTCGTTAGTTAAACTAGTGCCTAGCGCATAAGTGTGCCAAGACGTGATTCTAAGTCACGTTTATACGAAGTGCCTTAGGAGCCCAACAAAGTTAAACACTTACTAAGAAAACGTTTCGTTATCCGCTCAGACTACGAAATAGTTTTGAAAAATACTAACTGAGCGTGGGGCAGTTAGAGTTGCGTTTCTATTGTTATTTCGTTTTAAACTTTGTTATGTTCACAACGACACCTTAAAATTTATTTATTTCACAAAACAACAATACCGATGACGAGCGCAGGAAAATTTACCGCACGCAATTCATCGCCAGTAGTTAATCACTAGCAGGTTACCACCGTGCTTAAATGAACACACAAATAATTTATAGCATACAGATGAATATTGGCATATTTTATCGCCAAGAAAAACATATAATTTATTAAGCATTTTGTAACACCAAACCTAACATAACCAACCTACTGATATATTGTGATGTATTATTTTATACATTTTTAATGCTAAGCAATTATTTTGAAACTATGTTTGTGGTGCATATAACAAGTAAAATACACAAACATCGTATTAAATGTATCAATACTACATTATCATATTTTAAGTAATTACAATATTAATTTAATCATAGTTTAATGCAGAAACTTAGTCATTAAATAATACCGGTAATTTGCGTTTTAAAACTATTATTTCGGTATTGAAGAAATATACAAAAATCCCGGATTCCAGTTTCACTAATAAAGGTGTTGCAATCCCTAGCCATAACTAAGGAGCAATTATTAATCGTCTCTATTATGTCTGCGTGCAAAAAAAATAATAATTCTATAATCGGTTCGTTTCAAAAGAGTTAAAGGAACATTTGCATTTATATAAGTTAATTTAAATGTATAATGTGAAATTAGCTAATTTAGTAACGCTGATTTTACTGGTCCTCTTACTTCTCTACGCATATAATAAATACTTGAAGTTATTATCGCAGATTCAATACATTTTATAATATTTAAAGCTATATTCCTTAACACTCAGATATAAACACTGTTTTACGGTTGAGAGCTATGATAACGTTAACTGTAGTTTAAAAACAACTAATTGCAGCAAATTCTAAAGACGGAGAAAAGTATTTCGCCAAGAACGCGGAGATAAGAGAACGAACTAAACAGTCTCTTCTTATGTTAAAAACTAAGCAGCATCGATGAATTCGGATTAAGCACGTGCTGTAGATGAATCTTTTATTCCAATCGGATGGAGTAAGTTTATCCTAGAAAGATCATCCATACGATTTAGTCTGTGGAGATATGCTACGCAGGTAGAACTCATGAAGAAATAAAGAAATTGACGAGAGACTTTTGGAGAACTTTGCAAGCATATATGCATCGAATAAAAAGAAGGCAAATCCAAAGAAGAAAGAAAGACACTATATTATTGTTTTGTTTACTTCAAATAGAAAAAAAGTACAAAGATAGTGGTGGTATTGCCGCCAAATGGCACCGACAAAGATGCAAAAGAAATAATGCCATTATGTGAAAATAAAGTGTGCAGTTGTACGATTTAATTATGTCTGCGTTTAATTAAACACTCTGAATTATTATCTTGAAGCATGTCGTTGTGAACAACATTAATTTGTAATTGTTGAAAAACTTCACAAACAGATGTTTACACAGACATATTTTTTTTTGAACTGTTTGCCTCTAAAAGCTTCAAGCTGATGCTTTTCCAAAAATATCGGGTTGGAAAAATAATGTTTTAATTGAATACCGTTTGAATATTTGGATTAACACTTTTTATCACTTATAGTGTGCTAATACTTTAGAACCATCTTATTTATTTGTCATATTTACTGGTCTGAGTCTCCAAAACAAATAGTTCACAATTTGATATTTCAATTGATTACTAGATTTGTGTTAAAAGTCATGCGGTTTTAAACGCTGCTCTTAATAATTCGATCGAAATTATCCAACGCAGGAAGAGCGATTATTTAACTACTACTTCTTCAACCATCTTTATCCTCTATAAAAACAAAAATTGAATGACTGAATACTAGACAGTCATTATAAAATATTATTTGTATTGAGATATTCCATGATGATTCTATATCGGAGTGGATAAAAAAGCAATTGAAATGAACGTGTAAAAAAATTGTCAAAGTTGTATCTACCCACTATTTATTATAATTTTATTAAAATTTATCATTGTTAACATATTACACTGCCTCACTATAATCTTTTATGATTTAGTTTTTTAAAATACATAAATAGCTTTTCGATGGATTCGGTGATAGGTTTGTGGAAGTTAATTTTATTTATAAATTAAAATTTATAATTTAGTAATTACACAGGATGCGTAACAAATTGTAACACGTGTTTCGACTCTTTGAGGTGAATTTTAAAATAACAATTAAGTTTTAGTTTATTCGTAAACAACCTTACAATAGTTTGTCTTCATATGCTTCTTAAAAATGAAAATACGTGTCACAATTTTTTACATTCAAATCTTTTCGATAGATAAAGTGTCTAATTTGCTTCGAATATAAGAGAAAAATTTGTTTTTTTTTATTATTTTTAAACAAATTTTATTTTGCCCTTCTCTTTTATAGGTTAAGAAAACAATAATTGTCTTTGCTTGTTTTGACTTAAGGTTGTCAAAAAAGTAAATGAATTATTAATGTAAAAAGGTGATGGACTGTCTTTTAAGATAAAAAATAAATTTCAGAAAAAAATAAACTTGAAAACAATAAAATATCGCTATGCTGTTGAAACAAAAAAACAAAGAACAGATTTTATTGTTTTGATATTGTTTTCCTTGTAGAAATGAATTCGATTATCAAAAAAAATCTTTGTTCTTCGGCTTGTATTTCTTGGAAAATGTTAACAGTCTACGACATTTTATTCTTGTTTATTTTACGAAAATACTCATTTGTTTTAAAACCTATTTGAATCAATATCCGTTCCCAATGTTGAACATATGGGTTATTAATCGAGATATCTCATAAGTTTTTATACAACTGCAGTTACTCAGTATTTCATCTCCTCTTTCTTTCGAAGAGAGTAAGTATTGAAAGTTTGGGTTAAGACAGTACTAGAGGTTAGCTAATCACTCTCACTACGCCGTTATTTTAGGACAAGAAGGGTTGGAGAGGAGTACTTCTAAGTATTAAAAACATCCATGCCTTCGAACAAAAAACGATTAATCACTTTTTTTAAAAGTGCTGTTTTTACTGGAACTTGAACGCGTAAGATCTGCCACAGAAGCCAACGACGTTGACTACTGCACCATGGACCCGAAAACTGTTTTCAAACTGCTAGCAAAATAACAAAATTATTATGTATCTGATCTAAGTGCTACAATTATTTTGATAGATGAAAAAAAAAAAAAAAATCTGTAGATTTAATTAATTTTATCGGCATTTACACGGTAGAACGCTATTATGAAAATGTAAAAGAATAGGGTTTCGATCTAGTAAAAATATGTTTAAAAAATATTGGAAGCTATTTCGGCATATAGCCATCGTCACAGCATACTTATGAGAATGTCGTTATGTCAAATTTATTATTAAGTTAAACTAAAATTGTAAAGCAAAATATTGTTTCTTATGCCTACCAACAAAAAAAAATGCTGCAAAAAGTTTGCAGTGAAGAGTCATTATTTTATTCGTAGCGTGAAACTATTTTTACAGACTTACTCGAGAAATCTTATGAAGTTAATACAAGCAGTAACGAATTCATATTAAATACTTCGTTTCTTTTTATACAATAATTTCTACACTCGAAACAATTTAAATCCATAAACACAGAAGAAAGTTCAGCACATAAATTCAATTAATTATTTTGAATAAGTTTACAGCTTTATTAATAGGCGAGAATTATTTGCAGTCGTAATTCTAGTTGAAAGAACATGTCTCGTGACGGTTGTACGCAGTAAAATAAAAAAAAAATGTACGAGCGGGGATTTCAGATTTTATTCAAAGGTAAATGTACCATAAGGCTGTGTAGTGTACACTTGCCTATACGTGCCGTGTTAAGTGAAAGTCTAGACTAGATAATTTGTCACTGTGACTTAAATAAGGTGTTACTACTTTGGTAAGTTGAAGCAGTCATTGACAATCGTTGGTTAAATTGTCGTTTCCATGCGGCATCTAATAATTGCTGATATCATTTTTCTTTGAATAATATCCCACTCCAACCGTATTTATTAATCAATGTTTATTGTCTATTGTTTTAAACGAGAATGACAGTACATGGAATTATAGCTACCGGCAATGCACTTGACAAATATAATTACAGTTTACCTAACTAATAGTTTAAAATATTGTTACTGAAAATTTCCACTTCTCTAGATAGGTAATACATTGATCAGTCGAACAGCCCTTGAAACTGGTGACTCAATTGACCTATGCAAGGAACAAGTTTTTATAAACATTTTTTTTTGTTTCGGCCCCGTAGGAATAAAATGGGAGCATGTATGTATGTTAATAGTCATGAGAATTACCAGATTATCAACTCGGCCCCGAAGAAGTGAAAAATGCTTTGACAGAGTGAAGTGATAGCATTCATAAAATAAATGTAGTATGGTAGTATTCCTTTAAAGAATTATCAAAGGGAAAATATTAAACTTTTTTGAAATAATAATATCTAAGCAATAAAAGAGTGCCTCAAAAGCATTATACCGATCCGAGCAGAAAATTCTAAGTTTTTTTTTAAATTACGTTCGAAAAAGGAATTCCTTTAGTGCTGTTAGTAAATAGAAATATATGGTCAATTCAAATATTGATATTATTATCTGACTATTTTGCATTTCTCTACCGGACCCCGGGAAACGTGGAAGAAACAATAACAAGTCAAAACACTAAAATGCACAGACACTAAACAAGATCAGGCGAATGAGAGAACTCTTTAAAATTTAATTTATTGAATTGTGTCGCTTGGTTATTTTGCCGATTATGGGTCGATATAAAAGAAAATACACTCCTTTTTATGCAGTTTTTTTAAACTTATTAATCGTCGATTTTAATTAATTAAAATAATTTGTTGTCATTCTGTTACTTAAGCTAACTTTATTTAGACATCTTAGAAATATTTTTTAAAAATATTTGATCGTAGGTGAAATATTATAAAATTAAATTTTAAGACGCAAAATAAGCGTACAGAATTTTTTTGAAATAAACTTTTGAAAATTCGAGATTTGAATGAAATTGCATTTTAAGACCACCATTTCTGTTTCTAATATAATTTTTAAGCTTGCGAAAAAGGTAGTCTACCACTTTTGTCAGCGAATTTTTCGGTCTCAGGTTTTGTAGCGTGCTACGAGCCGCGTATTATGCGATGTAGAAGTCTCTACGCTGCTACAACAGTCTATGTAACACTCAAAGAGGGTGGAAATGGTGTGTTTGTTTCTTAAACACAGTACTATGAAACAACACGACAGCATTGCTTTCTGTAATTAATTGGTGAGGACATGATTAACGAAGTCTTTTTCAATGAATAATCACATATATTATTGCTTCATGTTGACACTGCGCATAAATTTAGTAGTAAATGTCACTGCAATAATTAATTAAATTATTTTTTGTGTAACACATTTTTCTCACTTATGCTGGTTATTTTCCACTGTTGATTTTACAGATAAAATTCAGAAATTCAAAACGCTATTTTCAAAAATAAATAAATATATAACTCACACGCAATGCCTGACTGGAGCTGCACAAGGCTAATTTTGAACTATATACTGTCGCATTTAGCGAAAATAGACGAGAACTAATTAAACGGAAAATAAGTATTATGAAGGCTACGCAAATAATGAAAAAACAATTTTGTAATTTATAACTAAAAAATGAAATTAAAATCAATTTAATACTAGACTTTTCATGACAATAAGGTAAACAATTTTACTTATGGCTTAAACTGTTACACGAAGATAATTTCATTATATTATACATTATTCACTTTTAGGGTGTTCACTGTCAATACTCGGTGGAAAGGCATTATATTAGAAAAAACACAATAATCCTTTGTACTTCATTCCATTTTATTTAATATGTCAGGACCGGTTTCGCTCATTACGAGCATCGTCAACTGATAAGAAATATAATTTAACAATGCTATTTATACAAAAATTAACAGCTATAAACAACAATTGGCATTGAAAAGAAAATACCAATTACATTAAAAGTGATTCTAAAATAGCACAAAATTAAAATGTTTAACACATCTAACATATAATTAAAAAGTCATCTCAGATTAATAAATTTAGAATGGGGATTGAAAGTAATTACAAACATAATTAAAATATTAATGTCATTATTTTCATTGTATCACTTTGTCGAAGAATTCCCAAATTTTAATTTTCATTTTTGTATAAATAGCATTGTTAAATTATATTTCTTATCAGTTGACGATGCTCGTAATGAGCGAAACCGGTCCTGACATATTAAATAAAGTGGAATGAAGTACAAAGGATTATTGTATTTTTTCTAATATTATACATTATCATTTAATTTGCTTTTAAAACTATCAATTATCTCACATTTTTTATCGTTATGGGAAACAAATAAAGTCAATTAATTAGAGTTAATACTGTTTTTCAATATAAGTAAGGATGTTAGAATATATGTATTGTATATTTATGCTAAGTAAATGTAAGTTTAAACATGGCTCTGACTAAGGAGTAAGTCGAAATTCAATCAACAATATAAAAAATAGTAATTGTAAAACGTAATGCGCTGAAATTTTTTCATCATGTTAAAATGGAGTTCTACCAAGTAAACGTCAGTACAATCAATAGATATTTCAATCATTGTAAACTTCAAATTCATAAATGTATCACAAAAAAAAAAACTGTAGTAAACACAATTAAAAATAATGAAAGTGTAAATTAGGTGTAACGTGTTTAAGTCGAAGTTGTTTTTTTTTTTTTTGCAATCATTGTATTTTTATTTTAGACTGATGCGCGGCGATAAAAAAAATGTTACCATTCTAACGGGTTTTCCAGCGCCGGTTGATGTTTTGAAGTACGTCGTTACAAGACCGTTCTTTTGTAATTAACTGACGTTCGTGTTTCCATATTTTCTGATAACGAATAATGGCTTTATCTTTTTTATTCTGTGTTCGCGAATCAAAGCAATTTCATCGCGTTTATTTATGTTCCCCCGGTTCACTTTTGCGGTGCAAAAAAAAACTGTTTATTTTATGTTAGGGGTGTCAAAGTAACGAGCAAAAAGTATGTGGGTCAAATACATCAGCTGGTTTACGGAAAGTTTTACGCTGGCTGCTGGCGAAGACATTATTTATCCACTACGTAAAGTATTGTACAATGGACATCGTACAGAAATCAGCGAGTGAAACGTGTGAAAGTTTCTCGATGTTAGGAAATAAAACGTACATTATTCTAACTTGACATCAGTCGTTAAGTCAGCAAGTTTTGAAGACAGGTTAACTTAAATGGATATTTAAAAATGTAAACTATGCATTTGTATACAGTAAAACATGCCTTTACCTAACATTCCTCGATCGACGTCTCTATTAATGTGAATTTTGTACTTATAAATCTACAGTTTTTTTTTGTACTAATTGACACTATTTTATTTTAATCTAAACCAGTTTCAGATAATATTATTCGTTGAAGATACTTGCGATAAACAAAGTCGGTCTTAAACATTATTAAAGAATGTGATTTATTTTAAATATATTGTTTTTCAACCGACAACTGACAACACCTTAAAGAGAACGTTCGTTCTTGTACATATAAATATGTTTATGATGCTTCAGCCTTTTAAAACAATAAATGTGGAAAATATTGATATTTATATTGTCGATATAAAGTTACCGGGTGCATTTTCACTAAATTAGAAAGAACTTTTCAAAGCCTTACAAATAAAATTCATATTTTTTTACCACATATTTCTAATGAGACTTTGTAAAAAATGTGGGAAAAGTAATGACTTGCGTTTAAATTATTATCGAGTTCTACATTCTACGCTATTCATTTGTTTATTCACTCTGTCTGGTATAAACAAATCAAATAGTTTTGTAATTTCTCATAGTTATCAATTATAAGAAGAAACCGAAATAAGAGGTGTGCTAAAGTATAAAGTATAAATAAGCTTATATATAGTTATTTATATAATTTCTTGAAAAATGGTTTTGAGTTAATAAATGTTTAATATTTGTATGCTCACTATGTTCAATTGAACAATGTATTGTTCAAATAAAGGAAACATAACTATTCAGCAATGATAACCAAAGTCAAAATTTTAAATATACTCCACCTTCAAGTACACAAAAGACAAATAAACTGGTGTTTATTAACTCAATCTAATATTAATTTAATATATTGTTTTAGAAACACCTTTTTGCAAGTAATTTTTCCTGGTCGCAATTTTCATATTTTCTTTTTTTTTATAAATTTGTCTGCTCCAAATGTGGAACATATAGCCTCCTAACGAAAGTTTTTCAGTTACAGAAGGATCACAAACATCCATGCTTTTGAACAGAAATCGATAAATCGACGTTTTTCAGTGTATTATATTAAAAAAATAAAGCACTCGTTTACTAATTTCACATTGAATCATATGAATCAAACATAATCATTATTTAATATTATTATTGGTTAAAAATGCTCGTAATAGTCCTGAAAATAATAAATAAATGTGGAATTGGTATTGGTAGATGGCCGTGTTTAATACTTTGAATATAATGCCTTTCCACCAAGTATTGACCATGATAACCGTAAAAGTGAAGACGTATTGAGTTGTTTACATTATGATTATTGACAAAAAAACTAAAGTCTGCTTCCGTTAACCATTCAACAGTCGACATACTTCATCATTAAAAACGGACAAGGCTTACAAAAATCTATTACGAATGATGACCAAATATTTATACCAACCCTAATTCGTACATTGCTACTTTAACGAGTTTATGTATTATATTATCCTGGGAATAATATGGAGAAAAAAAACAATGTGGTAACCAACCTATTGTTTAATATTGTAGTTGTATTATTATGTGTAATGTAATTGTTGGATAGGATTTATGACCGTATTATTTGCGAAGGATTTCCTTTGAATAATGTAGGAAAACATTCGTTATTTTTTGTTGTTTGGTCTTTTGTGTTTATGAAGCATTGTGTTGTGTGGAACGGTGGAATTAGGTTTTCGTGATTGATAAATGATCGGCATTATTTTTTTTGGCGCGGACGATCAAATTAAATTTGATTGCCTCGCTCAAACAAAGTAATATTACTCAGCGTATTTGATTATGTGGTTGTTTCCTGTACTGATGTGTTAACAGTATGTGAGTGTAACTTCTGGCTTAGATAAAAACAGTTCCCCTTTTATATGACGACGTGTTAATGCGTGTTATAAGAAATCTCAATCACAGTTTTGAACAAGTGTGCTTAATTTATGAATGTTAAATTAAATTTATTAGATATAATATGAACATTGTTTCGCGAAAACTTAAAAATTTCAATATATTGTGTTTATAAAGGTAATGCTTTTCCACGCTACTTACTGCTTTGTAACCAATGATTTTTGTTTTTTTCAAGTGAACACTATCTTGGCGTATTTTTTTGTAAAAACACAAACATTGTTTTTTCACTTTTATGGTGTTTACTGTCGATAATTGGCAGAAAGGCATTCTATTAATAAAAACACAATATTCCTTTGTACTTTATTCCATTTTATTAAAAAGGTCAAGACCGTTGGTAAGGAATCAGTTGACAATGGTCACAATGAGAAAAACCGGTCCTGACCTTTTAAATAAAGTGGAATAAAGTACAAAAGAATATTGTGTTTTTATTGATTGTTTTTTCAATTGATTATATCGTATAGCAGTCGGTAACATTTTCCTCTTTTCCAAACCGGCTTATCTCATTTTGTGTTCTTTAAAAGATGAACCGATACATGAAAAACCCTTAAAAATATGAACATTGTACGTATTTGTGTAATTCTACAAAATTTTTAAAACAAAAACGTTTCGGCTTTACGCCATCGTCAAAAATACTCTTGGCGTGATACTGAAAACGCTGTTAACTTTACCAAATAGTTGATGCTTATTCAACCAAATCATAAAGCAAGTCTTTTGAAACATTATATTATGATTAGTTATACCTTTTTTAAAAAAAATACCAGGGGCTGTGGAAGTTGTCAGGGTGTTTTTTCTGGAGGTGGAGTCAGATTCGGAAAAAAACCTGAGAAAAAACAATTAAAGATATTGACAAAAAATAGTCTATTCATCATATTGATTGGTGAAATCTACTAGAAGTATTCTTGTAACTAGAATGATCTGATGGTATACAGATATGTTAGTTAAATGTAAATGTTTGAAAAATCAATTCGGAGTCGGAATCGTCGTTTTTTACCTGACTAAAGCTCTAAAAAATAAAGAATAAAAAAAATTTAGATTCGATTGAAATATTACGTTAAATTGACCCAAGGGTTGACAAATAATAAGAAAAGTGCTTTCGAGCTGAGAGCAGTTTTTTAAAAAATATTAAACCGAGATGATTCGCCTGTCAATTTGATTGATTTTGAAAACCTTCTGGCAGATGTAATCGAGATCCGGCGCCATTTCTTTCCGTCGTGTCAAATGACATTATCTGAATCGTAGGCGTTAAGTCAATGGCATAAGTTAATTAATCTCTTTTGTGATGTGCACAATGGGTACTCCCTTGCACGTTTTCAGATATTGCGGTTCCCAAATCAACAGAGCGACACAAGAACACCAGCCACCACCACCTGCAATGTATATACAGTCACTTGATACAAACCATTAGGGAATTAATTAGTATTATAGCAAATATAAAATTATATTTGATAACATTGTTACTCCAATTGTTGTGTCACAAGCTGTCACACATGTTTTGCCTTTTAACAAAACGTCATTAGACAATGTTTACAAATGCTTGATTGTAATTTCAAAATTATTAATTACAAAATGAAGTTCAAGGTTTTTTTTTTGTCTACCAAAAGTAGGAAATAGGAAAGATATAATAATTAATAATACTGATTACAAATGAGTTACTTAGTTAATGTAGATTAAATCCTAATGTAAATAAGTAAAGCAACGTTGGACTTTGAAAATATTATAGGCGTTGAAATATATATTATATATATATATATAAAAAGCAAGAACTGTTAAATCATTGATCAATTTTTAAATTTAAAAAATGGATCAGGTTTGCAAAATGAGTAAAACTTTCACATTATGTCATAAAAGTGACATCAAATATTTATTTAAAATACCAAGCCTATTGTAAAACGGCATGTTACAGATTTTACACGAATTAATTTCTGCTTAAAGATAATAGATGAAAAACAAATAATTCTCCGTGACCTTTACTCTCTACTCTACTCAAATATAAAATAGATAATCAGGGACTAAAGTTAACAACTTACTGTAGAATAAAAACTAAAATTCACTGAAATATTTAAAAAGGTTGGTAACTATCGAGTAGCTATTGTAAAAGAAATGTTTAAATGTCACTTTCCCATAGTATGATAAAAAAATTCAATTGTATGTTTGCACATTTGCTGTAATGTAGTTTTTAAATTTATTTATTTGATATATCATATCGAAATTTCATAAAAATAAATTTAGAGTTTTCATATTTTTTTAATGTAAATTTTAAGCAAATTTTTACAATGAATTAGTGGTTTTTAGACATTCATTATTAATGATATTGTACTCGGCCATAATTAGTTCAACGTATGCATCTTGACAGTATTGCTTTACATTTTCAAGTAATGGTAGCTTACGAAAATACTTAATAACCGTATACTAATCTTTGAAAACAGGTTTGACTTTGTCAAGAACACGTAGATAAGAGAACAGACTTATCGGTTCTTTATCATGGCCCAAGTGAAGAAGCAACGATGGACTTGCTTGGACACGTGCTGTGCCTACCTCAAGAGAGCCAACATTCTGCCTGTTTTTTTTACTAACTGAATGGATCTCGGTCGCTGATGACCATTCATATGATGTACTAGGCGGAGCTACAAGACGCTAGGATTATATAGGAGGAAGTAAGAAGACTATCAGGAGACCACGCGGTTCCCATATGCTCTTGATTGGCAGCAGTTATTGTTAAAAATAAATATATTTGACAGCATATAATATTCGTCAAATCATTGTTTGATTCTCGACATGGTATCGCAGCGATAAAAATCACTCATGACAAAACACCGGCTGTGTTGACCTAAAAAGGTATTGTGGATTGATGCTTCCGATGATAGAAGTATTAGTAGAAATACAACAAACCGGTGGATTTCCATTAAAAAGTCAATCTAAGATTCCCCACTTAGGAACCGTTAATCTAATTACAAGTGACGGTGGATGTGATAGGGGTGAGACACACAATATAGACAGGAAGAGGGTGGAATAGTAATATTGTGGGGGCAAATGATGCTCGAATGGCGCTCTGGGAGAGGTGTGAGTTGAGGGTGGCTGGCGAGAAGGGATGATATCGATTCGCCGTTCGTGAATGGACTGACGGGGATGATATTAAAAACAAGATTGTGTCTGATGGGAAGCTCGTATAAAAGCACCTCCCTATTCATAAATATTATTGTGATTGATATAAATAGCTTAATTAATTATTTATGTGAGAATTTGGATCGGAAGAGATCGTTACAGTTAGGCTATTTAAAGATACTAACATGTAAGTCAAATTATTACAAACAATTTTGATTTACAATAATTATAAAATATAGTTAATATTAATATTCGGCACCACCAATTGGAAGCAGTTATTATTAAAGGGTTTTTGTCGATCTATAATGTCGCGAATCCTTATGATTAAAATCATGGGCGTCCAACCTTTTTGTACCCTTGACTCTTGAGCACATTTTAAAATATCGGTGCGGCGGGAAAAACTTATTTTTTAAAATGATATTTATAATTGGATAAGGATAATAAATAATAAACCAAATTTATTGTTTGTACATATAACATGCAAACAAACACACTTAAGCATAAATCAATGTGATCTTTGGAGTTGTATTTCATAAGTCGTTGTTTCATAGTAAGAGAGTTATAAAGATATTCATGCTAGCAAACAATCATAAATCGAAATCAATATTTTTACTTTAAGTTAATGTTTAAAAACAATGATTTTAAAAGATAATTAAAAGCTTAGAAGGCAGTTGGGAGAGAACGTACAAACGAATATAATAAAACAATCCAAAGAATTTAAAAACTAGTAAATAAAATAAACTGATTTATACTTTTAATTAATAAGTGTCAGTGAAAAAAAGTCTGTCGCGGTTGAATAGTGGCGAGCGCACAGAAATCGCTCAGCGAGCACAGGGTTGAGAATCCTTGATTTTAAGACTGGGAGTCAACTGGTAAAGTGGTAGAAAGAACAAATATTTACATTATTAAAGAATATAGAGATCATGTCTAGTTAATTTATGTGTATGATAACTTTAAGATGGTAAAATGATATAAATAACTTATATTAGCCTTATTTAACATATCATAAAAGTTGAGGTTCTAAAATGATATATACTATTTTATTTTAGAGAAATAATTGAAAACTTACTCTAGTTGAGATTCGTTGTAAGCTATACAAAATATATATTCGTTATATGAATTGAAGCAACAAATATTCCTGCGAAAAGTCTTCTCTACGCACCATCCCTAGCAACGCTAAAAAATATTAGGGAATATTATGTAAATTTATATTTCATCTTAAATATCCTTTTTCATAATAAAATTTACGAAAACACAAATTATCAGTGTGCCTATCACATCTAAAACACTTAAAATATTCAATATTGAAATCAAAAAACGCCCGAATCGCGCAAAATATTCCTGAAAAGGTATGCTCACGTAAAAGTTTACTGTGAGGGTAGGTCGTTCCACGCAGGCTTTGAGGGCATCTTATAGGCTTTTAATGGCTAACCGTTAGCCGTTATAATGCCAAGAGACGTTGTCAAGTGGCTCTGTCGTTGGAATTCCTTTGTCTCCACGAATTAGGTATTAACTTTATGATTAAATCTGAGATTAATAGTCTTTGGAGTGAATTGTTTTCGACTTGACAATAATTTTGAGAGATATAATTATATAATCCAATGTTTGGCACAATATAATATTATAAAATCTTTGTTTCAGAGGCCAGAAGCGTAACAAATCTTTGTAAAAATATCAGACTAAAAATCTTTTCATGCCAAGTAAATTAAATTTCTTTGAATATACAGTAAACCACTCATTTACACGATAGTCAGGACCGTGTAATTGGGGGTAGTGTTATTGGGGGCGTGAATCTCATACAAAATGAGGGATTTGGTTTTTTTTCGCGGAAAATGCAAAACTAAGATTTTCCTTAGTTTTTCAAAAAAAAATATGGACGAAATATCTAGTTTTTGTAGTAGTAAATATCCCGCACCGACAGACACCCAGCTATGAGGGTATAGCCTGACACGTGTTGAATACACAGACGCTAGCCAAAATTTGACTGTATGCGCGGCACAGACGACCGTTTCGTAGTAACGACAATGGAATGCGACCGTGCAATTGGGGGATAAGCGGCGAATATTTCAAGTCAGCGCGTAATTCGGGGTAGTGTAATTGGGGGTTCCACTGTAAATCGTTATGACATATATTATATTTGACCATTCGCAGAATGTATGAAACCTGGTTCCACAATAAAATTTAAAATACATAATATTTGTGTATTGGTTGAATTAAAATTGACTTTCTAGTACTTCATTGTAATAAAGTGAAAAAATAACATGGTTTTTTAGTTCTACAATTAATTTTATTTTATAGAAAGTTAATAACTATTTCAGCTTTTGCTTCATTGTCAATAAAATCCTTAATGACCAAACAAATATTAATCAATCACCATTATTAAAACCCATACAAGACGTCAATGTAACGATAATTATTTAATTACTTAAATTTAAGCTACAAAATTTACTTTAAATACTCTAATTTATTATCGTTCCTAGAAAATTAAAGTAAAATTATTATATGTAATAATATAATTTGCAATATAAAGTTAGAGTGGATGACTGGATATATTGTGTATCTCTTCTAAGCCAGTATATATAGCTGAGTTAATGTAAGTTTAAACATGGTTCCGACGAAGGCATTAGTCGAAAAAGCATTAATATATATATAAAATAATATCTGTAGAAATAAAACACTTGTTATTTTTTCACCTTTTTACCATTTGCGTGTTTGCTCGTAAAATTTTCACAATCAAGTAATACAACCCAACAGACCATCGATTTTGTAGGTGGTTCCTATGGATATTTTAAGACCAAAAGCAGCTCTACTTGACGGCTCATATATTTAATCACAATAATACTACATTTGTATTCAAATTCTTTGTACCGATCTTGTGAACTGACCTCTTTGTGGTTGTAGCAATATAATAGATATGTTTCACAATTTGAAAGTATGAATTATCTGACGGTACAGCAATCTAAGAAACAATGCTTCATATAGAAGATTTTTTCGCACACAGTAAAAGCTTATCAAACTATCTACCTTGAAAATAATTTGATTTTATACTTTCTACGTATGATAAAGCTTAACTACGCTACAGAAAAGATCTCATGGAGATTCTTTCAAAATGTAAGAATACCATTAATTGGACTAGGACCTACCCAGGGTTCAGTCTCTCCTCAGGAATCCACAGCAGGTGTCCTAGCAAGTTTCAACGTCGTTCCGTTTCTTTGAAGTAATGACGAGTTTTTCTAAGGGATAGCAAAAGCTTTTAAGCGAATGCTTTCGTATGATGCTTCTCTCGACATTGCTCAATTTTATAGAATTGGGTTAAATAATAAAACGAAAAGTTCTTAATTTTTTTTCTGTTCATATTTTCGTATAAATTGTCCAGTCTCTGACAACCTTTAAGCATCTCTATGAACAGCTCCTTCGAATAACGCATTATTATTTACGATTGTTGCCATTGGCAACGCGTGGATTGGAGAGTCTTTTGTTATTTTCCTGAGATTCCTTCTAATTTCTTCGACACACTGTCTAATTTGTTATTCTTCACTGCGTGCTCGGATCATTGTAATTATTTCAATTTTATTACAAGTATCCTACAAACAATCACTTTTTTACGATTTTTCACAATATATAAGAAATCTTTTTGTTAGTGAATTTCACGCTATATTTTCTAATCTTGCTAAAAGATTACTCATTTCGCAAATTCATTTTCACTATATTGCATTATTTTTTAGAATAAATACTCTGTAATAAATGCAATCATTTTTCGTCACGAATTGACAGTGATTTTTTTTTTATTGACTTAAATACTTCTAACATGTAGTTATTTATTGATATCGACTTAAATATTATTCTTACGGGAAGCAGACATCGAAATATAGGTTCTTTACTGTTATCTAGAAGCATCATTTAATTTAAGATTTCGACTGAAGGTGCTTGGTGCAATTTAAATATTAGAACGCATCTTCAGGCGTTCACGTGCACATATTAACTAAACTGACGCTTAGTAAATGAATGTTTCGTGTTTATATAATAAATAAATGTATCATTGAGTTTAAAGCCATTGCTGACTAAAAGGATTAGCCCATGGGAATGTCCACTGATTTGAGTAGTGAGTAGTTTTAAGAATTGTATTTATTTTGTTTGTCGGAAAAGGTTTTATGATTATATTTATATAGGGTATAAAAGCGGCGACCCAGGCATGTTTAATTCTTTATTTAAAATCGAAAGTCTGTTTATTTCTAGAATTTCATGGAGAAAGAGCTTATGGGAGTCCGTATTCGGGTGCAACATTTTTATCCCTTGTTCCTGATTGAACACGAGTCTTTCCAAAATTAAGTGATTAACAAAAGTAGATGTGTCTTTTTTCAATATTAAGGCCATCCATGTGTTCTGATACTCTAGTCTTCAATGTCCCTTCGGTTTTCTCGATATAAAATTTTGTACAACAAAAGAATGCAATTGTGATATCATTTACCTATGATTTTGTTAATGAACTGTTATTTTACATTCCAGGACGTCATACGAGGACTATTGTGTTAGAGGAAAATGATGTTTATATTGGAATATTATGTTTTAAGATCATTTCTCTGTTTTCATCCCTGCAAGCATTCACTGCACACTTATTCACAAGTATTCAAATGTCACACGAAGAAAGCTTTCCAAAAAATATATATCCCAAAATAAATACAAGTTCGGTATTAAATGTACGATTATATTTTTGCTGGGAAGTATATCTATATCTGAATGAATAATGACAAGATGTCATAAAAATGAAGGCTGTCGATCATCTCATACAAACCTGCACTCAAATTTGTTCCCCACCCCTCGTGCTTTTGCGTTGGGGTGCAAACTTTTTTTTGGGATTTTATTTTAGAACAGTGGCGTGTCTTATGAAAGATTGAGATTCTTAGTGTAAATAAAAATAAAACAGAAATGGAAAATATTTTTTCATATATTTTTTTTTACTTGATTATATGGCTCTTTAAGAGGTAAAGTGAAGCAACTAGTGAAATGGTAATTTTTTTTTTTGGACTTTTAATTTTAAGTACAATCACGTATTTATTTGGTGTGTTGTGGATTGCATCTTTTTATTTTACGAAGATAACACTATTACAATGTGTATGAACTGAGGTTACTACACTTGTATGATACGTGTAGAAGATTATAACACATCTATTTTTTTTCTTCTAAAATATCACTTGGCTCACTTCACCCTTAAAGAGCCCATATTGTCTTTGTCTTGACTTCGTTTGCCTTAACGTGTGTTATAGTAGTAATCACAAACTGACGCCTCTACCATTCATCTCATAAAGTTTTATGGCAGATCCAACGGGATTCTTACATCATGCAACAATTGCTGGAGTAGTAACAGCATTGGATGTGGAGTCAGTGACAGCCACTACATCGATATTTGGAATGTCAGTACAAAGAGAAGAGAAATATCTCACTCTCAAGTGGTATTCTCAAGACGTGCTCAGGTTGCTTCTTTGCTATGGTGGCAGTCATTAGTGACTGCTACGCCAGTTTAATACTTATAAAAAGATGACGAAACAAAAAAAAGATGAATAATTTATATAAATTATTGTGTTTGTGTTTTAATTTATTTTCTACCCAAAAATAAGTTTATTAATTTCAATTTAAGAAAAATCAGGCGTATAAATAATAAATCGTATCAAATCTCATAAATAATCTATGTAAGTATAATATTAATGCAGAAGGACCACTATAATTTTTAATGAGTTGATTGTCAAATGTTGTTGAATTAATAATGAAATCTTCAATTAGCGTAGAAGTTCCGAATGATGAAATCTTCTTATAAAGATCAGATGATAATGATCACCTTGAGCGAAAACGGCCCTAATCAAACACAAATAATCAAAAATATATAATAGTATAACGGAAAAACTTTTGTTTGGTTTACATTCTAAAAAGTTATTTTTTTTATACTAACAGATTATACGTAAAAATCGTTACAGCATTATCATTAATATTATTAAATTTCTAATATTATAGGAATCGTATTTTTACCGTTAAGTGCGTCTACGCCCCTTGTATTAACCCTCACTTTCGCAAGTGTCATCGTTCCGAAAAAAACTACTCCGAAAAATTCTGATATAGATTTTTGGAATCGACTTGTAAATTGACAGTCGGCCATCTTGAAGATTTTATTTATATATGTATACTTACTATTTTGCCAGCATACCTTCATTAATTTTTCAATTCAATTTGTAAACGGATTTTTTAAATTTATACTTTTCCGCTCTCAACATGGAACATAATATAAACTCCTAATGTATCTTTATATATATATATTTTTAAGAATACCTTTTTTTTACTCTCTCGAGGATATGATTAGTATTTAAATAATCACTCTTCTGGTGCCTCTTCCGTTTTTATGACCAGAAAAATGAAAATGTTAACTTCACAGACATTTTGATAGACAACTTCATGTTGATCGAAAATTTATTAAAGAATCAATTTATAAAATTCTTCGTGTGGATTATTAAACATAAATTTTATTAATATTAAAAAAAAATGACAATAAAATAGAATATACGTTTTGCATTTTTGAAAAATATGATCAGACCTAAAAGTTGATTATAATTTATAAGTTATAAATAGCAAAATAAAAATCGGGGTTTGTCCTTTTCTATTCGACGCTAGAACCGAGGGTAAGGTTTAAAATCTGATATTACTTATCATAAACTTATTACCTACACTATAGGTGTGGTAAATCCCAAATGGAAATAAATTCAACAGTTGTGATTCACCTATTTCATTTAAAATGACATAATTGTTTCCTTTGTAATAATGAAATTTAAGATGACAAAGTTATCAAATTTAATTTTATATAAAAGATAAACTTCCACAAACTTACCACCGAATCCATCAAAGATAAAACTTTCATTATTAATGTAGTAAAAATTAGAAATTATAAAAATACAAACAGATATTGTTCATAATTACATATATATCAGCTATAACGTATATTCTTAAAATATATTTTTTTCTAACAGTTATAACGATATAATAAAACCAAGCGTACATAAAATAATAAAGTTTTATATTATTTGTTAAGATTACTATAAATATAATAATGTTTTCTCTTCGCACCACCTGTTGCCAGAGACGTGAAATATGTCCTTAATTCTTTTAACACGTTTTTTTGATCCTACAACAAAGAATTTTTCTAGTTGACTGATGTGGTAAAATAATATACTATATTCTTATACGCTATCAATCTTGTTATAACAATGTGATAGTAATCACATGTAATAACAAATACCCACAAAGATTGTATCAGCTTAAGTTTTTAGTGATTATTTCCTTAACTAATTGACATTTAAATCAAATCATTAGATTAGTGAAAGAAAGTGTGAACGATTAGTGAAATCAAAAGATTAGTGATAAATAAATATATTTTTTATAAATACCTGATACACTTATTTAATAAGAACTTATTCAGTTTAAGTTTTATTCGTGCACGGCAACACTTGCAGATACAGAAAGATAAAACTCGGGTCGATAATGATAAGACATGATTCAAATTGAATATTGAAATTTCATCAAGCATCAGTCGACGTCTTAAATTAATATTATTTAAATCTTGAAAAAAGGGTTTTTATTATTATAATTAAAGAATGATTCTTTTTCTATATATTTTTTTTTGTTGTTATCTGAAATACTCTATACATGCGTTACAAAAATAAGTTTGATTAAACATATCAAGTGTCTAAAGCGAAAATTGATAAGTCATCATTTTATTAATATATTATATAAAAAAATCTATATACATATACTATCATAAATAATTAATAAAATATTCAATAATATGAAGAACTTTTAGATACTCAGAACTTGAAAAATCCGCTTAAGAATAGTAAAAAAATAAATATAAACCCTTCCGTATGTTATTAGAAAACGCAAAATACTATCAATTTCCAAGTTGTTTAAGTTTATAGTTATTCCGGTAAACTGGTTAGAATAAAAAGGATGTTTTTAACAAATTAAAAATATAGCACTATGCAAAAAAAACTTTCGATAAAAATGATATTTTTTGCGTAAAACCATCGTTTACTACAATAATATTATTAAAATATGGACTTATCAGGTTTTGATTTTAGAATCATATAACGAATAATTGCGTAAGTTGTAATTGGATCAGTGCTTTTATAATTACTTTAGTAGTGCTGCAGATTGTAATCTGACGCACTTTTATAGAGAACGATACAATACGCTATTAATAAATAATAGTATAAGATTTCATCACAAAGTAAATGCAGGGGGCATAATAGTAATTGCAACCATCAATCAATCCTTGACGTCTTGCTGAGTTCAAATTATTTTTCGCCATGCAATAATATCATAAAGTAGCGCTCACACTCCCCAGCTAGTGTATTTATGAGACGTTTATTTCTAAAAAGACATTTTGCAGGTACTAGATAAATTTATTTCAATTTAAATTATTTTATTTACTCGTGCTAAAAACCTTTCAATGGATTATTAAAATTTAAGTAATTGCTTAATATATTTAAAGAATCAGGTGAATAATTCAAAATGAAAAAATATAGATTTATAAATTATAGTTTAATGAGCAAATCCGAACTGCTTGTAACAAATTTAATGTAAATTACACATTTTTCAATATTTTAAACGAAAAATTATTTTGAATATCTGTGGGGCCCGTAGCGCATTGGTCAACATCATTGGCTTTAGTGACGGATCTCTAATCCCTTTTTAATCAATTTTTACAGTCGGTATTAGTTAAATGTTATAATTGTGACTATGTTTAAAGGTCGACGTCCTTGTCTTTCATACCGGACCTTAAAGGTTCAAATTATAGTATAGACAGATTTTTTCAATTATTTTTTTTTCGAAGGCATGGATGTTTGGAATGTTCAAAATTCATTCCCACCTTTTTAATTCTTAAAATAATGGGTGTAGCGAAAGCGTTTTTCTAACCACTAGTCATGTCTTTACCTTATTTTTTTATATCCCCATTCCCTTCGGAAAAATGAGAAGTTGAGCAACTGAATTAAAATTACAAACATGCTTGACCGTGATATTTGTGATCATATGTTTTTTTTAAATCTGTTAATCTGTCTTGATTAAAAGTGTGGACTGTCCATTTTTATAATAATATCGATCTTTATGAGCTGTTGGTGTGCTTTCGACAGAAGATACTATATTATATACAGACGCAAGTAATATAGCCCCCCCCCCACACACACACATCAGCTCTTCGCCGTGGACAAGTAAAGTCATTTTTCCTCATTATGTTTGCTGATAAGCTTAATCAAAAATGGTTACGGCTTTTGAAGGCAAATTTCCTCGCTCGATAGAAAATGTATTACTTACGCCATATTTCTGACTATTTGTTCGCCATTTTTACAGAATTGCTTAGGTCATAGCACAGACAAGAGACGCTTCTTTTTATTTTGTGCTTAGATATCGAAGACCATATTACTCAAATGGAAATAGTCTCCGAATTTCAAGAAGCAGTAAAAACAAACATGTTTTTTGATTACTTATTTTGTGGCAAGATATATTTTTTAAAAAATCGCAGAATCGACAGTGCTATTTTACGTCAATGGTCATGGAAAAACATTGGTATTGGCTCCGGATGCCTCCAGAGAGTTTTGATCATGCTTGTCTCTTCTTCCAACCGGTGAGAATCCGGCCTCGTGGATACTATCTATAGAATGTTCTCAGCAGAACTGAGGGATATCTCATGCAAAGAAGCAACGTAATTGGCGCCGTATGTTGGTCATATGATCCACAGAGAGATCAAACATGCTCAAAGAAACTGAAGAAAATCCTATACTAATTAATGCGAAGCATATTTAATTTCAAATTTTCAGAGTTGTCTATGGCAAAAGCTAAAGTTGATAATTGCAAAGCGGTCACTTTGAATAAATTTTGTTATGTTGGTGAGAATCAACATAACAAAATTAATTATTCATTATTGAAAATACTAGGTGATTTATAAGAATGATGCCTCTCCAACAAAATAAAACATTATAAGGATTTTATGGTTAAAAATAGAAAATAGTGTACTTCAAATAAACTGAATATATAAATTAATTTAACAAAAATATTATAAAATAATAGTGTTGCTTATAAATAGAAAACCCGTTTCTAACTGTTTTTATCAGGCATGAAAACTCCATTCAGTGGAACTCTAAGGAACATCCTCGAGAATATGTTGAATAAAATTAAGTTTTCATTAATTCCTCGTATTGATAATATGCCATTATCACTTTCAGATCTTGATGGAATTATACAACCCATTTCATACTAATATTATTTGTTTTTCCTTCCGAGTGGAAAGTTTTACTAGACGTTCTGAATGTGAAACCAGATTTTCATAATTATTACCATGGACTTGTTTTTTTTTTCAATAGTTTGTCAAAAACAAATAAATAGTTTGATCTTATGATATATGTGTGTTATTTAGACACTAAAAGCAAAAAGAGAATTAACTATACATATCAAATCGCTTCGGTTTGATTGTGTATAATTGTTATTTAGAGAAAACATAATCCACAAGAAAGAAACGGTTTTGAAATGTCCAACCACACCATGGTTCTTTACAGTTTACACCATACTTTTTCGTATTATTACATTTCCATGAAGAGAGCTTAACTTCATCTGCTTTCCTTAATAACATATATATATAATTTAGACGTCCTTATGGACATAACAAAATATCGACATAAAATGCTTATTCAAGTTCGTAGGTAGCAAAGATAACAAAGGGAATATAAATCTCGAATAAGTTAAAAGGTGCGTATTAAGAAAATTACAATCATAATATTGAATAATAATATTGCTTAAAATAGAAAATAATCAAGAAATTATTTCACTTTGTGTCTGAGTAAAAGCACGCTGAATTTTATTTTTTATTACTTAAATTAAAATATTCTTCAAGTACGTTTGATCTTAAAAAATACACAACGATATTAAATATTACATCTTCACTTTCAAATAAAATATTTGAGCATAATTTTTTCCATAATTTATTTTCAGAGGTGTTGTTTATATTTCTTGGAATGTTATAATTTTGTTATATTTATTTATACTGTGAATTTTTCGGAAATATCTGAAAACGTAACGATTGGAAATGTAACGAAATATGTTTTTGATGTAACATACAAATTAGGGCCTCCAATCCAGGGATCCCGTCTAATTTTGTGACCCTAAAATCCCGGGATTACGATAGTACTAATCTCAGGATTTCAGGATTGAGGACAAGAAGTGCGAAATTCAATCAAAAAGTCTCATTTTTTTTTATTTTGGCAATTTCGAAAATTCTTGGTTTTTTGAAATTGGGATTTCTGGGAAGAGCTAAAAAAAAGAAAAGGTCTTACGTCTTTTCATTTTCTCGGATCCCGGGATTGGAAACAATATAAATCACAAAATCTCGGGATTACAAAAAGGGTCCGGGATTTGATGCCTTAATACAAAAATACAAATAAAAAGAGTTTGGCAACCGTTTTTTTTATGTTTTTTATGATTAAAAATTCGATTTACACCTCTAACACGACTACTCAATCTCTGTCTTTCCGATATTCAACGTTTTATCCACCACCACCCATCACGGGCTTAAAACTCAAAGCTTTTTGTTTGCGTCAAAAAATTATAAAGACAACTTTTTGACATTCTGTTATTACATCATTTTTCAAGAAAGTTCTTTTATCAATTACTTAGCGCTAGCTGTATTTTCGAAGAAAAGTTTTGATAACAACTATAATATGACGATCAAATAAAAGGGTGCAGTGTTCATGACTTGTACAGCGGTCGTTTGCGGTGAAGAGGCTGGTAAATCCTGCAGCGTTTTCAGACTAATACAACGTCGTTGGTTTCGATTGTGATGTTGTGATGACAGGTAGAAATGTTTTAGAAACGGACTTTTCAATCGAGATTTCTGTTCGAACACGTGGGCTCTAAAGGTGAAGTGAGCTAACTTATAAAATGGTAAAAAAAATCTTGGACTTCACAATAAATGTATATCTCAAATGATCATTATCAATTATAACATGTTAGAGAATTTTCACATTATAATAACAACAAACAATTCTAAACTACTCTTAGTAAAGTTGGTTTGAATATGGCCCCTCTAGAGGTGAAGTAAGCCAACTATAATAGTAAAATGATAACATATTTTTTGTTTGGACTTTTATGTACAATCACCTCTTTATTAGGTGGTTAGGTTGATTGCGTATTTTTATTTTACGGACATAACACTATTGCAATGTATATTAACTGAGGTTACTCCAACTTTATGATACTTTAAGACATGTAGAATATTACATCGCAGCTAAAATTCTTTTCTCTAAAACACCATAAGGCTCATTTAACTTCTAATGGGTCCACATGTTCTCGGATGTGTGCGTTGTTTAATATTTTTTACTACCCATCCAGTCCTCAAACCAAAGTGTAGTGATAGCGATTAGCTAACCACCACTATATTCTGGCCCCATCTTGAAGCCTATGTAAGGTTGAGAATTTAAAATTAAGCCAGTTTTATTAATCAATAAGTTGTATACGTCATTATAGCCCATACTTCATGATTAAGATACACCTTTTATAGTAATACTTTAAGATTAGTTACACTGCAATCATTTAATGAACGGTGCATGGGCATTGACGTGTATAAAGTTATTAACTCTATACGGAATAAGCAGGGGAAAGTAAATTGATTTTGTACAAAGGTGAAATAGCTACATAAATACACAGCTTATCTTACAAAAATAATTTATTTTTACGACCACGTGCATTGTGCAATGAGCAATAATAATAATTTTTCGTTCCCCTACATTGCAAGAGCTTTTGAGTTATTTATTGACAAAATCCCCCACCTGCGAATGAACGACTGCATTTATATCCGCTTATATTACTTCTCATTTTGGATATGTTATACTTACAAAATAAGTTAGATTTAATTATTATTTTTTGGGCGAAAACAATATTGCTTAAAAACAGTTTGTCAGTATTGCGTCAAATCACGACGGAAATATAAATATGACTTTTATCGGTCATTTAAACAAGAATAAGTGATAACGGTCTAGCCCACGGGTGGGAAACCTTTTCTTCTCTAAAGGCTGCATTAATTTTTCTGATTCGACATAAGGCCGCAGTAAACATTGACTAAGGAATCTTTGGCCGAAAACAAGAATTTACGGTCAGAATATTTCAGGAATTTACGAATTTACATAAATTTACAGAATTACAAAATTGGCCAGAAGGCCGCACAAGAGTAGCCAAAAGGTCACAGGTTACCCATGCCTGGTCTAGCCTTAAGTAATATTTATGTATCTAATGTACGGGCATCAATCGAAGTTTATCTACTTATTTTTACTTTCGAATTTCGTAAAAACATGATAAAAACAAAAATATTTTTTTATTTATATTATAATTGACTCCAAAGTATTTGTTTTTAAATAATTGTAAATTAACACTATAATGTCGCTAAAAATAGTTACAAAGCCGATTTTCAATTTATGAAGATTTAATATATAGTTAAATTTGATAACTTTGTTATTCTACAGTGTTTTTGAAAAGCATAAAATTGATTCATACGAATATATAATTTTAAGAAATACAATAAATTTTTAGTTTATTTGTAAACCTGGTCTGATGATTATTCTCTTTTATTATTGATTATTCTCTATTATTCTTAAGAGGCGAAACACGTGTCACATTTTGTTAACAACACAGCAAGTGGAATAACAACGTTAACAAATTAATTTTATATTAAAAATGAACTTCTTCAAAGTGACCGCCACATCTATCAAATATAATGAAGATTTCTCTTACATAGTTATAAAATTTTGAAATGACATTTTTCATGGACGACATTTATATACAATTAATGAACTTGATACTTCGTATGAAATTAAGTGTGAATTTTCTCAATGTTACCACTGAGTTAATCGACAGCATAATACTTAATACTGTTAAGTCATTCTACCATTTTACAAATGTATGGTTGTGGAAAGAAAAAGCAGTAAGCGTTATGTAATTGTAAAAAAATAAATACAGCCATTGTCTATGTAGTTTAATATTATGTTATTGTTATCTGTGTAAAATGTGTAAAAATTTCGATAAATAATTCAATTTATCGATATGAATTTTATGTATCGATTTTAATTACAACTAAAAGCACTTATATTTTAGGACATTGACCTGGGTTTATTATATTACAGGCACTCTAAAAATACAACCCGAAAGAAATCACTTTTAAAGTTCTCTGGCAAAAGAACAAAGTTTACAAACTATCGCCGTTACTCACATAGAGAGAAACAAATATTTACCTCGCAATTCTCCGATTCCTTCTCCCACAATACGGCAAGATAAAAAAGAAAGGCAAAAAGTCTTCAAACGCCACCTCACTTGTTATACTCAATTTCCATCAAGGTGAGTGCTTTAATAAAGGTTTGTATCGGTCGGTAAATACACGTAAAAAAGTACGCTTGTCCGAAAGGTTTTTCCTGAAGGGAATCGATACACTCGGGTATGTCGCTAGCCCTCCGGCATAGACAGACACTCCGGGCCCGGAGGCGGGAGTGGGAAGAAGCAGGGGACGGAAAAGCCGCGTGGAAAACCTTCCCCCAGTTAGATAGAAGCATCCGAACGGGGCGGTCGTATCTGAGTCGCGCTCGAACCGGCCCGCAACATGTTATCGACATCGCGAAAACAACACACAGTTTCGTATTTGAAACAAAACAGAGTGGTGACGATTAATCTCACGTGAGACGAGGCTCCTGGTAAGGCTGAGGACATGACTTTCATCCCTTCTAACTACAACCAGAATTATAAATTAATGTTCATCCCCTTACTGGTGGCTTTGGCTGTCACCATATGCATACTGCTCTCAGTTAAGCACCCCATTTATTATCCATCACTCGCGCATAGCGAAATCATAAACAGGATAAGGACCAATGCCATAGCGGGAGATGAAGTCAAGAAGAATCACTTCAACGCTTCCAGGAAGAATAAGCCGAAGGGTAATGAACTTCCTTATAACTTGTTATCAAACGCAACCAGGACTCTGATCGCCATGGAGATAAGAGCCCGGAGGCTTGAAGATAATATAAGAAGAGTCAGAGAAAGAACGAGAAATCTTCTCTGGAAGAACAAGGATAAATCCTTATGGAGGATACTGTTTAAAAACATAAGCAGAAACGTGGCCATAAGGCACGAGTTTCACGATCATTCTAGTCTAAAAAGAATCATGGAGGATGATAAAAAAGATAAACTGCATCTGACAAAGCATGATATTTACGGCTCTAAATATGACGTACAACATGATGGGTTTCTTGATAGTGACTATGATAATCTTTCAGCGTAAAACAATATAAAACAACCATAACAAACAAAAGACCAAACTGTTTTTTTTATAGTAAGTGAATATGAGACAAAAATAATATTTATTTTAACGTGTTTAATAGTACTATTTTAAAGATATTGAAGTTGATGTACTAACAATATTTTTATCGGAAGTAAATTTGTAAGATAAAAACACTAAGTTAAATTTGGAAGCGAAAATCATTGAGTGTTTATAATATAAGACTTGTATATATATATAAAAAAATATAATGTGTTATAATTGCTTTGACTGTGCCAAATATAATGATCAAATTAAGTTAATCCTGCTTTTGTCGTCCCTGTGAATTTTGTCAGTAAATAAAGTTTTTCGAACCAAGTGTGTTTATTGCCGTATAAATAAATATAATGAAGTGTTTTATTTTGTGAGAGTAAAGTGCAAATTTTTTTTAAATTTTGTTTGTTGGTATGTAAACAACGTAAACAGTTTTTGTGAACTTGTTGGATACTATACAGGATGTTAATTGGGTGTAATTGAAGAGGACGCATAAATAATTGGTAAGATTTAAATATTTTTTTTCAGATAAAATACCGGTGTGAACAATTCACACCCTCGTTAACTGTAACGTATGTACATAAGTATATACAATACAGTCAATACGGGCTACTTTGGACATTGATTGGTATAAGATTAGCCCACTACAAGATATTTTTTTTCAAATTATACCGTTATAATGTTATACCATTGCCATCTATATATTTCTTAGCTAAGCAATATCGTGGAAATTTGTCAGCTGTCAGTTGGGTGTTTATCATATTTAAAAAAACTTGGGTCGGTAATATTTTAAATTTGTATTTCTACTCTATAAAAGATTGTCTTGAAATCATTAAAAAAAGGTTCAAATGTTATTATGTTGGTTTAAATTGAAGAAATGACTAATATTACTAAGTCACTAGATGACTACTACTATTGTCTTACACTTGGGTGTGGGGCTTTATGGATTACTCCAATTGCCCTTTCGTCTCATGTTGGGATTTCTATTTTTTTTCCCTTTATAGTGTTCGATCCTGCTTTGTATGATACATTTTTTTTTTTTTTTTGAGACAGGATGGACATGTATGTATATATATATAAACATATATATATAAATATATATATATATATATTTTTTTTTTTTTTTCCCCCCCTTTTTTAATTTTTAACAAACAAGTAATAACAATGATAATATAAAAAAAATTAACAAACAAGAATAAGTAAATAACAATAATAATATACAATAAATAACAATGGTAAGGTGAAACAATGGTATATAAAATTATAAAAATATATGAAGTTGTGTGTGGGATCTTGTGTGTATTGTTGGCGTTGGTTGGTTGGGTGGTTGACACTGTAGGGTGATTCATTAACCTCGAGCAGCAGTATATGTTAATATTTTTTTTTTTTTTTTTGTTTTTTACCCTCGAGAGAAGGTCGAGCCTACAGTGTCGGCATGTGTCGTGTGCCTGGGGTGGTTTGTGACGTCACCCCGATTTGTGTGTCATTTTGTGGTGTACCAGCATTTGGGTGTCGGGGTCGGGGGGGAGCTAGGGGGGTTTGAGAAGGAGAACCTTCCTTGGCCGTGCTATGTCGGTGTGTGGGTATTTTATGTAATCGTTTAGTAGCGATTTGATAGTGTCGTTTGAGTGGTCTGTCATGTCGCTGTAGAATTTCTTCGACAGTTTCATGACGTGGTCGAATATGGTGTCAGTTTTGGTGTCTCTGTGGAGAGTGGTATTTCGAACGTACCAGGGTGCGCCTGTTAACGTTCGAAGTGATTTGTTTTGTATGGTCTGGAGCGTCTGGATGTGTTTCATGCTTGCATACGCCCATATTGGGCATGCGTAAGTCATGATTGGACGGGTAATCGCGGTGTACAGGAGTAGCTTGCTGTTTATTGCAAGTTTACTTCTGTGCCCAATCATCGGGTAGAGTTGGCCCGTGACTTGGGATGCCTGTTTTATTTTAACAGATATATGGCTGTTGAAATTTAGTCGCGAATCAAGTGTGAGGCCGAGGTATTTTACCGTTCGTGCCCATGGAATGTCTGTGTTTCGCATCCGGATGCTTTTGATATTCTTATCGTGTCTATTTGGCCTGCGACTGAAGGTTATTGCAGTGCTTTTTTCTGGGTGTATTTGAATGCGCCAGTTGGCGCACCAGGCTTGGATGTCCTCACTTGCCTTTTGTACAAGTGCGGTGGCTCTATTTCTGTTTAGTGATCGTGCTAGGATCGCTGTGTCGTCTGCGTACTGCGCAACGATTGTTTCGTTTATCCCGGGTATGAAAGCGGGTAATGGGATGTCATGAGTATAAAGATTGTACAGCAGGGGCGATAAGGCGGACCCCTGTGGTACACCGGCTGTCGGCGTTCGCGTCGTCGATAATTCGCCGTTAACTTTAGTGCGGAAAGTTCTGTTGGTCATAAATGAGTTTAAAATTTTTATCATTGGACTTTCGAGGCCGGCCTCGGAGAGTTTGACTATCATACCTTCTATCCAAACTTTATCGAAAGCTTTGGCGATGTCGAGAAATAGGCCTGTGGTGAAACATCTGCGGTTGAAACCTTCGCTGATGAATTCAACAACTCTGAGTAGTTGATGGTTAGTGGAGTGTCTGTGACGAAAGCCGTGTTGCTCATCCGGGATGAGTTTTTTTTCCGTCACGAATTCCTCTAGTCGGGATTTAATTACACGTTCCAGTAGCTTTCCCATTGTCGGGAGTAGGCTAATGGGTCTGTGATTTTCTGGAATCTGGTGTGGTTTTCCCGGTTTCGGGATTAAGATGATGTCTGCGGCTTTCCAGGCGTGCGGAAAGTGTTGGACTGCTAGGCATGCGTTTATGATCGTTGTGAGTGCTTTGACACCGTTCTCGGGAAGGTGTTTCAGCGCTTTGTGCTTTATTTCATCGTTGCCAGGGGCTTTACGATTGGATAAGCATTTGATTCGGCATTCGATCTCGCCCGTGGTTGCGGGTGTGATGGAATTCTCGGTCGGAGATGCTGTGATCTCTTCAGTGATTTTAATATATTTGGCGGTTATTGTTTCTATACGTGTTTTGAGCACGAGGTCGTTTTGATTGAATTCATTCGGAGAGAATTGTTTCTCGAGTGATTCCGCGAAAGTTTCTGCTTTTTCCGCGGCTGTGAAGACCGGGCCATTCAGACCGTTAAGCGGTTGGATGGGGCATTTTTTGTGTCTGACTGCTTTGCTGAGGATCCAGAATGGGTTGCTTCCTTTGGTCATACCTTGCAGGTATTCACCATAGGTGGAGTCTCTGTGCTCCCGAAGTTCAATTTTGATCTCCGCGGTGAGACGGTTTTTGAGTGCTCGTGCTGTTGGATTGGCGTGCCGGCGCCATTCCTTAGCCGCTCTGTTTTTTTCCCGAATTAGGTTTTTAATTCTAACTGGGATATCTGGTCGGTGGTCTTCCACGGGGACTTCGGTCGTGGCGGATTCTTTCGCGGCGCGTATGGAATCCGTCAGACCGGAAATTGCTCTGTCTATGTCTGCCGTATTGGCGAGACTGGCAGGGCTGTGAAAGTTGTCTGAGAAGTGGGTGCTGAAGTCTTCCCAGGAGACTTTGTCTCTGGTTTTTTTTCGGCACTATAGCCAGTGGATCATGGACACTAAATGATTGATTTATTTTTATATACTGTGATATAGAACGCTACTCTAAGAATGCACACAACATTTATTTCAACTTAAATTTGTTACTTCAACTGATTATACACTGACTTTTTCTAATTGCAGAGCTATTTTAATTTGATATGAACGAACTATCTGCAAAAATAAGAATCCACCAAAAGAATTAAGAATCTAATATATAAAAATGAATGTTTATTTATACGCTGCCACACCGCTCATCCGCTTGCAAAAAAACTTTAACAAACTTTTTGCTTGCACTTCCGGGCATAGTAAAATTAACTGAAAGTTGGTCCTATATTATATAAAAATAATATATAAAAAAATAATGTTTGTATGTCTGCCATACAGTTCATTTTGACAACGTATGCTTGCACTTGTGCGAAGGTTGTAGTACAATTAACGTACAGTACCATAGAAAATCAGCAGCAAACGTCAAACGTCAAACAGAAAGAAAAAGAAAACATGTACTTCAATAAACATAATTAAAATACACTTTCTTTCTGGCATTGCAACGCTTGCCGGGAACTGGCTAGTAAATAAGAAAAAAATGTGCTTAATAGAAGTATTTTTTCGAAGTTGAGTTGGATTAATTACTATAAACTCAAAATATTTTAATGATTCCAGAAAAGGTTAAATAATGTAGTTATTGAATTTAATAATAACTTTGACAACGTATAAGCGCTTCGCCTTCAAAGCCTATTCAACACAACAATATAAATCTGTGATGTGTCATGAATGTATACAAAAACCTCACTTAAAGGTTCATTGTGTGAAAGCTTCTTTCTTGTATGAAAGTTTTTTGATAACCCAAAAGTTTTGACACTGAATAAAATAAAATCTTCTTCGATATAATTTGATAAAGGAACTGTTAAAATCTTACTTGATACTGATTATAGCAATAAGACATTATTTTATGTATCTCGGTTAAATTTATTTGATAAGTTAATTTTTTTTAAGCTAAGCCATTGCTTAAAAAAAGTTTTGTGTATTATGTAAGTGTAGTCTACGGCAGGGGATATATTATATAATTCAGGCCAGGAATGGGCTGGAAGGGGCTCGGAGGGACTCGCGCGAGCCCCTTGTAAAATTTTGGCGCGGCCGGCGAGCCCCTTGTTAAGATAAGAAAATCATTCGTCTTAGATCAAATCATCACATAACTGCAATTTCTGTAGATGGTTAAATTTGAAAATTAGTTGTCCCTTGATTGATGAAAATTAGATGTCTTAAGATTGCTTCCCACTCTTCCGATCCTTCAATTCAACTAGACGCTACTATTAGTTAATCACAAGTCCTGTCTTATCCTTATCATTCTATCTCTACTACGCTCTTTGGAAAAGAGGTTGAGCGACTAAGTAACTAACAGTTCTCGTAGAAAAATAACTTTTACTAAGATACCTTCATTAGGAGAACATATGCTCGACATTGAGAGCGGACATGGATAAAAAAATGGATACC
The DNA here is from genome assembly GCA_031772345.1 of Himalopsyche anomala. Classification (NCBI taxonomy): domain Eukaryota; kingdom Metazoa; phylum Arthropoda; class Insecta; order Trichoptera; family Rhyacophilidae; genus Himalopsyche; species Himalopsyche anomala. The sequence goes on along the minus strand of CM062831.1, from coordinate 22,597,801 downwards.
ATTTACCGAGCCCCTTGTTAAGATATTGGCAGCCCACCGCTGATTCAGGCCTCTTAGTTACTTATGTTTTCTGGAATCCGTTGGATGTGATATTTAAAAAATGTGTGTTTGAGAACAATCCTTTCAAGCATGAATCGTATACAGAGTATATTGAGAAACAGTAATATAAATTATAAAAATATTAACCACATAACATAAATGGCTTTGTGATTCTTTCGTACAAGGTTATTCCGAGAACGAATTCTCCTTACAAGAAAACTCCACGAATGGATTCTTTTGAAGAAGACTCTTCCGTACATAGAAAACTCCGGACACAAAATATACTGTATAATTTTTATTTTTTATTATTCGAGATTCGACATAATATTATTTAAAAATACGGAAAATACATATTGTTTATTAACAACCTTTTTTGAATAATATTCGGTATCGTTAATCTGGTACATTAAAAATTAAAATAAAACATTGATTTTATTTGATTGAATTGGCATTTAGTTAGTAGAACTCCGTTGCGATAAAGTGAAAAATAACTAAATATTTAGTTTTAAAAAAAATCTTTTACTTTGTTATTTTTCACCTTAAAACAATTTTAATATTAAATTTTCGAAATATTCTGTGTTCGGAGTTTTTGATGTACGGAATTTTCCTGTAGGGAAAATTAATGTGCGGAAAAATCTTATACGGAAGAATTCGTTCAGCCATGAATAAATGATCATTTTTATTATATCACCACCATATCTACAATACCAAATATAATATCAAATTGCCAATCCAACGAGCAAACTCAAACGTATAGTACCCGACGATCAGTAAATAATCTCAATGATTCGTTCTGATGATGTTTCTCAACACAGCACAACACGTGCCATTAAGCAATACTAAGTTTAATTGAAAATGAAAATATATACCGCTGAAATTTTAAGCCACTATGTACATTGAAATGTAAGTACTATATCGACTTGAAGAAGGTAAATGGTCGTAACCCACACTTTTTTCAAACTAGATTTTTTTTGATAATCACAATATATAAAACTTAATATACGTTCTATCAAACGGTTGTATGCTGCAAATATCGAATTAGAATCATATAACTTTGATATTTAAAAACACACGAGCCGAGCCGGTGGAAATTGCAAGTAAGAAAAAAGCATGCACAAATGTTTTTTTTAACAACTTACTAAACTATTATTAAATTGAGTAAATAACAAAAAAAATGTGTTTGTCCACCTCAAGATTGTGTATATTTCATATTTAGACTTTGGCACAAAATCATCTAAAAACGTTTTTTTGCCTCCTGTTGAATGTATTATGTGAGTTACGTTCTTTTACCTTTCTACAGTTGATATTTAAGGAAAAAGGTATTTTTAAATGGTCACTGACCTTCTTGCACCTCTGCGACCTTTAAAGGCTTTAAATCTCTTAAGTTGGTACGTCATTGATGCAAAGAGTGGCTGTTTTTATTTAAAATTTACCTTGCTTGAAATTGTATTTTTTTACCGTAATAAATTAAGAGTATTTGAAATAAAATTATTGTTCTGAGTTGTTATAATCTTCAAATTTCGTATGCTCAGTTTAACCTTGAATATATATTTTGTATTGGCAGCATTGTCGAGATTGCTGTAATCGACCGCGACTATCTTCGCACCGATTCTCTTACGGTATATTAATTCACTAAATGTCAAATTTATTATCAACATTCATACGATGCAAAGTGTTTCTTTACATCAGTTGGTCGAGTCAATTGTGCCCGTGAACTTGAAGATAGTGTAATATTTCATAGTGTTTTAGAATTTTAATTCACTTAGCAACAAAATTGTTGGTGAAGCGTATTTATTCGTTTGATTCACCTTTGAAACTTTGTAACTTTACATTTGAATTTTGCTATTTTTATTATTTTATTATTTAAATATTTGTAGAAATTATTTGACTTTATGAATAGTAAAAACAATATAATTTTATTCACTTAATAACAGTTAAAAATTCAAATAAATATACTTGTTTTAGATCAAACGTTTTAAGTGCGTGAAACATTCGTAATATTGTATTATTTAAATAATAACTCAATAAAAAATGTATATTAACATAGTTTATTAATAAACCTGTTTTAAAATTCGATGAATAAAAATGTCCGCAGGCTGTCATTAATACAAACAAATATAATGCTTGAGGTTTGAGTAATTACAAGTTAATTAAGTCCCATTTAAAATAAATTGAAGAAAATGTAATTAATGACTATCAAATGGAATTGCTCGAGAACATTTCCATTACGAAGAAATAAATACAGAATTTATAAAATATTTAATCAAAAATCAACATTAAAATATAAATTGATTCATTGCAAACAGAGCGCTAAATATACAATCCATTCAAATCGATTTTCAATGATTTTTTTTCTTCAAATTAACATCTAATTGAAATTCAATGGAACTAAGATTAATCAGTACCGTTTTAAATATTATATAATTTTCTTAATATGAACTTATGATATACATTATTTGTTATAAATATGACGAAAAATAGATTATGTTGGTATTAAAAATTACCATTACACGTGACGACTTACCACAAAATCGTTTGCTTAAATTAAGAATAATTTATTTTAGCCAGGCAAACAAGAGCAAACCTGTTTTTGGTTGAGATGAAGAAAGCATCACAACTCGACAACCGATTTTCAATAATTTTATTTGTTTTCATAAATATATTGTGTATGTTTCGCAAATATAGACGAAATCGTAAACGTTACACATCTAGGTAGCCCTTATTAATGTTTTTTTTTTACAATTGGAGTTGCTACTAAAATCAAGGTGGATTGTTTCATTACTGCATAACACTGATTGATTATCAGTGCACCCGATTTATTATACATTAAATAAGTTAAATATAAATAAGCCTCTATTTTCAATACGTATTAGAATATCGTTTATAATAGGAACGAGGTGGGCATTGTTTTATTGTACTGTGGTTAAAAAAGCAAACACTGACAAACTAATAATAGCATAATATAAGCATTTAAAAATCGTTTGACACATACAATTTGTATTGTATTATATTACAACTTTACTAATTGCAATAAACATTAAAAAATAATTTATATAAAAAAACCAGTAAGTAAAGAAAATATTTAAGAAATTATAGGTATATAAAAGTCGTTCCAAATTGGTTTTATATTTATCATAATAGCGTTTCTCCGGAACTCTAAAAGGTCAATCAACACTTCTATCAAATTAACATCCTCAAATATTAAATTCTATAAAAATCAATGAAACTGTTTTTGTAAGTTACGTCTTTGTGGTTCTCAAAATCGAAACGATCGCTTAATCATAAGTCATTGCAGTTAAAAGCAAAAGTAAAATGTTAATCAGCCTAATAAATATGTAATAATAACCGTATAAATTGATAAAAAATGCCGTTAATAAACGAAAAACAACTGATATGAAAGTATAGCTATTATGTATTTATTTGTGTATGTTTTCACATAGATAAGATAACGACGTGTCAAGTGAATTTAAATTAAAAATTGGAGAACATTAAGTGTAATTTTTAATTTATATTTTATTGTGTTTTATTGATAAAAAAACCTCTCCAAAATGGCTGGTTCTCATGGTGAGTATTTATTAATAATATAATCCTAATGTTTTATTTTAGGTTCATCCATTTTTTAATACTTCAATTGTATAATAAATCTTGAGAATATTCTGCGTTTTGATTGAATTTAGCTATAATGTGTCATGAAATAGTTATGTATTGTTTGTATATACATCATTCCCATTCTAAATTTAGGAATATCTTCGCCGAAAATTGATTGTTTTGTTCGAATAAAAAACTATGGAATACGTAGAGAAAAAATAAAAAAAAAGTTTTTTACATTATACTCTTGTTTTCTTTCCACAAAGAATTATCACTGGCGAACTTAATTCGGCGAATATTTTAGATTAATAAAGAAAAATATTTTTTTATTAGAACTGGTTTCGCTCACAGGGAAAATTTTCAACTGATATCAAATAATTTCGAACATTTTTAAAAATTATCAGGTGAAAAAATAAAGTATTTTAGTCAGGGCTGTGGATTCGGAGTCGAAGTCGTGAAAAATGAGCGGCACGAAAATGTTTTGAAAAATATATTTAATGATGTGTATTCAAACAAAATAGTCCAAAGTGTTGACTTTGCATGCTTGGCTGTCTAAAGATGATCTGATGGTATACAAACATGTAAGTTAAAATGAAATTATCGAAATAAATTCTCGGAGTCGGTAATTATCTTAAAGCTGGAGTCGGAGTAGTCTTTTTTTTAAACGACTTCAAAACCCTGATTTTAGTTTTTAAAATATTTTTTTTTATATCCAGTTCTGATGAAAGCATATGTCAAAATAGTTATCAACTATATATAAATTAATGTTTTTGTAGAACTAAAATACTTTTATTTTTTCACCTAATTACAATGGAGTTCTACCAAGTAAATGATAATTAAAAAAAACAGTTACTAATTATAAGGTATTCAAAACATATGTATATTTTAAGATAGATAATACATCAAATAAAAATTGTATAAAACACATGATAACTGTGTGTATGATCAAAACAAATCAATACACATACGTAAGTATTAAACTATTTTACTTAAAAATGCACAATAACAAACACGTCATATGTAAGTAGTATCTACTATTGACATGCGATTTTTTGTGATGAAAAACAAGTTAGAATGTTAAAAAGTTGTAAGTACCTTTATGTATGCAAATTAAATAGAACAACAATCAAACAACGTGATGCGTCGATTGTGATGGAAATTCAGAAAGCACTTAAGTCACTCTGCTATCAAATGACATTGCTTTTATCTCGTCAACGCAAACTTCTGAATTAACATACAGAGATTGGCAAAAGTTGAAATTTATGAAATTATTTTGCGGTGGAACTTTTTTCATACAACTTTATTTTATCTATTCAACTATATCATATAAAGTTAGCTTTTGAGTGAATTTCACATGCAGGTGGCATTTTTATAAGTTAAAAAGTAGATTTGAAAAAATCGGAATCACACATGTTTTTTTTAATTATTTTAATTAGGAATCTTTTAAGTCTTAATCATCTTAACAACGTTTCTCTTAATAAATAGATTCTAAGAAGAAGAAAAGGTCCCCTAAAAAAGTAAGAATCAATCAGACTCAGAAGCTAAACTTCAGAAATCTTTCGGCATACTTATCTCATAATCGACTTATTCCATTTAATATAAATTTTTCGTTCAAATATCGATGTATATTAAAATAACCAAAAGTAGAACACAATTAATATTAATCACACAAATACAGCCCTTTGAGGTCGCGATACCAGGTGAGCAAATCAATATCATTAACGGGTGATTTTCATAAATAAAGTACGGCTTTTAAAAAAAAAACAATAAACGATTGAAAGACTTCAATCCGAAATCTGTCAATACTAGGGTGTCCAATTCCAGAATCCCGGATCCCTAAATTCCAGGATCTTATCCAAGTTTGTGATTCCGATATTCCGGGATATTATCAGTATAAATTCCGGGATAATTACAATTATAATAATATTAATAATAAATATTTTTTTGAAAAATCTTCAAAAGAGCTAAAAAAACGGTCCCGATTTTTTTTTCATTTTTGGAGTTCGGTAAAATCCCGGAATCCCAAGATTACAAAAAGGGTCTGGTATTGATTGCCCAAGTCAATACTGGTACATCTATTTACAGTATAACGTACATTTTTATTTATTGTTAACAACTTTATAAAACAATGTGTTGGAAATTAGAATTTAGATAATTTTCAGTAATGAAAAATTGGTATTTTTGCCATTGGGATCCATTGGGATCCCGGTTTTAGTAATAATAGTATTGCAATATCTCTGATAAAACATTTTAATTGCAAGCATATATCTACTACTTGCTAATCTTGATTGAGCATTATGGTGTTAAATGAACAAATAATATTATTTTATTAAGATAATGCTACACCAAATGTTTTTTTTCCACTAACCCAGTAAATTAATATGCAGTAATGATATTGATATTAATATTCACATATACTCAACTCCGCTATTTTGTATATTTAGATATTCGAACTTTCAAAAATTAAATAGAGCCAATTCGAATATTCGATTTGAATCCCTATTTCAAATGTTGTATTGTTCAAATTCTCGTCTAAGAAACTTTCTATATACGCCTGTCAACGTATTCTGACAATAAAGTGGTCATATACACACATATTTGATTAGTGTTTGACTTTGGTTTGTTTATCTCAAAAAGTCTTAACTTCTTTGAATAATAAAAATAAATGATATTGTCTCTAAGTGTTAATAATTGATAACTTATCAATTTGTATTTCTTCAAAATTCTCATGGTGTCATAATTATCATATTTGCTTTTTAAGTAAATATTAAAGTGATATGTACATATCAATTTTTATTGACTCATGATTATTTGCCTTTCTTATCTATTTATTGATGCGTTCTGTGGTTATGCAGTTTTTCGTGGAATATCTAATGCACATAAATTTTATATAATATCTACAAATAAACAAACGTATCAAAATACAAACATAGTATTTTTAACATAATACATTAAAGCATTCACTTATTTAATAAAATGTTTTATTGCAAATCACAAACACAAAAATGTATCCGTTTTACTTGAATGTGTAGATAGATACATATTACATTTTAGAAAAGTTGCGAATATTATAAAATCATCGTCAATTTTCAACGAATTGTTTATTATAAGCTTAACGTTATACGTTTTTCAACTGAATTTATTTTTTATAAAACGTGTTGAATATGAATCATTAATCCAATATCACGCAAAAATGATACTTGGAAAAAAATAAATGTTTTGAACATGAATTTGTTTATAGCTATTTAGTCACTGATAAAATATTTTTAAAGCCCAAAGTAGGATATAGCGGGTTGTATGGGTATACATATATCATATATCTGTGCGCAAAATGAACAAAGGGTCATGTCTAAAATCAGTACTTTTCAGGAGGTGTATCAGAAATACAAAAACGACACTTTAATAACAACTGTATGCAACATTGTAAATTACACTGAATATATGTTATATTAGATTGATTATAATCCTAAATCTAGCTAAAAGTGGTAATTTTTTTGAAAATAAATTTCATAATTCATTGCTTCTTTGTATTTTTGTAGGATATTTTAACTTAAACTCAAATCAAAATATTTTTTTTTCTAGTGTGCTTTTAAAAATATTCTAGAAAAGTTGGAATATGTGAGCCCTCTAGAAGTGAAATGAGCCAACTAGTAAAATGGTAAAACTTATTTCTTGGACTTTTCACGTCTTTACTTGGTGTTTTAGTGGATTGCATACTTTTATTTTACGGAGATAATACTATTGTAATGAGTTTTAACAGAGGTTACTTTACTTTTACGATACTTTAAGACGTGTAGAATATATATTTTTTAAACCATGTCCGATCCCAATGTGGAGCATATGGACTCTTAATGGAGTTTATCTCAACATACGTGTTTCTAAGAAAATTGTTTGTTACTAAGTTGCTCAACCTCTCTTTTCTCAAAGAGTGGAGGAAAAGAAGGATAAGGCTAGGACAGAACTAGTGGTTAGCTAATCACTCTCGATACGCACCGTTCATAGGATAGGATGGGTGGGAGGGGGGACTTCGAAACATCACATACATCCATGCCTTCGAACAGAAATTCATAAATCGATTGAAAAATCAATTTATAAAACTCTCCGTACCGGGATTTCAGACCGGGACCTCCGTAACCGAAGTCAACGTCGTTGACCACTCGACCACTCTGGCGGCATTACAACGCATATATTTTTTTCTTCTAAAAAAACACTTGGCTCGTTTCACCTTTAATGGGCTCAATTACATTCTTAACAAACGTTAATAAAATAACTGTTCTACCAGCCAATATATTTAAATACAAAAAATAAATACTTTTTGTAAACTTATTTTTAATATCGTTAAATCCAGATCTTAAGAAACGTTTACCTTTACTGGAAAAATCTTTTATTTCAAGTAACTGAATCTTTTAGCATGTAAATAAAATATATAGGGCTGTATTCGGTATTGCTAGTATCGAAATAAAATGAGAAAACGATATCATCCTTATAAATAATAATGTCATGCTTCCATGATTTTACGCCTTCAACGATCACGTTAAGGGTGAGACTCAAGTATCGGTTACTATTGTAGTACAATACTGAAAGTCTTCGTATGAAAACGATTATAAATGAAACATAAAAAGTCTTTGTCAAAATCTAACCAAACGATTTTATTATTATGATTTCTGAGATTATTTGATTTTAAAATATTGTGTAAAATATGGCGTAATTTAATTATTAATGTAGTGTTATTTTGTAAATATTTTATTACATTAATTGTTACTTTTGAAATAAATTATATTTTTTGTTTAATATAATATTACAAGACTTTGTTTTAATAAAAACACAATAATCCTTTGTACTTCATTCCACTTTATTTAATATGTCAGGACCGGTTTCGCTCATTACGAGCATCGTCAACTGACGATGTCAGTTGATTATGATTATGATGCAAATGGCAGCCAAATTTTGATAATTATAATCATCTCTTGCATTCGAAGTTTTTTTTGTGTTATTCGTACATTGATTGATAAAACATTTAAACGTTAATTAAGGAAGAAAAATCAAGAATACGAGAGACACGTTTACCTGCGTGAAAATACATATATGACATCATAATCAGTTGACGATGCTCGTAATGAGCGAAACCGGTCCTGACATATTAAATAAAGTGGAATGAAGTACAAAGGATTATTGTGTTTTTATTAATATAATGCCTTTCCACCAAGTATTGACAGTGAACACCCTAAAAGTGAACAAGACTTTGTATTTATTGATTTAATATTGATATTTTTAACAATTTTTGTTCCTTATGTTGAGCGTATAGACTTCTAATGAAATTAATCTCAACCAAAGTGTTTCTATTAGAACTGATTGTTATTCAGTTTCTAAACATTTATTTCTCCAAAAAGAGTAAGGATAGAAAGATAGAATGAAGAAAGGACTAGTTGTAAGCTAACTATTTTTGGTGCGCCCATTTTTATAATTAGACGGGTGGAAGGTAATCCAGTTAACAACATACATCCATACCTTTGGACAAAAATCATTTTATAACAAACGTCCGCACATTAATTCAAACCTGTGTTCTCCGTAACCGAAGCCAACGACGTTAACTACTCAACTACGCATCCGAGATTACAATTCGTATGTGTTCTGTTAAATTGGAAATGTCAAACAATATTATATACTTTAAAAAAAAAAAATGTATCATTTTCGCTGTTAGATTGATTTTTGTAAAACTTATAATAAAATATATCAATGGATGTTATTTAAGGAGATGTGGGGCATTCAATTTTTTTGAAATAAGCGTGTAATTAACTAGAGGAATATTAACTGTCTAGTTATATTTTCAGCAGTAATTAAAGATTTAATGCCCGCAGAAAAAAGAAAATGTTGCGTCTGTCTCATGTTTTGGTTGTACATTTTGGCAGATCTTTGATCAGATTGCCCAACTTGAAAATCTAAAATAATGTTAAACGAATACATTATTCAATCTCGATAGTAAAATTTGAAGTGCCTTCCTTAATATAATACCTTCCGATCAGATGAAGGAGGATAAAACAGAACTTCGATTAATAATCGTTCCTCGATATTCATTTGCGTCAGGCTGCGATAAAGAATGGAGTCGGAAATCCGACTCTTGTGAAAAATTACACCTTCGTAGTTCAGTCACGTACTAACGCCATTTTCCGCGGCGAGGGGTTGGGGAGAGGGGCGCGCGGGAAATTAGATGAAGAAGGAAATATGAGAATTGAATGAAATCAGATGAGGAATTCTTGTTTTTTTTTTATTCGCGCGCGGATTTCGGATATTTCGGATTCAACGCAGATTCGGGGAAATATCGTCAGGCGTCGCCTTTTGAATGACAATGAAGCAACAGATTTGAAAAACGAATGTTTTTTATAAAGTTTTCGGCGGAAAACAAATGCATCAAATTGTGTTTGACATTGATCAAAATATACTCCGGTGTCGGAAGAAGGGTAACTTTGTGAGATATACTTTGGCGTTTCTATTGAATAAAATATAAAAAAGTCATATATGTATTTTCACGCAGGTAAACGTGTCTCTCGTATTCTTAATTTTTCTTCCTTAATTAACGTTTAAATGTTTTATCAATCAATGCACAAATAACACAAAAAAAACTTCAAATGCAAGAGATAATTATAATTATCAAAACTTGGCTGCCATTTGCATCTTAGTGAAGTTCAAGATTTTTGAGATCTGCCGAGAATCCTGTTATCTGGATAGTTAAAATACGAGTAAAACACATTTATGTTCTTATTTTACGATTGAACGAAAATATAAGAACCTGGTTTGCTTATCACAAGTAATTACTTTCAACTATCAAAATTGTGAAATTAGTGCATGAACTAAAATTATGTGTCATATATACAAAAAAAAAATCCTAGACAAAAAAATATATTTATAAAATAGTATAAATATATAATGTTGCTTGTTGTTATTAAGTATAATGATTGTTTTAGATAAATTATATTGTTAACATTTTTGTAATTGATAATGATCATTTTAAATATACATTTATTGTAATTGAACATTCAAACTTTTTTTTAAGTGCAATTTCAAATTAGACCGCCTTTTGTATAAATCTTTGTATCTATAAATTATTTTCATATTTTTATTACCAAATTGTTGGTTACAAGATAAATAGCATAAAATTGTTTTGTATAAATTACCGTGACTTTGTTGTACATTTTTATCAGGAAAAAATATTCCTTACGAACTAAACCGTTTCCGATCTTAATTAATAAATGTAGAATAAGTAAAAAAAAGTGTTTTATTTTTAAAATTACATACTTTTATGTATTTTTAAAAAATATATTCAAAGAGAAATTTCACATTAAAAGATAGAGAATAATATGATGTTGAAGTGAATGAAATGTTTCATTTGGTTCAGTAGCCATAAAAAAAAGAGAAAAAAAATCGTGTGAATAAATAAATAGGCTTCTAACGAAAGGAGGAAAGAGATAGAGTGGCTGGAGTCAGACGCTTTGTCAACAAGTAAGGGATCATGAATTTTAAAGAGCAGTGCAGCATTAGCTTGGCAGTAAATGAAGCCGAGGCCTTACTATTATTTGTTTTGTTTTATATGTATCTAGTTGGGGTGGTGATGGGGGTGAGGGAGGGAAAAGGCAAGTGAACCGTTTTTTGACATTTTTTTATGGAACTCAAGCGCATTTTTTATTGTTATACAATGAAATGCATATTTTTGTCTGTAAGTACAAAATATTGTACCGTCGTTAATTATTATTCAAATTCAAAAGACTTTTTTTTAAACTTGCAATCCGTCAAATAAGTGCAGATGAAAATTATGAGAAAGCTCGTGGAAAAAAACCAAATAGATGTAAGGCACAAAACAATATTAAAAAACGTTGCGAATTCTACGTTATGACATTCTGAATTTCCAGGTTCAATAAATAGTATTGAAGTAATGAGATAAGGTCTCTGTAGTCTAGTTGCATGGTTTTATTTAGTGTTTAAAATGTCACATGGTTAATTATGGATTTTTTTTTATAAAATCGGTTAAAAGACTTGCTTATACATATACTAAGGCTTCATATCCCGGAATCCTGACCGATTTTGCGATCCCGTATTGCGGGATTTCGGGATTCACTATAAAAAATAAAAAATCCGTTAAATCCATAAAAAAATCGTTGCGGTCAGTCATAAAAAAGTTAATGAAAGGGTGGAGGTTTCTCATAATAGTACAATCTCTAGAAAGGAAAAAAAAAAGGTCTCACAATAAAGAATATGCGTGGAAACTGTCAATTTAAACTAAATTTCTGAACTTTTTCCCAGTAATCATTTTTGGGATTCAGAAAGCTCAAATCTGGAAATAGTTGTGAATCCTGATATTCTTCGAGAATCTCAATACATTATGATGAATAATCAATACCGGAATCTTTGGGATCACAAAAAAGGTTCAGGATTGGATGCTCTATTACAGTGCTTCCCAACCTGGGGGCCGCGAAATTCAGTAGAAAGTACAAATATCTGTATATTTAAGTCTGTCAAATCGGTGCTTCGATCTGCTTTTCAAAAAACGAGTTACGGAGATAATTCGGGAAAAAAGTATAGCAAATTGAGAATTTCGAATTCGTCGGTGAGCTAAAAAAAAAACGATTTACGGAGACAATTGAGGAGGGCCGTGGAACGAAAAAGGTTGAGAAGCACTCCTCTATTAGATACCAATTTATAAAAGGAAATCAATATACTTTATTTCAAGGATAATACGTATGTATTATGAATAGCAATACAAATCACTGAAAATATAGCGACTTCTGGTAGTTATACTAGGTGAATAAAACTTTAAAAAATCAATAAATGAAAGCTTTCGAGTTGAAAGTTTGTACTCCGGAAAAGCCAACGATCGCCTTTTATCGTTTATTATGGTGTTTTGTATTTAGGTTTATTGTAAATTGAAGGCGTATGTTTACCCCATATAAAACCTGAATAGTTTTTATATGGAGCACTAGAAAAGTCGATGTCATTCTTGAAATCGTCCTTGTGGTAGAGCTTTTACGACTTCGTTAATAATTAATGCATTCGCCGACCAAAGTTTGATAAAGCTTCGATTAATTTAGTATCTAACTACGTTGAGTGTATTTTATCGGCCTGCCTACTAGATTATCCTGGAATTAAATACGTCATAATTATTTATATTTTCTAATTTTTTAATTGCTCTGTAATTCAAGCAAATTGTGTATATATTATATCACGTGCAGCCGTTTCAACTTTTTTAAATATCAAATAGTGACTCAAAAGTATGTGATTAATTTGAGAAATTCTTTTTGAGAAATTAAACTGATCAATGAAGAACTTACATGGTCATTAATCAAAACAACGATAAACTCTCAATTTACCAACCACATTACAAAAGTTAACACAACTGTTAAATTTATTTGAAATGTTTAGATCTTTGCAATAAACACAGAGATGGGCTGGAGCGGGCTCGGAGGGGCTCGCGCGAGCCCCTTGTTAACTTATGAGAAATCAATATTCTTAGATCAAAATAGTATATATCTGCAATTTCTAATTTATAAATTATTTATCACAGCTTCAGAATACACAATAGTACATTTTAAGCTATTTACATTGATACGTTTACAATAAATTGTATATTGTTAGATATTATAAGGGTATTAACTAAAAATCGATTGCTTGTTTAAATAACTTTTAAGGTGTTCACTGTCAAAAAATAATAAAAGATTTTTAGTACTTTTTCCACTTTTGCTCCTCGCGAGCATTATCAACTGATAAGAAAAATAAATAAACAGTGCTATTTATACAAGTTAAATTGAAATAAAAAGGTGTAAGCAACTACTAACAATGAAAAGGATTTACAAATTACATTATAATTACACAAAATTAAAATGCTTAACACCTATAAATTGTTTAAATATTGCATATGATTGCATAGGAGCGATAAGAAAATTCACTCCTTCCTCAGACCACTGATAATTGCTTTGAGATTAAGCGAGCCCCTTGTCAGCGTATTGGCAGCCCACCGCCGAATAAACAACTAATTATCATTGAAAATAATTCATTAATACCATTTATGTCACACTATATAAAAATAAACAAATTTTATTTATTACATTTGATTTTTTCTCAATATAAGTTAGTATGTAAGGATAGATGATAACATGTTTCGTGTATCTCTTCTAAGCCAGTTTACATAACTAAATTACATTCTCTTTAAAGATATTTCTGACGAAATCGTTAAGCCGAAATAATTATTAGCTTGATAAAAAAAATGTACAGCTAAAATACAGTCAGTTTTAAAGTGTTCACTGTCAATACTTGGTAGAATGGCATTATAATAAAAATAATGAACTATTTTTGGTACTTTTTCCACATAAAATTTATTTGATCAGTACCGGTTTCGCTCATCGCGAGCATTATCAACTGATAATGCTCGCTATCAACTGATAATGATCTGTTGATAATGCCCGCGATGAGCGAAACCTGTCCTGATCAAATAAATTTTATGTGTAAAAAGTATTAAAAAAAGTTTATTATTTTTATTAAAATACAGTGTAAACATTATGATGCAGTGTTTCTTAAAATGTTTGTATTAATTATATTTAAGACGATAGAGTGTATATTGCTTCCAAATCAGTATTTGCGATTAAAATGAAATATTTATTTTAAAAAATTGTTCCTTCGATAATAATACTGAAATAAATATTAAACATTCACATTGATAAAAAAATGATACATTTAAAAAAAAAGCTAGATCTTAATCGAAAAATATCAATATGTTTCACAATATTAAACTATGCAAAGTGTAGATAACTAATTGGACTGCGGTAATTCGGTAGTAGTTTATGCAAAAGAAAGAAAAACTATCTTTTTACGACATAAAGAAAAAGATTATTTATAATTAAATAAGTATTGCTTTTCATGCCCAAAATTATTTAAAAGTTTACATTTGTTCAAAGGTCAGATCTATTTTCTTTCAAAAAATGTCATTTAATAAATAAAACATAAATGGTCTTAACAAAGTGGCAAATAAATTTGATGTGGGTTGAAATCCCTCGCATAAGATTAGTATTTAGTTTGTTCATTTGGAAGGTAAAGATCTATTTGCGTATACTTAATTACGAATAAACTTAAGTTCTATTATTATTTCGCGAAACTAGAGTTTATTTTGAGTTTATTTAAAATTTAATTGGATATGTTTTTTTACCATCTGCGTAGTTTTTGATAGATCAAAGTTGAAGTGAACAACAAAGGTCTACAAGCATTCAACGTTCATTTGTTCTAGATTTTTTTTTTCGGATGCAATCTGCATTTTTACTTCCAAGTTTGTATCTGTCAGCTGTTCCAATATTTTTAATTTTTTTTTAGATTATTATGTAAGTAAAAAGTGGAAGTGATCATCAAAAACATAATACCATATAAAATTATTTTTTCCCTATATTTTTTTATGTAAAAGAGGTCGTGATTAAGAGATTGATAATTATTTAGTTAAATATTTTTTTTTCACGATCGTTATTCCGCTATGGAAAGCGATTGTGAAACAGTGACTGAGTGCAATTTGAAAGTAATGGTAGAAACAACATCTCGTGTATCATATCTTACAGAAGTATGGATTGCAATTAAATATTTCTTTCCTTTATTCACAAACTCTTATCGATTCAATTTATTCTCTTGTCGTTTAATATGTTCACTTCCGGTACGAAAAAATATCTCATGTATTGCATGTCACCTGTCAAACGTTTTTCTTTCTCCCATTTCAAGCTGTGTATCTTTATTTTTGGCCGAGTACATCTAATGGATTAAATCTGACGAGAAAAAAAGTAAGGTTAAGTTTTGAAACTCTCTAGAGGCGTCTTTAGCATTAAAATCAATAGATTCATGTGCCTATTTGGGGATTCGAGCCCTTGATTGCAAGCATGGAAATGAAAAGATTTTGACTCCGTCATAGTGATGTATTATTTATAAATATTTGTTTATAAGAGTCTTAAATTTCTTTTGATACCATCTTCTGTCAAAGGTAAGGGAGAGCATTATACGTTCCTAGTTTTTAATGCGTGTTGATTGTAGAAAGAAATTTAACATTTTTCGTCGCCTCTTATTATTGTAGTATATACTATATCATTTTTCCTTCAGCGTGAATATTTTAGGTATCTCCTAATTATTTTTGAAATTTGTAGGCCTTGCTGAAATCCGAGTGGTCTACTGCATTATTGTATACTGTGATAATGAAATTTCTAATCTTTGTAAATCATTGCGAGACAACTTGTTGCATAATTTACATCCAAAGTTTATGTTTGAAATTACGATTTTATTACGGGGAAAAGAACGTTGAATAATTTTAATGCTCTAAAAAGATTCAAAGAATAAGGCACCCTTTTGTACTAATTAAACTTTTATTTAATATGATCAGGACTGTTTTCGCTCATGGCAAGCATTACAGCTGAACAATAATATTAAATAAAAGTGGAATAATAACAAATTAGTGTTTTATTTTTTAAATATAGTGCCATTCCACCAAGTATTGACAATGAACACATTAAAAGTGAATTTTAAAAAATGAGAAATTTTGAGAAAATCTGTTCCGAGGGTATATTTGTGGTCCGTCTATGATTGGTTTGGTACCTCTATGAATACAATGTATTCAGAGTCATATTAGCTTCCTAGTATTTCTTAATATTGAATATTAAAACTGCAAGCAGGGATATATAGTATCTTAATATTAAAAAAAATATTTTTTTAACCAAATATACTAAAAAATATGATTTATGAAGACATCGTGATATATTTTAAATCAGTCAGCAAGTTTAATAAATCTAAATCAACTGACTGAAAGAATATTTGTTGAAGATTAATGAATTTCATGTGTAAAAATGCTAAAATCCAAACGTTAAATAATTACATAATTAATTCGATCTTTAAAAAGGTCATAGCACAAAGCTAGCAAATGCACTTCCATTCTGCGAAGAGCTTCTCAAAATATTTTCGCTCAAGTAAAAATAATAATATTACAAACCTTTCACAAATTGCCTTGAGCAGAAGCCCTGAGCGATACTTCACCTTTCATTTACAACGTAACAAGGTTGATTTATATCATTTTTATTTCGTTTTAATATTGAATATTCCACAACAGGCTCGCTTCCTTACTATTCCAGTGGTAAGGGTCTAGGAATAATAGACGCAGACAGTTCACCGGCCGGATATAGTTCCCATATTAAAACACGAACTTTTTTTAAACGAATATCTCGATTTGGAATATTTATAGAAATGTTTATACATTTTTGAAACACTCACGAAAAGCTGACTGAGCTGTTTATAATTTTAAAAAGTGATACACAATTGCAATCTGCTAAAAATATACTGAAGCAACGTATCGTACTCATACCACTATTTTTATGTACAAAGCAGAAGACTATTGTTCATTTGAAATAATATTACATTCACCGCTGAATTTCTCTGTCTTTCCAAGCAATGCATAATTATATTAGGATTATAACAAGTTTGCAGAAAAATCATTTTGATATTCAAACCATAAACAAATATTACAATACTCCTAGAAATGTAGCATGTGCATAAACACACGTATTTAGAATAAGTAAAAAATAAATTACAATACTATTTTGCTATTTCACCTACTGGTTCACATCTAAACTAATTTCATCATAATAATTTTTATTGGTAGATAGACAAGTAGTTTTACGATTAATTAACATTAAAAATCTAAGCGGATCCGTGAAGTGGTCAACGTTTCCGTGACGGTTTTCGCGGGTTCAAATCTCAGTGGGAACAGTATTGTTTCAATCGAGTTATCAATTTCTGTTTGAATGCATAGATGTTGAGATATTTTTTCGATATGCAAAAAGTCACTCTCATCATTCTAATCTTTAAATAACAGGTGTAACGAGAGTGATAAGCCAACGACTATTTCTGTCCTAACCTTATCATTTATATTGCTACTCTCTTTGGAAGAAGAGAGGTTGAGTAACTGAGTAACAAACAGTTCTCGTAAAAAAACATATTTTATGATAACTTCACTTGTACGCCATATACTTCAAATTGGAAACGGTAATGGATGCTTTTTTAATAATTAATTATTTGGTCATATTTTTAAAGTATAAAACATGATTCTTCCAAATTACTGTCTTTTGCGTTTTCATCGTTTTAAACAGCGCTATGGAGACGGGTAGAAAAACAATGACTCCTACTCCAGATTCATTCTTTCAATTATTTCCATTTAGCTAAAATAATATATGTTTAATAATAATATATGGTGTACATACACCATCAGATTATTCTATTTACTAGAATATTTCTAGTGCATAGTCATCATTTCACTAATCAATGTAATGAAAAGACTAATAACTTCTCGTAATTGAACAACCAGTATTGATTTTTTCAACCCTTATTCCGACTCCAGAAAAAACATATGAGTCCGACTCCACAGCCAAGATTTAACTATATGACTTGAATTAAAAAAATAAATATAAACACAGTCAAATAATTATTTTATTATTTTTCCGCGTGCCAATAAATTAATTTCTAATATAAAATACATACATCAACAGATTATTACATTTTTGATATAAGGATAAAAGAATAATATCGTAATTCAAAATAACTGCCTCATTACAATATCCGTTTTTAATGGGAGCAATTTTCTTGAGGACGATCCTTCGGGGGCGTGTGGCTGAATAACAAACCTTGTTTACCCAATTTGAATTCCCTCCGCATCTTCCGATCCCTTTGTTTTCTGATTAAATATTCAATGCTGTGTTCTTCCGAACACACTACATATGGCACCAGGTTTATCCTGCACAAGACTCGAATAAATGTACACTACGGGAAGAGCGATTATTACAATTTGGGAATGATTTAAATAATATATATCGGGACAATTCTGGGACTAAACTTAAAGGGACTCGCCATAAATAATATTCATTTAATCTCTTGCCGTGTACTATCCACCATTCAAACATGTTATTGGTTAAACACTTCATTTATATTTTATTGCAAAAACAAGCACAAATAAATATAAATTTAATATTCCACATGACTTGGTTAGTATGTTAGATTTATAAATACCACAAACTCACAGGGGATTTCTTCTACATATATTTTCTTCCTTACACGATACAACTCTCTGTCAAATTTGTTGCTAAAGCGAGTAACTAATAGTTCTTTATATGTATACAATTCTGTAAAATTAAGAATTTTATCTCATTACTTCTCAGTATAGGAAAGAAAATTAAGCAAACCCTTTTAGAATACCGACTGTAAATTTCAAATTATTAAATATGTTTCATTCTTTTGAAGATAATATACAATAATTTATTCATAAATACGCGATAATTATAATCTACCCACGTATATCATTAAAATTAATTCATGTCATAAATCATCGCAAATTCATATCAATTAGGTTAACAATAATTATACTGAGCGACTACTTTTACTTTGGTGCTCGTCAGTTAAAGTGCATTCGTGAACTTGATAAAACCTGAAGATGCCGAAAGGCGAAACCCGGGTCGTTATCGACAAAGCTTATGGAAGAGTACAAAATGAAAATAATTCAAATTTGATAATTTCGCAATACGATTAAGATTATCACATAGCTTAAAGCGAAAATGTACTATTATAAATATAAGTATTTCCGATTTTTTAAATGTACAAATAAAATAATAAAATATGATATTTGGCGTAACCGCTAATAATATCCAAGTAACTTGTTAGTTTGTTTTTTCTAAATCACATGCAATTATTTTTTTCAATACCTAAAATATTTGATTGAAATAATAGAAAATTACCTTTCACGGACTTATGACGGTCTGGTCACTTTGATAAAACTTTTTACATAATATTAAAAAGGTAGATAAAAAAGTCTACTAAATAAGAACAAAACATTGATATGATTTGTTGCTTCACCTGAAATTCAGAGACAAGATAACAAAGTTTGCAATACTTTATAAAGCCTAACTTGAAAAAAGCAACGAAATATATTGATTGGGCACGTGCTGCAGATGCCCCAAGAGAGCCTGTGCCTCATCTTCTAAAAAACTAAGTTATACCGATGTGTTGGAAAGTCGGTTTTGTCATACATAATGAAATATTCCTTAGAACTGTGTTGTGGTCAAGTTGCCCATATAAATTTTCAACGTGTTGTTTGAAGGAAATAAAACAAAATTTTAAGGAAAATACATAGAGTATAATCTTCTTCTTATTCTTTGGCCATATTCGCTCCCTATGTGAAGCATATCCCACCACGCGGCCCCTCCATGTTTCTCTGTCTCCCGCCAATTGCTTTGCTTCCTTCCATGACATGCCAGCATCCCTCAGTTTTTCCGAGTACATCCGATGCTCGGAATCCCACCGCTCGAAAAAAGATGCAGGCAGGATTGAAGCTTTCCGGAGGCATTCGCAGCACAAAGAGTATAATATACATTAATTATTTTTACATCTAGCCTTTGTTTTTAAATAATGTTTTTGCCAAATGGGATGAAGCAAAGCAATTGGCAAGAAATATGAAGGTGCTACTTAGTTCTTTTTTTCAAGCAAACTAGTATATGGTTCGAAGTCAGTGCTGTGAAGTTCTGCTCGGGACATGGATGTGAAAGGTAGACTCCTTTCTTTCTATCGATAGCATTGTGGAAGGCGGCCATAAAAAGTTGGCTGCATATACACAACGGGTCGTGGTGGGAAACCAACTTGATCATATATGCCACATAGGTAGCGAATATGGTCAAAAAGGAAGGCAAGAGAATGTTTTTATTTTTTTAATACAATGTCTCACAACCAAGTATTGAGAATGAACACATTGAAAGTGATGAAAAAACTGTTCGACTGTATCAGACATTATTTTGAAAAAAAAAACGCTTTCATAAATCTTTCTTATATTTCACGTAAAATTGCGCTGTCAAAATATCATAATGTCATAATAAATTATTGAACCTTAAATTTTTCCGTTAACGGTATAATCAGCTTTTTCCCAATAAGTAGACGTGAACCTTTTTTACGGCGTTATCTGTCATTTCTTTGTGAAGAGGTTTTATATTTCATTTATAATAAAATAAACAAGCGTGCAATGATTGAATATCGATTTCGTATCAACCAGTGACTATATTAAATTCTACGACAGCAGACACATTAAAGCTAAAAGAAATGCGATGACAAAACTACCCTCAACATATGTTTCATTATTTTCACGCGATGTTTTCTCCCCGGATACGTATGTCGTAACCATTACAGGGAGATAACCGTGACACTTACCTGTCCCGATTTGGCATATACTTAGCGACGCTAAAAACAGAAGTGTATGCTGTCACACGACCTTTAAAAATACGTACAATGTAGAAAATTGCTAACTTTATTGCCGTGCTCAGCGTAGTAAAACAAACTCCAGGTGTGGGTCGATCATGAATGAATGAGATTGGGTAATTTTGTTTACGGCTAGTCGAAAATAGAATAGCGTTTTTGGAAGCATGATATTCGATGGGTAGATTTAGTGTCGTGATTGAATAAGTCGGGGTATGCTACGCGTAGAGGTGGCTACGCCGACGTAGCGTTCATGCTGTTCTACGCCTTACTGTTTTTATTCCCGTTCAGAAAAAGGTACATTCATATTACGTGATAAGTTAACGCGTAGCAAAATGGCTTTTGTTTTAATTTTATTATCATTGTCGAAAGTTTTACAAAGTCAAACCGATTTATAAGAAATATTTGGCATTTTAAGCACTAAGCTGTAAGCTCTTCATAGCTAATAATTGTAATAAAAACACAATATTCTTTTGTGCTTTATTCCACTTTATTTAATAAGACAGAACCGGTTTCGCTCAAATTCTTCTTTAAATATATAAATCTTTTTTTCAAACAAATTAATAAAAGCTGCTTTGTTATGTTTATATATATTTCTTATCAGTTGACAATGCTCGCAATGAGCGAAACCGGTCCTGATCTTTTAAATTAAGTGGAATAAAGTGCAAAGGAATATTGCGTTTTTATTTATATAATGCCATTCTACCAAGTTTTGACAGTGAACACCCTTAAAGTGCTAATAATAGTGTGTGTTACAGGTTTATTTTACTGTAAAAAAAATATTAAGCAATTAATTTCTCGATCGATACCCGATCATAACATTATTTTTTTGTTGTTCACGAGTATGCTAGATTCTCTTGGAAATAAGTAAAATATGACTGACTTGTGGCAATGAATGACGTTAGATGGGTTGAACTAGTTCGTCTAGTCCCATGACCTGTGTTATGACGTTGATGGAAGTCTCGATATATCATCTGTCCGGTGTGAATTGACACTTTGGACCAGATATTTGTTGGTTATGGTAATGTTGCTTGATGTTGATGTGTGTTAATTTCAGTGTTGATGACGATGAGGTAGGTGGTTTGCGCTATGGCTTCGTGCAATATAGTAGTATAATAGTAGAGCCAAGACTTCAATCCGGCTCTTCTGTAGATTAGGCAATTGGTGTGGTTTTGATGCAAGTTACCGATGACTTAAATATGACGTAAAATCAAGACTGTTAATAAAAAATCTTATTAAAGAATCTAACTAAATTAATATAAAATCTTTTTTGATTACTTTGTTATTCTAATTTTTGTGGTACGACCTATTCGATTTATCAAATAATTTAAATCAAAGTATACACAATAAATGTATTTTTATTCCTGATACTACCATAAATAATATATGAAAATAATACTAATCAGGCATAGCTTTAGCCTCCAAAGACAAAGGATTTACACCGTTTGTAAGATTGGTAAAAAGCAAGATGAGAATTTGAAATATAAATCATTTCTGTTAGCGGTATTAAGGCGTTTGGCAAAGATTTAAAATAAAAAAAATCTACAATCGTATTAAAGCATTTTTACACATAACATATCGAACTTCTCCTATTCCCGGCAATAAATTCTAATTCAAACAAAACAAAAAAGCAAAAAGCTCTAATAAATATTGCGGTCCTATCAGACTTCTCGCTATTGCTTTTTTTTCTTCTTTTGTCTTGCCTTAAATATATTACCGAGTCTGTCGATTGCAGAACGAAGAATTTCGTTCGTTTGATTCTCGATTTTTTCGCAGAACACCCGGGGTCATTCTTTTCTGACAAGAGAATTTCTTCAAAGGGTCTCGTTATTATATTTTTACCTAAGCTTATTATTTCTGCCCCCGAGCAGAAAGTATGCGAACAATTCAATTTTATCATCTCTGAATATTACAAGATTATTTTGAGTTTGTTCGGCCAAAAGGGTGCAAGTCGCATTATAGAGAACACGAATATATTTTTTAAATTTAACAAATATTTTATTTTGCACCAAACCTAGATGATGCAGTTTACTTGAAAATTAATAAAAAACTCTTTTGTGACTAATCCACAATTATTTATTATGATCAGGACCGGTTTCACCTAGCCCGGCCATTTTCAACGGATGAAAATATATATATTGATACAAAGCTGTTTATACGAAAGAAAAAAGACCACTGACGATGATACAAATAATATTGGTAAAATAAATTTTAAAGGAACTTTTAGTTTTTTCAAGTGACTAAAGATATTATGATACGGCTAGGAGAGGACTAGTTGTTAGCTAATTGCTTTTCCTTCTTTCCGTTTGTAGGATTGGCTGAGTGGGAGAAAACTTTAGACACCACAGACACCCTTGTGGCTAATAAGGTAAATAACATGGCTTTAAAAAAAAATGGCGTCATACGTAAAGCAGTAGACCTCAACTCATAAAAGCTTTTCAGTTACTTTGGACGATTTATTTTCTGCACACTTAAGTGCACCCCATTGAGTTTTGGGCAGTTGCTTCTAAGACACTCCCAGTCAAGGAAAAAACTGTAGATATTCTTAACGTTTGTTACGCCACTGGATAATGCCGTTTGAAACCGTCAAGAAATAAAATCAGATGGGAGAGTAGTGGTGGGAGGAGAAGAGGAAGTAAGATAACTTTGAATATTTTCAGAAACAATTTATGAAACAACCTGTACTAGGATTTGTATCCGTGAAAGCCAACGACATTGACCACTTGACCACTTACCCAGCAAGTAGTATTTACCTTAACTATTATTAGAAAAATATTGTTGAAATCAAAATAACGATACTCGAAGACACTATAACAAATTTTATTTAAAAACAGATAATACCTATAATTTAAGATTTCGACTGAAGGTGCTTGGTGGAATTTCAATATTAAATTTGAATCGTTCAAATTATGTACACTCCCATAGATTTTGTCACTAACGACCCGGGTTTAGCCTTTCGGCATCTTCAGGCGTTCAAGTGCACGGATGAACTTGAACTGACGCTTAGTAAATGAGTGTTTCGTGTTTATATATTAAATAAATGTATCACTGAGTCTAAAGCCATTGCTGGCGAAAAGGATAAGCTCATAGACAATATTCTTTGCCTGTTTAATGGAATGGATAGACAAATAACTAACTTTCATAAATTAGATAAAAAAATTAAATTCACTTTAGAAGTCGGAGGCAAAAATATTAACTTTCTTGACCTAAATATTAACATTGAAAATCATTCTCACGACTTTAAAATATTTCGGAAGCCGACATTTTCTGATTCTGTAATACATAGAAATTCAATGCATCCATTTTTTTTATAAACTAGCCGCTTTTCATTCAGAAATTCATAGACTTGTGAGTGTTCCTTTAACCTTTAAATGAAATAAATTTTAATATCGAATTGAAAATCATCAAAAAAATCACCATCAACAATGGATACGATATGTCTCTTATAGACAATCTTTTATCAAAAAAACAAACTAAACTTGCAGAAAAAATATTATTTAAAGGTATAGTGTCAAAGGACATAGATCATACTAGGTATTGGCGTAGAATCATTTATTTAGGAAATAAAAGTCTTAAAATTAAAAAACAGCAAGCTAATAGTGTCAGACCAGCTTTTTACTGTAAAAACTTTTAAGGCAAATTATTAGTTAACAATAAAGATAAAATACATTACTTAAATAAATCTGGAATTTATAGATAACAATGCTCTTGTTGTAAAAAAAAATATATCGGCAAAACAGAGAGGACTTTAAACATCAGAGTATTAGAACATATGGCAGCCTTTAGACTGAAAAAGGACACGTCTACTTTTGCTAATCACTTAATTTCGGAAGGACACGTGTTCAATCAGGAACAAGGGATAAAAATGTTACACCCAAATACGGACAGTCATAAGCTCTTTTTCCAGGAAATTTTAGAAATCAATAGGGCACAGTTGCATAGTCTTCCGATTTTAAATGAAATATTAAACCTTCCGGGCTCTCCACTTCTATACCCTATATAAATAATATCATAAATAATATCATAAAACCTTTGCCGACAAACAAATAAATATAATTCTTAAAACCACTCACTACTCAAATCTTTGGGTATTCCCATGAGCTTATCCTTTTCGCCAGCAATGGCTTTAGACTCAGTGATACATTTATTTAATATATAAACACGAAACACTCATTTACTAAGCGTCAGTTCAAGTTCATCCGTGCACTTGAACGCCTGAAGATGCCGAAAGGCGAAACCCGGGTCGTTAGTGACAAAATCTGTTGGAGTGTATATAATTTGAACGATTCAAAGATAATACCTATATATCATAAAAAAGTAATTCTGTTCCGAGTGACACTGGCATTTTTTTGTTTACCGATGCATCATTTGTAATTTATAATAAAATCTTGAATTTTATAGTAAATATCACAAAGAGTTTTTTTACGTTAGGTTTTCAATAAGAGTTGGAAAATGTAGCTTAAGCCTTTTCAAGAGTCTAGCCTTGATTTGTACGATATCGCAAAAGAATTTTTTATGAGACCATTTGAATAATGTAACACGGAATTTTAATATAAACACGAATAAAAATAGCACTTTTTTAATACTCTCGCTAACAAAAAATTCTACTTAAAAATATTAAAAACAACATAATGGATTTATATTAATTAATCTTTAAGTGTTAAATATTTTTATTTATTGTATCATAAAACGTTATTTTTGTTTCATTTTAAGGCGGGTTTTAAGTTTTTTCTACTTCGTAGCGATTATAGAATAAAAATAAATTTATTTCGTAATTTATTGTTTTTATTATTGTTAGTATTTTACTATTTTGATTATTATTTACAGAAAATTAACTAGACTATTAATTTCACATTATTAATAATGGGTCAGGACCTGTTTAATTCATCGAGTGAATCATCGACTAATGAACTAGGTCAGTTGATAGAACTCGCGAAGAAGGAAACCGATTCTGGTCGTATGATAAATAATTTTAATAAATTGTTGCAAAATGTGAATATTTTATAAATATTATGTCTTTCCACCAAGAATCATCAGTGAAAACTTTTAAAACGAAAATTAAATTGGCTACAACTTTACAACTATTTTAAAAATACGTATTCATTTGACATTTTAGATCGTTTAGTAATTAGGCTTTTGTTAGCACCAAGAGGACAGACACTGTTGTCTAATAGGTAATTAAGAATCGGGCTTAATTTGATCAAATTATCTGGGGAGGGGAATGTTTCTACGTCGAAAGGTAATTGAGATACCAAATTAAGTGACTGAAAATAGTTTGCATATTATTTAAATGTTTGATTAAGAGATCAGACAACAAATGAAAGCATTAAAAGTACGAATCTTGTATTATTTTGCAAATGTAAGTAAGTTATGTAAAATTGTAAATTTCTGTAATATGATTATATGTATAAAATTGAAACCATGCATAAGGGTCGATTATTGCTTGAAATATTTGAAATTCTCAAAAGATGGCTAAAAGAGTATCTAAAAAGCAAAAGATAAGTACGAGTTATATTATTCACAGTAAATAAATACCTCGGAGAGTGGTTCAATTCTACCAGTGAACTCAAATTTATGATCAGAGGTTCTGAAACTGTTGAGAGAATAAAAGTTCTTGAATATATTATAAACGAAATGCGGATGAAATATATATTTTATATCTTATCCATGTCCGCTTCCAATGTGAAGAATTTGGCCTCCTAATGGAAGAATGTCAACAGGGGAACTGTTCGTTACCTGATCGCTCAATCTCTCTTTCGCTAAAAGAGTAGCAAGGATATAAAGGATAGGGAAGGACAGGACAAGTGGTTGGCTAACCACGACTTCAATATTTTAGGATTGGATTAATAGGAGGGAATTTTCAGAGATCACCATGTTGGGTCCATAGTACAGTCGTCAACGTCGTTCGCTTCCATTGCGGACCATGTTTAAATCCCAGAACGAACAGCATTTTTTTCAATCGATTTTTTGATTTCTGTTCGATGGCATGGGTGTTTGTGTTGTATAAAAATTCCCTCTCTACAAATTTAATCTGATATGTATGTATATATACATATATATATATTTAAAATAAGTTCGTAAATGCATGATAATTTTTTTTTCAATTTTTTATTAAAACGAAGATGTTGATATTTGAAAGGTAGTTTTTTTTTTTATGAATTTTACGAAAAAGCTGATATAAGCTGGTAGGAGGTTGTGTCAGAGGAACGACGATATTATTGATAAATCGTTTTTTCTCGACTATAAAATGTGTCAATTTGTTTGCATACTAAGAAAGTATCGTAGTACAGCGTTATCTACTATGATAACAATTATAAAACGCACCCTGAATTCAAAAAATACCAAAACCGGATGATAAAAATGTGTCTTATAATCGAAAAAATAGTGTGAAAAAATCTTGCAAGTGGAAATAACACAACACGACAGCGCAACATCTGGTCAAATGTAAAAAGGTAATAATCGGATATTAGTGATTTTTGAACTTCGAGAAGTAAAATAAGAATGATTAAAGATTTTGTGAGGAAAAGTGAGGAAAGTGACGTTTTAAAAAATATAGGTAAATTTACTTAAAATTGTTTTTTATATACAACAAATTGTCAGACAACGGTTTTGTTTGATATTCTAAAATAAATTATAAATTATCAATCGAATGTTGTATATAATAGATTCGGTATTTTTTTTTGTTAGAAAATTGATATGGAAGAAGAAAATACTTTTTTATTATATAGGCAAAGAAATCGCGGAAAGCGGTTAAAGAACCACTATCCTGAATGCTAATTCCTGGCTGAATATTTTCCAGAAATTTTGTATTAATATTTATTTTCCGGCCAAGTGAAAAGAAAAACCAGATATCTCTTTGTAAAGTCAAACGACCAGATAATTGATATTCAATACGCTAAAATACATATTCAAAGATAAATAACAGACGCGAAAAGTTTGCGCCGTTCCTGCTATTTGAATACTCTTTCTTTATGTCATAGATAACAGGGCTGAACAATATGACCCACTTCATTTTATTTTCATTTTATGATATTGATT
Source organism: Himalopsyche anomala (assembly GCA_031772345.1). Lineage (NCBI taxonomy): Eukaryota > Metazoa > Arthropoda > Insecta > Trichoptera > Rhyacophilidae > Himalopsyche > Himalopsyche anomala. The sequence goes on along the minus strand of CM062831.1, from coordinate 22,569,850 downwards.
AATGGGGTGTCCAGTATCAAACAAGGGAAAATTAGTTTTGCTTTATTTTTCTGAAGAGTGTTTATTTGACTAAATTTTAACGAAGTTTTAATGCGAATTTCTGTTAATAACCACCAAAAACTCAATATATTAACGAGAAATTATAAAATGCTAACCGTTTAAATTCCACACAAAATACTGAATTACATTTAGTCAGCAGATATAATAAGTAGTGGGCTGCCAATATCTTAACAAGGGGCTCGGTAAATCTTATCCATAATCCCTTCAAGCCATGGAATATAGATGATGCATAAACTGTGGCCCGCGAGCCACAAGTGGTCAGCTAGGGTCTCTTTTATTATGCAGCCGAAGTCAGTGTATTTTTTGAAAAAAAAATAAAGGGCAACCAAGTCTTGTTTCATAATAAACTTTAATCATCTACAGAAATTGCAGTTAGGTACTGATTTTATCTGAGACGAATGACTTTCTTATCTTAACAAGGGGCTCGCCGGCCGCGCCGAAATTTAATAAAGGGCTCGCGCGAGCCCCCCGAGCTCCCTCCAGCCTACCCTGGATATAAATCATGCGATCTGATTGACTCTCAATTAATCCGATCTGATAAAAGGATGTTTTTGACATGGCAATTATGATTGTCAAATCATTAACGTTAATTTTCATACACTTTTTGTACGATTCTGAAACTAAAAGCTTTATTGAATGGTTGGTATTAAAATTCCAGGTCCGGATTAATAAAAAAATGAACATTGATTATAAGATTACTTGGCCTTGTTTGATACTGTACTCATTTGTAAAGTTGGGAGCTTGTTTTAAATATCTCTTATTTAATTTTGGGCTGTAATACTGCAAAATCAACTAAAAGAAAAATTGAGCTTTGATTTTTTGTTTTATCTTTTCTATTATAGAAAAAAAAGAAACGAAGAAACATTTTGCCGACGAAAGTTTTATACGTGAATATTGTATATTTTGCTTAAAAAATAAAATGTATAAATATAATGATAAAACGTTGTTTCAAATATTTTTAACGAAGAGTGGTTTATATATTTTCGGATATTGCTAACATCGTACTATAGAAAACTTCATTATAAACGAATTCTGTTTCTATCTACATATCGTGTACACGAAGCGAATTGAAAATTTTTTGTCGGGTGGTACTGACATGTGGTATTTCATAGTTATATACAACGTCTAAGTTGACAAAACATTAAAAAAAGACATACGTATTATAAAAATCTTTGTTTTTTTGATTTCGCAGCCCTGGACGGCGACTTCTTCAATTAATATTTAACTTTCGGCTGGTAAACAATCCAAGACTTTTGAAGAAGTCACCCATCCCCTCCTTGCGGCGATTCCAAACGTTCAGATGCAATCTCTTAGAGAGCTTCCATAAGTTTGGCAAAAAAATGAATATACAACTTCACAAATGAACTTTTCCCACGACTTACAATGATTACTTTTGAAATGAATTTAACATTTGTACTGTAAAAAGCAATTTCGCAAAGTGTTGCGTCAATTATTGTGAATCTTCGTTTACATAAATAATCTTTTTGTGTTTTTTTGACAACTTAAATTCGGAAATAAATGAACCCACGGAATAAAAGCACCGAGATGTATTCTTTTAAAAAATGGCTAAACGATTGCATTCATTTTTTTTTCAGCAATATTATGACCATTTAAATAGCCAAATATTATCTTGTCAAAACTCAAATACAATTTCAACAACTTGTATGTTAACAAGCTAACAATGAATAGTTAATATTGATATTATAGGTTTGTTTCTTTTGAGGAAAATTCGTATTTTAATTGGTATATGAAGAAATTGATATCGGATATCAGATTTACAAAAAAAGCAATTGCATTTAATTGAAATATTAAATCTGACCAAAGATACCAATCTTCTCTTGAATTTTTTTAACTGTCCAAAGTTCACACATAGTCTTAAACGTTATTGGAAAAGCTTACACTTGTTGGATTTCCCTGTTTTTCTCCCACCGTTTTATCCTTTAACGACAAAACTATTTCCCGGTCTTATAGCTAGATAATTTGCATTTTAAAATTCTCCATTTGTTAACGTGTATATCTTAAAAACGAAATGCTGAGTTACATTAATTAGTTCGTAAAAACCGTTGTTGTTTTGATAAGAGTGAATTGAATTGATTGTTATAATTAATTTCTTGGTTTGTGGTTAATTATTACTGAGATTGAATCTTTGTTTTCTGTTAATTGGAACACTTCGCTTCGCTTTTCGAGGCCATTTTAAATTGTTTGTCAACAATATTGTCAAACACAGACAGCTGTCTTTTGTTTTGCGGCCATTTTGTTTAAGCCTATTTATTTTCCAGCAGTTGAATTATTAAAGATTTTTAAGAATTTTATTGTTATCGCGATGTTAAATGTACAAATAACGTCTTTTGTTCATTTTTATTTTTACTGCCACAGTACAAATAAAGATGAATAAAAAGAAAATATTATTATATTAGTTCGTTACAATATTTGAACTGTTTCTTTGAAAAATAAAACGATAAAAGATTTCTTTTGTAATTTTACTTACCCGAGAAAAAACGAAAAATATTATAAAGTTGTCTAATAAATATTGAAACTGGTATTTTATACAAAGGTTTTTTAACATAAACATTGTTATTACATTTTAAGCTAAATGTTAGAATAAAATATACAAATTTTAAATGTCGTACATTTCCATACTTTTCGTCACCATCGACCAGGGTTTTGTCTTTCGGTATCTTAAAGCATTCGATTTCGCGAATGCACTTAGTAAAACTGTAAGTATTTTTTTTTATCGTGTATATATTATAAAAGAATCAATTTGTTCGATCCTATGTGAACCCGATATCTCAGGATTGAGAAAATTAGAGAATGTTGAGTAAGGGATAAAAAAAGAAGGTTTAAAATTTTGGTTTAAATTGGGAATTCCGTAAATTCCTGGGTTTTTCAGCAAACTTTCAAACAAAAAAAAAATCAATAACAGAATCTCGGGATCATAAGAGTCCGGGATTGGATGCCCTAGTTGTATCACTATCGATCTAGGTTTCTCGTCTTTTTACGGTCATTCAACTGTAAGCTGCTTAAGTGTACAAAACTTTAAATTTAAAAAAAGTTTAAATTTGAAATTGAAACTAGTCGATATTGTAAATATAATGAAATCACATTCGATGAAATGGGTAAGCAAAAAAAATACATAACGAAATTTTTCATGCCATTTAATGTTAAATATAATTCAGCAATCCAAGTCAGCAGAGCAAAAGCATTGTGAGGTATTTTTGAACCGTATTTCTAAGATGGCTGTTGATTAAGATAATATTCCCATAAAATGAAATACTATTTAATTATTTTGAACGTTTTTTTTTGTTTCATTTTAATGCGTTTTCCTTGCTGTTTCTTGGCAATTAAGATATCGCTTTCTCACTTTAAACAATCGCGCGTTTTATATCGTGCTGTAGCGGAACAAAAAAATAAACAAAAATAAAAACGAAAAAATACACTCAGGAGATTTTTTTTTCACCAACCTTCCGTTTTTAATTAGAACTTTAATTGAGTAATCCGTTCCATTGCAGCTAGAAAATTAACTTTTAAAAATTCTTCAGTCTTTATTAAAAAACTTTTAATTTTTATTTCTCGCTGCGGACGACTTTTGCTTCCGTTTCCGCGCGAAGGCTTCTCCGCTTAGACAGTAGAAGGAAAGACAAACCTATTTTTTTGTTTGCGAAGATTACACGCGACGTTAATATTAAAATACTAACAAAATATAAATATTTATTGCGTTTGATTAAATACTGACAATGCCGTTAGTAACGTATATATTTTCAATTGGTATACATGAACTTCATCGTGAACCAAAAAAAATATAAATGATAGAGATAGACTTCTCATATACATGATAGGAAATAATTTGCATCATCGTCAAAATTCATTTAAACTCTTCCAATTGTAATAAATACAAAATCGTCTCTTCCAGACCTTCTTTTTCATATTATGAGAGATTAGTAAGCAGACTGATTTATCAGAGTAACCTGCATATTATCGAAATATTTGATATGATAAAAGTTTGTACCCATAAACACTCTTCGAATACTTTCTTTCAAGTACAAGACAAAGACTAAAACATTTTTTGAGCACACAAAAGTTCACGTAGATTTTTATTTTTGTGCATATTATTTGTATAATATTTGACATACAAAAAAATATCAATTAAAAATAATCGAAGAAAAAGAAAAAAAAATCGACATGAATGGTAACATCTTTGTTTTCTTAATAACTTCTTCAAAGATTAATTTATTGATTTGACATTTACTTGGTATAACTCCATTTTAATAGGGTAAAAATATGTTTCAAAAACCCCAGACTGCTTATCGTTCTTTAAAACACTAAAATCACAGTTATTAAGTGCAATATTGTAATTATAATTTGAATTAGTATGTTAGAGTGAATAATATGATGCATAGTGTATCTCTTCTTAGCCAGTATATATAGCTGAGCAAATTTACGTTTAAACATAGTTCTGACGATGGCGAAAGCCGAAATAGCTATCAACGCATAAAATATAAAAAAACTGTAGAATTGAAATACGTTGATATTTATACCCTATTCCTCAAAGATATTGAGAACAAAAAGATTCCAGTGGTGTTTTATAGCGATGTAAATACTGTACTTTATGTATTTCCTGAAAACTTGTAATTTTTAAGAACGAAGCTGTAAAAAAATATCGACGATATGCTCTACATTGGGAGCAGACATTGATAAAAAAAAAAGCCTGACTGCTTCAGCAAGGTTATTAAAAAACACTTTTTATCCATAAAAAATGATGTACTTAAAAAGTATGTATGCATATATTGTAAGTTTATTTTACATTTTACACTAAACAAACCTTTCGTTAAATAGAAAATAAAAAAATTGAAAACAGTGAGAAGTGCGTCATAAAAGTGAAAAATTTGTTTAATGATCATTTTATGATCGTCTTCTTTCGCCGACGGCGTAATTTAATAACATACTAAAGACATTTCTTAATGTTACTCTGCGATACCACATATTTATGGTAGCTGTAAAATTTGACTCAAGTGTTCGAGTTGGCCGTGAAAAAACAGTATTACGTTATGTAAACATAATATATATTTGAGCTATTCAGACCTGTATTTAATTTAATGTTCTGTTAAAATTTAGTACTCCATAATTCCACCTGAAATTCCATGTAAATTTATTGTAGGGATACTTGCCATTCCAAGATGGAATCAAGTGTTGCTTTAATTCAGAAACGGCTAAATTTAACTTCGTACTAAAGTTCATGTGAGTAGTAAACAATGTTTTTTTTAATAAAAACAAAGCAAATTATTTGCAAAATATAAGATAAATTGCAAATATAACTACATATCAGACATGCTTAAAAATATGCATTATTAAGTAATCTATTTAAAATGACGAATACACTTTTTACGTATCTTCTACGTTTTTGAAAAAATAAAGCATAAAAAGAGAGACAAAATTGCAGTATAATTGCTTTTATAATGATTTTTTTATGTTTATACTTCTGTGTTTCTGAAAAAAGTTCTTTCAGTCAAAAAAACATAATATTTGAAGGCTTGGTCGAGCACGACATATGTATACGACGCAAAGTCATATACATCAGTTAGTAAAATAATTTTAAAGACATTTAGCCTGTCGTGCAATTAATAAAGAAAGATAATGATAATAGAAAAAGTATTTAAAGGTTTATTTTCTCACTTTTAGGGTGTTCACTGTCAATACTTGATGGAAAGGCATTATATTAGTAAAAACACAATATTCCTTTGTACTTCATTCCACTTTATTTAATATGTCAGGACCGGTTTCGCTCATTACGAGCATCGTCAACTGATAAGAAATATAATTTAACAATGCTATTTATACAAAAATGAACAGTTATAAACAACAATTGGCATTGAAAAGAAAATACCAATTACATTAAAAGTGATTCTAAAATAGCACAAAATTAAAATGTTTAACACATCTAACATATAATTAAAAAGTCATCTCAGATTAATAAATTTAGAATGGGGATTGAAAGTAATTACAAACATAATTAAAATTTGGGAATTCTTTGACAAAGTGATATAAAGAAAATAATGACATTAATAATGACATTTATAGAGTGAATAGGCTTAATGATAGTTTCATATTTTTCCCCGCTTCCAAGTAGTTGGTGAGTGTACATGCTTAAACAAAATCGACAGCCAGGAAGATTCTGAAAAAGAAATTTTTCAAAGACCATATCAATTCTAACAAAGAAATATATATATATATATATATATATATATACATACATTTATTTTCTGCAGAAAACAACCAGCAGAATTTGATTTTTGGCATTATATGGGGCGCTTAAAAAATCTCGTCGATGCCAAGTTTAATATTCAGACATCTCAAAATTGACCAATGAACTGAAAAATTGATGTATTTTATAATCGAAAAAATACAATGTATCGTTTTACAACCTTTGTTAATACATTTTTAATAATTATAATTCCTTTAATCGCGTTCTGCATCAATGTATCAAATAAATGTGTGGAATTTGTTCGCGAGATGTTTCCACGTTTTCTCTTGGGCTAGCAATAATATATTTGCGTATTATCGTGTTTTCGTTATTTATACAATTTTATTATTCATGAAAAATGCTTCTTTTTTCGCCTCCCATTACGAAATTTCATTCCCTCGTCTCTAACGATACGCATATCTTTATTGCCTATCGTTGTATTTATTTAAACGACATTTCCTCGTGTAAACGTCTCCACGAACATAGGCGTAAAATGATACTATAACCGAGTAAATGAGGCTCGAAACACATTTTTTTTTGGTTTTTTATATTGGCACCTAAAAGAAATTTCCTGTTTTAGTTTTTCACTTTAAAAAAATACTGAATACTCGGTTATTAAATTTCATAATTTTTTATGGTTAAATAGCCATTAAACAACGAATTAGAGGTTAGTTATCTGTTGATTTTTATTTAATTTTGAGTGAATTAATACGAATAATGAGTTTTTTTTCTTATTAAGTATACAAGGTTAAAGTTTTAAATTTATGTGCAAAATAATGTTGTTAAACTGGTAGCATAAATCAAAAGAACTTAAGTAGAAGTAAGCTTTGATGTTGCTCAATTCTATTTGTATAATATTCACATTCACTTTATTATTAACTTCTAATAAAGTGAAGAAATAAATTATTGCAGTTCTACGAATATTATTTTTTAAATAGTAGATTTCGGCGTATGCCTTTATCAGTAACCAAAAATAAATAATCACTCTAACTTAAATACTTTAGAATAATTTATTTATTTCGTAGCAATTTTCAATGTAAAGTTCAAGCAATGTAAAATTTATCAATATATTTTAATGCCTGTGTGGTCGAGTGGTCAACGTCTCAGGCTACGGTTACGGAGGTCCCGGGTTCGAATCCCAATACGGACAGTTTTATAAATTGATTTTTCAATCGATTTATGAATTTCTGTTCGAAGGCATAGATGTATGTGATGTCTCGAATTCCCCTCCATCCCATCCTATTCTATGAACGGGGCGTATCGAGAGCGATTAGCTGAACACTAGTCCTGTCCTAGTCCTATCCTTCTATTCCTACTCTCTTCAGTAAAAGAGAGGTTGAGCAACTGAGTAACAAGCAGTTCTCGTAGAAACACATCTGTTGAGATAAACTCCATTAGGAGTCCATATGCTCCACATTGGGAGCGGACATGGTTAAAAAAAAAATGAATGCGGGAACTTTTCGGTTAGTAAAATTACTCTATAGATTTTCGTGGTGCATTTCCAGCAGCATTTAACTAGTTAACGTTGTTAGTTAAACAAATTATATGTATTAAAAAAGTATTTACGAATTAAGTATCAAATAATCAAAAAGTGACTAGAGTTTATAAAGCACATATTAAAACTCTTTACACAATAACATATAAGCAAATAAAAATATCAGTGCTTGAATCAAATCCAAGATTATATATCATTATTAGGTTTCATATATATTTTTATAGATCTACCAAATAATTGATGAATATATTTACTGATTTTAAAACAATCTTGCGTAAACTTTTACCTGATACCAATACCGTAATCCGATGAGATGTGATGTTATCACAAAATCGTATGCGTTAGACATAGATTATGCATACAGCTTCTCTATCAGCATAACTGAATATTCTATGAAACGAAACGTTTCTATAATTAAGCTTCGGGATACAGAGCTTTTTTGTTTTGTTTTAAATGTTTTTCATATACACTTGAATATTATACCAAATTATCAGTATTCAGTATAACAATCCATATATCAGCGTATTTAAATTAAATCTTTAGTGTAACAGTCCTTCTGGCAGTTTTAAAATATTACATTTCATAACTCTTAAAAACGAAAATTTAACTTTGAAATAGCGTTTATGCTTATTTGCTGTTTCGCTTCCGCCGACGTTTCCTCATTATAATCCAGTAAATATATGTCAATAATGCACAGTCATAACTTTTGGCTACTAAAAATAGGTCTACCAATCAATTATACTAAAATTTTAGGCAGTGTAATACATTAGAGATCAATTTATAAAATTTTGTTTATGACCAGGCATTCATAGGCAGACTTTGTATTTTTTAAATCATATCTAACGGTATCCTGGTTGGGATTATCTCAACATAAGTCGTTTAACTAGAAATGCGTGTAATGGTGCTAGGACATGACTAGTTGTAAGCTAATCGCTCATGAGTGGTTGTTGGAATGCCAATAATTATATTATTCATACAATGCATTCAAACAAAACTTTTTTAATCGACTAAAAATTACAAGTGTTTTCATCGGCGTTTGAACCAGTGAATACTGCAAACAAAGATTACGAAGTAAATCATGCAAGAAGGGATGATTAAAAAATAAATAAAGTTTTTTAACGGTCAAAAATGGTCCTGATATAAATAAATAAATTATGGAATAAGTGTAAAATATAGCAAAATTTATACTAATTCCACATTATTTGTTGTAAGTCTGGAGCGGTTTGACTCATCGCAAGAATTATCGCAATTACTTGATAATGTTGGCGTACAAAAAAAATCAGTACTGAAAGTAGACACACTGAAAGGAATTGTTTTATTTTGCATATATATTATTGCTTGTTATCTCTATAACCTTTTCTAAGAGCAAAAGAGTATGCTGGTGTATTCAGACATTTTGAAATGATTCCCCTTTTATTCATCGCAGTGAATTGTAGCACCTGCATTTCTCACCCACCTTTACGAAACAAACAGTTTCGAGTTGTATGCGATCCGAGGCACTTCGATACCAAACCGCCGAGTGAACAGAATGGATTCGACCAGTTGCGAATTAGTATGGAGACGCATGAATAAATATGAGCGCAAATTTATGTATCTGACTTAACGTTATTATTTGCACAGAGTTTGAACATTCCGTTAACGAATTTACTGCGCGCGCGTTTCGGGAATTTTGTTGCAAAATTATTTGTGCGCTTTGATTATCGCGATAATATACTTTGAGATTGCGCAAGCGAAACAATAATTACGAAAGTTTGCTCAAACGCAAAACTAAGCTTTAGTCATGCAAGTTAGTCGGCATGATAATTTTATTAAACCATCACGATTCATACGTAGTATTATATCAGTGTTGAAGTAAGTTTTTAGAACCGGTGTAACGTGAAAAAAATAAGGTATTCAGTGGAGTCGTTGAAGTAACGTCATTAAAGCAAAAAAAAAATACGAAACTCTTATCAAATCAAAATTTTATCCTTAAAAAATCTTAGCAAATTTCTCTCTAAGATATAATTAGTGAGATTAAATGATAGTGACTAAATTTTTAAAACTATAATGTAGAATTTGAAAAGAATTTCATGTTTTTATATAATCACGTTCGAGTTCAGTTTATGGTTGTAATATTATGAAGGTAATTAATTATATACAACAGTCTTTTGTTTTATTTAATAAAATTCGTCTGTAGCCGATATTGATAATATCAAATACAGTAATTTCCAACCTTTATGTTACTGCGCCTCCCTTTGAACAAAAAAATATCTTCGCGCCTCCCGATCCTTAATTTCATATAATAATAAAGACACGTTTTAAAGGGTAAATACATATTTTGGACTGTTCGCGCCTCCCAGGTTGGAAATCACTGATATAGTACAAAGCAGTGTCTTTGATAGATTCAGCGGTTAATTTGTGGAAGTTCGTTTTTAGTATAAAATAAAATTTTATAACTTTGCTATTCCATTTGTAGTGATTCAACATGTGACAAGTGTTTTGATTTTTTAGAAGCATCATCAGACTATCGCAACGTTTACGAAGAACGTGATAGTTTGAGAATGCTTTTAAAGAGGTGAAACAAGTGTCACAAGTTGTAGCATTACAAGTGGATTAACAAAGTTATCAAATTAAATTTTATATTTATAGTACAAAACAGTGTTATTTTTTAAAACCAAGTATTGGTAGAGAGCATCTTAACATTGATAGACAGATACAATGATTTTGTAAATAAGTTATATTTTTTTTGCTAACGATTTTTTTTCAGATAACCTAATAGATAAAATGGGAATATAATTTAGTAAGGGAAATCATCAATTATTTATGAGATATGCAAACGATTCTCCGTATGAGTTATAGCAGTAAATGACCCTTACAATTGTTTATCTGAAGATTCTTTGAAAAGTGGCGAGACACGTGTCTGTGATTTTTTTACACATCCTGCGGAATAACTTTTTTTTTACTTCCACAAATTTCCCTTCGAATTTATCGAAAGAAAACAACGAGAAGTTTTGTCGTAGCAAAAATCATAAGTTGAATTTAGATTCTTCTTAAAAAGGGAAACATATGTATTATATATTACAAATAATTTAGCAAAGCAAAAAAAATATTCACGTAAATTTAATATTAGACATAAGAAACGTTGGTTTTTTTGTCAATAATAAGCGTAATATAAAACTCAAAAAGTGATTCGATTTAAATTTGGTATTACCGATAAAAATATTCATAAAGAACGCATTGATTGAAAATTATAGATACGATTTGTGTATACATGAGGTGTTCTTTTTTCTCCCTATCAATTTTCAAATAATATACTTTCACCCTGTAACATTATAATTTATTATCTATCGTATGGTGAGGAAACAATAATTTATAATAGAAAATACATTATCATCGCATTCCTGCAATAAACACATTACATATTCCCGCCGCGTATTCATTTTGGTAAACGCGAAGTGTGCATCAGTGGAGCGGGGGTGCAACACAAAGGAATCAAAATCGCCCCAGGAAAAAGTTCATTGTCTGCGATAAAATAAAACTGGCGTAACAAACGCACAATGTTTTTCGTTTCGTATAAAGTTCACAGCAAGTGTATTGGCCACTTCCTCGGATACATTTCCGCTAACTTTGAACCCCACAAAAAAACCGAATTCAACCTGAAGGGAGGTAGCGATGTTTTAGGAATTTGAGTATGCTTCTTTTCAGACTAGTAATTGAAAAAAAATATTGATATTTGATATATTGCGTGGGCTTCAAAAGTTTTGTTGCTATAATAGATATTAGGGTTATTCACAATTATAATAAAACACTGTGTAGTAAAAGCAAATCGGCTGTAATTTAATTTTCAAAATGTCCGCATGTTGTTTCCGTGACAGATCTCCCAGTGCGAACAGAACTTTTCCAATTTTCCTGTTCGAAGGCATAGATGTTTATAATTAAAAAATACTTTTTCCACTCCCTTTCAATCCTAAAATTATCGGGACGTAGCGAGGGAAATTAACTTACCAATAGTTCTGTTAAATAGATAAGATCTAATAAATAGATAAAATCTAATATTTTCAACTGCATTTAATTATTTATTTACTTTTAATTTCTGCACACTGTAGTGCATGCAACCAAGTCTTGAAAAATTTCTTGAGTACCGTAGGGAATTTAAAAAAATACAGTTCTGTTAACTCTTCTGTTCCTACTATCTTCGAAAAAGTGATGTCGAGCAACTGAGTAACAAACAGAAGTATTTTATCTTTAATAAATACACTCTCCTTAGTCCACCGCGTGACAATTTGACGCATACCAGTTATCTGAATCTGTCTTGAGATATTTTTGAATTGTGTTGTTATGTCAAACACTCTTGAAACGATATTTACAGCTTCTACATCAGCATTTAATTAATATACCACCCTGACTAAAAAATAATGTTAGATGATTGACGACTTATTGACAAGTTTTCGACAGTAAAAATAAGTAATCAATTTTTTTTGGTACTTATAGAGTTGTCGTGATAAATTCGTTATGATTTTTCATTTATGGATAATGAAAAAATAAATTTCTGTTTAATAAGTGTTAATTACTGCATATCCCTTAACTCCTTTTGGAAATTTTAACCATCAAGCGTAAGTTGACAATTTTAAAAGACACTTACTTCATTATTTTAATCGTCCATGTTGAATAAACGGTTTGCAGATTAATCTGTTAATATGTAGGGTTATCTGATAAGTTAAAAGTGTTAGCGTATGTGTTTCATTACTTATTATGTAACTTTACTCAACATAAATATTTAAAGAGAATGTTTCCTATCAACGTGTCTAGAAAAAGCATCGGTAAATATTGTTTCTACGCCAAGGGGATCGAACCCAGTGCCGCAGCCCCATCAATCACGGCGCCTTCCCACTAAACAAAGAGGCTGGCCTAAACGCCTTTCGGCAAACACAGGGGTGAAAGTTTGATCTTGTGATATTATCGCTCGGAGAAAACTTACCCTAACTCGGTCTGGTCACGTTTTATCCCCGTCTCCCTTCGTCTAGGGTAATGCCACTATTTATTGACCTTCAAATAACGAAATTAGCTTCCCCTGCGTAGAGCGCATTCGAGGCAACGCGGCGCACGGGGCAATTGCGCTCAACAGGGTCCTTTTGTGTTTGTAAATTGCATAGTGCATCAATGTCGTTTTGATAGGAAACCTCATTAAGTCTGGCCTTTAATCTTGCAAAGCTGTATGCAGCTTGGATTGGATTTTATAACATCAGGTAACATTTAAACTTGGTTAAATGATTCGTATCGGTTGATATAAACCAACATATTTTTTAAAATTTCACGACGATATTTTAAAAAAATAAAAATACAAAAACAGTTAAAAGATTATATTTACGATAAATTTCAGTGACGATCTTTGTCAAGGGTTGTGAAATAAATATTTAAAAACCGGTACAATAAAAAATAGTTTGGTGAACTCGCGTAAAATGACAAAAAACGTTAATTTGGTACTAGAAGTCATTAAACAAAACAAAAAAACTAAAATTGTACCAACACGCATATCAGAGGAGTCAATCTTAATGTAAAGATGTGTTATTTTTCAACTACGGAGTCTTATAAACTTTTTTGCCAAACGAATAAAAAACAATGATTTTTGATCAGTTTTTTTTTATCAAATTTTATGGCGATAATGTCAGTAATGATAACTAATTCTATTTAAGAAGCTCATAATAATTATCTGTTTCATATAAAGAATAAATAACGAGCTGATTTTAAATGCGCACCTTTCATCGCTATAGAGATCGATACATCGAGTGATTTTTTGTTTTATTTTTAAATAATTTAAAACAAACTCAATGAGAATTATATAATTGAAATCAATATCAAGTCAAAGAAAAGCAACATAAAAAACTCTCATGTCAAAGATATAAAATTTCAATAAAAGAGATGTTATTTAATTTGATATTAACCTTGCTGGTACTTGACCCCAGACAGGTGTAAGCTTTAAGACGAAGTTCTTAACAATTAAACCACAAAGGGTGATTATTCAAACGGATAACGTATACACATTTATAAGCGAACTTGATTGGATTATATATTTCATGTAAGAATCATATTTGGTGTAAAATAATATATAAAAATATAGTGTTCAATGATGACGTTTGACAAATATTGTTTCTTCTAGTAAAAAACGCATCTAGATCCTCTGATTGCCGAGAGAGTTTTAACCACTGGACTTATCCAATTTAATTAATAACTGTTTTTTTTAATGTTAATATTTATATTTTAAGCATAAATAAGACAGCGGTACTAACATTTTGTTACACTTATATAACCGATGAATGGTTCCAATAGAAACGCAAAATTACAAAGTACATAGGTATAATAAATATACATTTTTTTAATTAAACCTTCGTACAAAATAATTTAATGAGAACTTTATACTTGCTTCGAGAAACATAGTTTTTTTTAAATTCTGTTAAAATGATGCTTGGTAAACTTTTATGTCTGGATCTGTATGAGAATCTATTTTTATATTTGTGTTTTATAAAAGTATTCGAAAAGAAAGCTTTTTAAACCAGTTCAGTGCTAGTAAGTGGCAACATAATTTTAAGCGCCATCATTGTTTTTTTCGCGTGCTACGGGTTGGGAAACCCTGCTCTAGAGCAATAAGCTACATGTCCAATACTAGCCTTAGTATACAAAACTTATATAATTCATACACTATTTGAATATGCATAGTAGAGAAGTTATTAACTGAAATAGTTTCAATAGAGTAAGTTATACATACTGATATGAATTCTGAAGGCTGAATGAATATCAAATCAATGTCACGTTTTCCAAGACCCTGTGTCAAGGCTTATGAGAATATCTTGTCACGCATACTGACTTTATTCTTTAACACTTTCTTTCGTATGGAAATTCCTTGAATTTTCGTAAAGAAAGAACGCATTATAGATGCTTTATAAAAAAGAAAATTACTTCAGCTGTAAAACCGGAGAAAGGCTTTTTTCCGGGGATTGTTTTGACACCGAGTAGGCGTTAAAGAATTTCTCGACAAGTGTTTTATATCATTTGATGAAAATTTCAATTTAATTATTATAAATGTCGCTTTTTAAATACATTGGCGATACTTGGACAAGGTCAAGAATACAAATTAAATGTTGAAATTCAATTAAATATTCATGAAATTTTATAGAAAGAGCAGTAACATTTTGAAAAATTGTTTTTCTTCACATTTGTTAAACATAACATTAAGTTTTAAATCTCTCTGCTCAATCTTGTCGTCAAACATTTATGCTTACTATTATAAATATTATATAACAATATAAAAACATTTAAACGATGAGACATGGCGTATTTGAAAACAACTTAGATTATCGAGTTGGACAAATCCAGAGGAATGCTACCATTTTCAGTTCAATAAATACGGAAAGTAAAGCTTATAAATATGGATCGCGTAACTTCATAAACGGCATATTAACATTAAAGTACGATATTTTATTCAAACGAGAATAGAAACTGTGTACAAGAATGTGTTTTGTTTTAAGGATATTAAAATCTAAATTAAATTAAAACTGTCAATTTTGTTTTTCTACAAGTTGTGACTCGCATTTTGCTTTCTTAAGAAGCGTCTTCAGATACCAGTTTTTGAAAAAATAATATACCATAAAGATACCGCCATATTTAAAACAATTAAAATATTGAAACTGTTCTTATATTTGAGTTTTGTTTTACGATTTTCGTGTGGGGAAAATATGTTTTGTCTGACTATATACTTTTACAGAATGTGTATTTTTTCTGTAAAGTTAAACTTAGTTTGCTAATTTTAATAATGATTGTTTGTGAATAAGAGTGTTTAATGTCAATACTTGGTAGAAAAGCATTATATTCAAAAAATAAAATATACCTTTTTACTGATTCACACTTTTATTACATAAAATCAGGACCGGTTTCGCTCGTGGAGATCATTATCAACTGATAAGATAATACAATGTTACAGTGTTATTTATTAAAATTAAAATTGATAAGGTGTAATAAACCATTGGTAGAAGTACAAAATACGAATAAGTGACACTAAATTGACTAAAATTAAAATGTCTCCTCTAAAACCTCTAAAATGTGATTACAAATTTCTCCTGATTAATTAAGCTAAAGCGGAGACTCATCGTTAATTAAAACATAATTATAATCTCTGAATTTTTTACAAAATAATTTATAATGAATTTATTATACCAGCACTATATTAAACTGAATAATTTTCTTACTTTTCATACGAATTTTCATGACCAAGCAACAATGGTTAAGCCTCTCATATTTTAGAACTACCAGTCCACGGTATAAAAAATGTTATTTTTTCTATTAATAATTGATAATCTTCAAATAATTGTATATTACTTGCTGTAAACGCCACGAGAATAATATTAACTCACAGTAATCGGTAGCATGGCATTATAATTGACAGTAAATCTAATATTAAACTGATCTAAAATGCATATTCTGTGATCCAAAGCGGGTCGTAGGCTAAGTCCTCTAGCCGTAGCTGTACAAGGGTCGCTTAAATGGCATCAGATCCCTCCCCATACTGCTTAGAGGGAACAGGATATGAATACAAAGGAACCCATAACTTCTCCTTATATCCGGATAAACGTCACAACATACTGAAAGGTTCTTGTGTCACTGCGGGAGCGAGTCTCCTTTTTAAATGCAGTTTATGAAAATATTTCTCTACTTTGGATCGTTGTCGGCTTTAGTGGATTGTCTCGGCAGACAGTTTGGCTGTGTTATATTACCGCCGGTTTGTTTTTATATTAAGTTTACTGTCTTATGTCGTAAAACACGCCGACATATTCTCGTGCAATATGATATTTTTACTGATTTAGTTCACGCGTTATTATCTACACGGTACTGAATTTATATATACAACATAATGAAAACACACATATTTAATGAGAAAAAATATACAAAAATACATATATTGTTTCAAGCTTGTATGTGTTTATAAAAATGAATAAAAAACATCTCGTAAAAAACAAATTATTTGTTGCCATGTCTTTTCATTGTTCATGTCTGTCATTTTTTAAAACTCTCTATCACCTCCCTTCCAATCTTAAATAACAAAGCGTAGCGAGAACGATTAGCTAACCTCTAGTTCTTTCCAAGCCCTATCATTTATATCCATACTCTCTTCGAGAAAAAGAGAAGCTGAGTACCTGAATAACAAACAGTTATATTTAAAAAAATCTTCTGTTGACATATCTACATAGAATCTTAAAAATGAAACAATGTAAGTACACTTTTAAAAGTATTTTAGTTTAACATTACTTTGGAATGATATTTTGTATGATAACAAGCCATGTTTGAGACCGATTTCTAAAAGTACTTTCAAAATTTATTTTTTTGTACTAAATTACATTCATTGTTGATGTTTTAACATTTTTGGATTGAGACAGGTTTGCAAGTAATTCCCTCATATTCTCTACATTGAGTAAAAAAATAAAATAAGATAGAAAGCCAGTTATATTTTAATAAAATTTCGATTTAAATATTGCTTGATGTCTGGATAAGATCAAACTTAAAACTCGTAAAACCATCAGCCGGCACTCCTATAAACTGCTGTATAATACGTAGAATATTTTTTTACCAAATTACGTTTCTTTGGAATTTAACATGAATTGTATTGATGGCATGTTGTTCTATTATTAAATATTGTATCTGACCAAAAGTTGTGTCTATGTTCGATTTTTGGTTTATTGGTGTTTTTATTACTTAACAAATAGACATATGTTTAAAAGAATATTATATATATAGTAAGTACCGTAAAACTTAATAAAATTACCTATCAGTATTTTACGTCGCCATTAACTGTGTAATATGTTATTCGTATGGTGGTTGTGGGACTCCGGTGGTGTCTAAGCGTTAAATAGTGAAGATGGTTCATGTTATAATGATCGAAGGAATGGTATATTGGCTGTGTACCAACCGTATAGCACCCAGGGGGAACAGACGAGAGTAATAACGCCATCGATTTTGTCATTAAGCGTTCGCTCTCCGTCTATCGCGTAGGGGCTGTAGAGGTAGACGTAGCTATGTGCACATACTACTGAAATCAGATAAAGACTTAGTACGCTTATGATATATTGTATTGTATTTCAACGTATTCCGGATCACAGCAAAATATTCGACCGGTTTCAATGTGTATTTTCGTATTCTAAGCATGGCTGTGGAGTCGGAGTCGTGAAAAATGAGCGGCTCGATTCTAAGTCGAATCTGTTTTTAGATATCAAAATAATGCAGTTTTATGTCCTAAGATCTATTAACATCATTTTTTTTAGTCATCTTTATTGCTAATGTTTTTAGTTATTTGCATATCTTTTTATAGTTTCTGAAGGAACCTTTTTTTAGCATGTCTGCCATCAAACTAGAGCATACGGACAATAAATGGAGCTTATATCAGCATAAGTGTTTTTACGACAACTGCTTGTTTCTCAGTTACCAAACAACTCTTGTAATTACAGTAAGGATAGAACGATACGACTAAAACATGACTACTAATACACCATACACAAAAAATCGATTTATAAAAACTGTACGTACTGGGATTTGAACGTGTGACCTCCATAACCAAAGCCAACGACGTTGACCATCGACCGCGCAACTGACTATATATAAAGCTGCCATTTAATAACATATATATACATACAATATAAAAATAAGTTAACTATTTTCATGCTGCTAAGGGTCTTGTTTGTAAATTGATATATTTTTTAGAAGAAATATTAAATTTATAATTTTATTTCGAGAAGAACTGGTTTTAGCCTGGAACGATTCTAATGTATTTTCTGGTCATAATTATGAAGATAAGAGATCATTGGGTTAAAATGTTAGTCAGCATTGCATCTAAGAGAGCAACGCTATTAAGGCTTTTAATTACTCAGTAGTGAATAGGGCATCCAATCCCGGGATTCGGGAACCCGCAATCCCGGGATCCCGTTCAATTTTCTGATCCCGAAATCCCGGGATTGATATGGTCGTGATCCCGGGATTTCGGGATTGAGAAATTTTGAGTAAATCTCGAAAAGTGAGACGAAATTGGCAAATTGGCGATTCCAATTTCCCCGGTGAGCTAAAAAAAAAAAACGAGGTTTCGTGAGAATCCTAGGGAAAAGTATACCAAATCGGAGATTTCAAATTCCTCGGTAAATTTATCTCAATCCCGGGATCCCGGGATCCCGGGATTGAAAATTTATCAATCCCGAAATCCCGGGATTGGAAAAAGGCTCCGGGATTGGATACCCTAGTAGTGAAGTAACAAGACAGGCAGTTGAATATATGCATCTAAAAATTCCATTTTTAATTGATTATATGATTTTGATCCAAACGCCATAGACCTCATCATTTAAGTGAAACTGAGTAACCACTAGTCTAACTGGAAAAATATATTAAAGAAAGTATACTGATAATTTGAATTCATATAAAAAGATATTTTTATTTTATGGAGGTATTGCAAAAAGTGAACATGAAACACCATTTAAATGTTAACAAAAAAATATGATGGGTAGTCAATATTCACAATTAAATATTAAAGCTTTTTATTTCTTGAAAATTTAAAACCGTTCAATTCCGAGCGTAGAGTTTATATCCGCGTTCTCATATGATTTATTTGATCGCTGTCAAACGTAATGTAATTTCCGCCTTTTTCTTTATTATTTATCATCGCTTCTCCGATATATGTATGTGTACTTACTTCTAGTTGGAAATACGTGCGACGTCTTCCTTAAATCACAGCCACCATATATAGCTCCGCTAACAGCGAGGGGTGGTTCGGTGGAAATACTTGCAAGGTAGTGGCGTTCCAATAATCATCTTAAAAGGCAATACTGCATTATTTAAATGTTATTTAATTTAATAACAAAACAACACCGGTATATATAACTTCGATTCCAATTATTCATATGATACTATTGTTAACTTTAACTGAAATAGAATAAACTATATTTAATTATAAGTTTTTTTCCATCAATATCTTGCCATAAAACCATTGCTTTATGTGTCAGTTTTTTAGTGGTTTACTGTGAAAATTATCGAATTTAATTATATATAAAAAATAAACTTTTACAAAGCTACCACCAAATCTATCAAAAATACCTGATAACTCATCGTTTTGCTGACTCAACCCTATATTTTAAAATGTTAGGTGTTGAAGAAAGGTACACTACGGAAAATAATGTTCATCATAATTTAACTGATGACTTTTAAATTTTAAATTGTTAACAAGGCGTTTCTTAGTTTTAGAATTAGTTTCATATTATGTTATGGTTGCAAAAAAAAAAATGATTACAACAAGAAACAAGTTCAATGAAAACTTAAAGATAAAACAAAAATACAAAAAGTTCATCGATGAATATTCCCATCTCCAGGAAATTATTTCATTTATCAGCTGAGCACTTCTTGCAATTCGTATATCATACTTACGAACAAAGTGAAAAAAAAGTTTTGATTATTAAATTTAATGTCGTGAATATTAATTCTGCCAATAGAATCACTAAATCTTAGCATATGGATCCCGAGGTAAAGTTGGCATGAAGCAGCATATTGACTGTTTCACAAAATATTATCAAAAAACGAAATTCATTTAATAGTAACACAGTCCACCTACTGAACAACTGAAAATTTGAAAAGTAGAAATGTTGAAAAGTTTCACGTTAATAATATTTAATGTTGTAACCGACACTGTGTTAAATAAGAATCAACTTAATTTTATTTTTGATTGTACTTACTATTTTATAACTATTTAAATTATTATTTTGATTCAGACCACGACTAAGTATTTTTTTTGATTGCATGTGATATTTTATCGTTATTATCTTGGGTCACAAAAAAAACTAGTCATGGCTTATAAAACTGATAAAAATATCATTGTAAACTGAGACATTAACAGTGTTAATAAATTCAGGGTAGCGAATTCGTCACCGTAATAGAAAATAACAATATTTAGGAAGTTCGTTATATGTTGAGCGTATTCCGCCACTGTGGCCAGCTCGTTTCTTCGTTAATGTTTCAATTTATCTTATATTGGAGAGGAAATAGTGAACTGTATTTTATTAGTCGGTGCAGTAGGAATCATTTACTTCAGTTAAAACCCCGCAACCTGTAAGTTATGGCGAACATTGCACTTCGAGAAATGGTCAATAAATTGGGTTCCGTGAAATACGTTCTAGAATGTAAATAATGTGTAGAAAACAGAAGCGATAGACAGTTGATTAGCACCTAGTTTATAAGAATATTTAACCTCATAATACATTTAAAAAGATTAATTGAATGGTATGTTGGTTTCCCACGTACACTTCTTCTTTCTCTTTCATCTTTTTTGGTGCTAAAATTCGGATTAAATCTTGGCCACGACGTCAATTAATCTTCTGCACTTCATTCAATTCAACGTTTTCTTCCAGCACCCACAAGTTTGGTTACACCTCATCCATCCAGGAAAGATGCGGTCTTTCAACGCTTTATCTTCGCTTAAGGATTGTAAATATGAGAAGTTTTGTAGATTTTCTTCTCATCCATGAATGATATATGTGCGGACCAGTGTCAATGTTAAGTTTTACCAAATTTGATACAGTCTGATTTTTTGAAGAAGTTTTTAAGCTTTCTTACCTCTTATTTATAAACTATACAGCTGTGCTTCAAAGCAGCTTGAAATACATTTGTTTGTATTAGTCTCTACCATTTTCAGATAAAAGAACTTATATTAAAAATGTTCATCACGAGTTTAACTACTCTACATTCGAAGTTATTAATTACCAGCCCTTCAAATTAAATCTTTTATTTTATACCCTAACGGTACTTAAAAGTTTCCCACTCTTTTTTTCTAAAAATATTTTCATTTAAATTTGGAATATTGCACATACGTCATGGAAATGTATTTCTCAATGCTGTATCTCCCAGGCATATTTAATTGGCACCATCAGAGCCCAAATTGTTAACCATTATGGTATTTATATGTAGATATTTAGAGAATAGAAAAGGGTTCTGTCAAATAGCGGGTAATTAAGGGGAGAGGGTATTCACAACCATTTGTTTACGAATCGCCTAACGAGGTGGCAGAATGTCTCGATACCACAACGCCATATTGCAGATGTTATCAACTGTAATTATTATTCGACGAATCCGTTAACCAAACATTTGATTTTGGCAAGCTTTATCGTCAAAAAATCATTTTTTTTGAATTTAATTAACAGTGAAATTACAACTCGGGGGCTTTTGGTGACATGGGCGAAACTGTAATCCAATGTTATTGAGAAAAACGTAGACGTCGTTTTTGTCTCAATATTTTTTTATTTAAGACATATTATTTTTTATGACAAAAAAATACAGTTGAGAGATGAAAAATTTACCTTTATAATAATCATTTTGTCATTTAAAAAAACTTAGTAGCTATATATAATACAAAAGAAAACTAATAATATATGATAAAATAAACACTAAATTAGTTCCTCCCTTGTCACCCTTAGCCCTCAAACTGTAATCGGGTGTTAAATAATATAAATCACTTTTGTACCGACTAACGCGTGACTGACAACAAGGCATATAAATTTTGCGTTTCCTCAACGTCTCATAATTATATTTACATTTAGAATTTTCTCATTTGTCAATATTTAAATAAACGTAAGTGTTTTACACTTCTTTAACCGGCTTATTGTATTAAAAAAATTATCAAAATTTGGTAATATGGGTGATGTAATAATTTCTAGTCACAAACAAATATTTAATATAAAATTATATTTAATTTTTCTACTTGCTGTGTTACAAAATATGAAACGTGTTTCGCCTCGTTGGAAAATAGACTTTCATGGCAAGGTTTACTAATTCATCAAAGATAATAAATATTTAGTCTGAAAAACATACTTTTCAAATGTATGTACATAAATGCAAGAATTTGAATAAGTCACAGCAACAGTTCTTTGATAAATGACAACATCTCATCTGAGAAGTATTACCTCATAGTTAAAACAAAGCAAAAGTGGTTTTTAAATGTAATAAATCGGACGTAAATTTGTTGGCAATTTCTGAATTAATGGAATAGCAAATGATGCGGCGTGCCAGCGCATTTGTTGGAAGAGGTAACAATTGTCACGTTTGTAGTGTCGACCCCTGCCGCCGCGCGCTACTTTGGGTACAATCATTGGTTTTAGGGAGAAATTCATATTCAAATTAATTGATTCCGCACAAAATCAGTATCATGATTTCATCTCTGGACAAATAATGTAAATGGTGTTACGTGTTTGGGAAACGAAATTAACATGTTGATATTGAACGAGTGTGAAAATAACATTTATTACAAATTTGTTTGAACGATCGTACAAAGTGTTTGACAATTTCATATTGAATTTTTAGCAATAGTGAAACGATTTTATTTTGATTAATTGTGATAGCTGTATAAACTATGCTTAACATTTAATAATCATCAGTATTAACGATGTCATTTCATCATTACAACTAAATAGAATTAAAAAAAAGATTTTTTAAGTATTCAAAAAATTAAATATACATTTGCACTAATTCCCACTTTTATTAAATAAGATCGAGACCAGTTTGGTTCATTATCTTTTTTTGGTTGGTGATTTGCAAATCATGGGATTTTTCAAACAATTTCAAAAACGCAGAAATTTGAGAATTTCCCAAAATTACCAGTGTGGGAATTTTTTTTTAGCTCTTCCAAGAATTTTCGAATCCAAAATCCGAAGAATTTACGGATTTGCCCAAATGAAAAACCTCACAATCGTTCAAATTTAGCATTGGACCACATTATTCATATCTAGTTTGATTATCTAATACAATTTTATATTTGAATCGTTCAAACTATGTACATTCTCACAGATTTTGTCACTAACAACCCGGGTTTCGCCTTTCGGCATCTTCATGCATTCAAGTGCACGGATGAACTTAATTTTACATTGAAAAAAAGTTTCTTTTTAAGTCGTTAACATTTATGTTTAACTTATTTAAATTTATAAGCCTGATTAATCGCAATTAAACAGGCAAGACAAACACGCGGCTCTTTTAGCATTAGTTGACGGTTAATATTAATAAGTTATTTTGATAAACTCAACTAAAGTTATTATTATAAGTCAGTTAAAATGAATTCTAATAATACAGCAGTATTTTTTTAATTACCTGCTAAAAACTTAAATAGCAACAGCTCAGTTTGTGTTAAAAAAATAGTTTGTGGAAAATGGTATCAAATAAATGTTCTCAAAAAACTATTTTTAATTACTACACAAATAATTTGTTATTTTTCGATGATGTCAAATACACAATAAAAATAAACGTAATGCGACGTCTTTGCTCGGCCTATTTTTTAAATACTAAAAACATGTGGCCCTCCGCCTAATGTAAATCAGCTTATATTTATATTCTACGGTGCAAATCGAGTATGGCATGCCTGCAATAAAGTGTCGAAAAAAAGCTAGTGGCAAAATTGTATTATTTTTTCAACTGTTTTTTCAAACGTAAATGTCATATTTCCCGCACAATATCTGACAGTTTTTGGCCAATATTTACTGCACTATATAACACAGCGCGTAAAAACTCGCTTGCGCATTTTTTTTGTCGCGTTGTTGAATAATATATAATATAAAACATTTTCCACATCCAGCGAACTATGTAAAGAGGTGTATTTTACTGTACATACTACTGTAAAATAGTATATATATACTAAGATGCTATTTATTTAGGTCATCTGGGAAATTACATCAGTTTCTTGTCTACCCAACTCTGTGTCTATATTTAAAGTAAGGATGCTTAAAATTCTACCGTCCTTATTGTCATTTTCTTAGTAAAATTACGTTTCACCGTTGTGTTTAAACGAAAATGCTAACAGAAGAATATTGCACATAATTAAATGTTGATTTAAAAAGTGTTGTAGCCACACGTGTTTGGAGTCTCATTTAAAGCCTAATATATACTTAAAAATGCGCCAATGAAGGACTAGTGATGAACTAATCGTTCTTTGTTTTTATTGGGATATATGTAAACAGTTGAAGAAATCACAGACATTAAAGCATTTGAATTCAAATCAACGTATGAAACTGTCTATGCCAGGATTTGAGTCTTTACACAGCGCGACCAAAACCCATGACTACGACTTTTCAACTATAGATACGGAAATATCAGTAACATACGTACATATGTTATGCGATTTTTTTTTATTTTAAATTCTTAATTAACAAGAAGTAACCAATTCCTTAATTTGTATAAAAATAAATCTTTTAAGATACAAAAAAAATAAATTCCATTTTTTTTACTATTTTCTCCATTTTATCAAATCATCATGTCCAGTATTGCTAATCACAAGAATTTTTAACTGATGTTTGTTCAGCTTCAAACTTCATCAACTGAAAAGGTAGATGTAAAAAAAAATGTTTTATTAGGCATTTTATCAAAGGATTATTATTTAGCACAATGATAGTGACAGTAACAACTCCTAAATAAACGTTAACCCTTAAATCAACTATCAAATTTCAGACACGTCAAAAATATTACAATACAAATTAAGACGCTTCTAAAAAACAATGCTATTAAAAAAAAAATGTTTTCATTCTAACTATTATAGATACTTACTAAAGCAATAATTCTGGTATTAGCGAAAATAAAGCTGTAGTTTTAGCTTAGTAATGGTTTGCAAACCTAAGACCGCGACTTCAAAAGCGTGAATCTTAGCGTTTGTAAGATTAATCCTACAAAGGACATTTAAAGCAAACATAGCTTTAATTGAATACTCCCTTTTAGCAATATATCAGGTTACACGTATCTATTGTAACATCATTCGATTCTCCTTGAATTATAGGCAGTATAGATTCGTATCAAGGACCATTACGTTTTGGATTCCACACTTGGCTTAAAGATTTATCTTAATTTTGGAGATATATCCTTTGTCAATACGTACGTAAGTCCTAAGAAGCTAATCCACAAATTGTGTGATCAATACTAAGCCATTAATTGTTGTATTGATTTCAAGTACTTGTAGACAAACAAAACGATCCAAGTATATTTATGATATCTAGACTAATAAGAGTCTACTTATGATCTCTTTCTGATACATGTTGTTTTATAAGAATTATAGAACATATGGGCCCTCGAGAGGTGAAGTGAGCCAACTATTAAAATGGTAAAACTTTTCTTGGTTTTTTTAAAATCATATTTAATGTTTTGATGGATTGCATATTTTTATTTTATGGGTATAACACTATTGCCTGTGTGTTTTTATTAAGGTTACTTCACTTCTATGATATTTTAAGACGTGTAAAATATTACAACGCATCTAACTATTTGGCTTACTTTACTTCTAATGGGCTCATATAGGTGAAATCTATGCCAGCTCCACGCTACTTTATTATAGTGGAACAAGATAAATGATACAAGTATCTTACATAGAGCAATTTAAAAAAAGTTTTCACACGTAAAAATTTACAATGTATAAAATATAAAACAAGAATGTTCGAAAACTTTATGGCGACGCATTAAACGAAAAAACATAACACGTTGCAAAGTCAACGATTAAGCTTGATAAATAAGTAAACCATGTTTCTTTGCATCGAATACCATAGTAACGAAAGTAAAATGTGAGATCGGTAGTTTTGGCGATGTTCTGTTATTTGTACTAAAGAACTTTACAACATACGAATTTACGAATTTGGTTCACTCAATTACAAATATTTGAATTTGTCAAAGGAACTAAACAATAACACGGCTTAAGCCGTAACGTATTGTTTATGTGTTTTTAATGTATCATACTAAATTGGTTCTATTAATAAAGAACCGATATTATTGAAAATATAAAAGATCCCTATAATCGTTCCGGAAATGTTACTTTAAATTCTTTCTTTGTATAACGATATTTACAAAACGTCTTTATTTATGACGTGCACTCAATCGTAACCGTATATCCACTTCATATTGGCAGTTCGTGTCTATAAAGAGATAAAATGAAAATATCAGCCTTTGAAATGTATTAAACATTTACAGTTTCTTTGGAAAATCAATCCGCCGTAAGGTTCACGTAAGAAAATTGAAAAGAGTTTTCCTAGTCGCCCGGGTGGGATAGCTCCTTTAAAAGTGGCTAAACATTAGAAATATGCAATAAACTTAAAATGTTTAACCATTTGATATTATCTGGATTTGGTCGTTAAATTAATATGAGTAAAATGTCGTTGATAAACTAGAAAGACAGTTTGTGGAAAATCATTTTTTTGATTTCAATTGAAAAATAATGTGATCAATTACTTTAAAATGATCATAATTGACAAGAATTAACGTTTTTAAACAATTTTTGTTTTAATAAAATAGCTTTTGATTAATTACGTATTTTATTGAAAAATCATCTTTTTGGCTTTATATTGTTAATTCTCTTTAAAGACTTTATATACAAAGTCAATTCAGTAATTAAACTGTATTTTTAATCTATTTAATTGAATTAAAAGTAAATTGTCTAAATTTTTATAAATGATTTGATAATTGTTTCAAATTCATTTAGATAAATTATTGATTTAATCAAATTGTAATGAAGTTGTATTTAGTAAATTGAAACCGAATAATCAGTATGTATTTGTATCATCATTAAACGCTTCATAACTGAATTGATATAAGATTTTCTGATTTTAGCTGATGTTACACAATGAGAAAAGTATTCCCTGGTCATATAAAAAAAATGCGGACAGTTGATTCGATTTTTTTTGCTTTTTAACAATATAATTTCACTCCACTAAGAGTCGACAATCAACACTATTAAAGTATTGTAATAAGAATTATCTGATGTTTATTTGTGTTTTTTTTTCATTCAAAGGTTTATAGAACATATGTAAGTGTGGTGGTATATATGTATATTAAATCGAGAATTCAAAGAAGTTCAGCAACATGAAATATCACATACCAATGTTGTTGATCTGACTTCTATGACTTTAGGGATTTCTGTTCTGTTGGGCATACGTAAGACTTTCTGAACTGTAAATAAAGCAACTTTGGTAATATTGTTAAAGTGTACAAAAGCACTTATATATAATTACTTAGACATTTGATATGTTTGACTAAAGCTGTCAATAAGTTGTGGTAGCGTCAAAGTTTATTATTAAGGGCACTCAAAGGTCATGTGACTTCAATTCAAGGAGACATCTGCCTAAAGCTTTGTCATATATTAATGTAGTTAAGATCAACAATGACAATGAAACAATAAACAATTCTTGTTTGCTTGTTCTTTGTTGCCAATTCGCCTCTATCCTCTAGTAGGAGTTGAAATACGGTTGTTTCCTTTACTTTGTCATTTACACGTTGCGTCCCGGTTCCTCGGTTTTACGTGGCAGGTTAACTATGCGCTGAGTGTTGATAACGTGTTTTTGCGTGTTGTTCAAATAAAGTCAAAGAAGTAAGTTTATTTTGTATGGAAGTCAAAATAACACATAACCCACAGGGTTAACTAAAAATAAAAAAATTGAACGGTCTAACAATCAGGATGTCAGAGCATACGGATAAATACAATTTGAAATCAATACCATTAGCAGAAAAAAGGAATACTATAAAAATATGAGATATTTGATAAATCTAAAAACATTGCCATAAAGTAATTAAAACAAATTGTATACGTGATAAGAGTGCCACAATTAATCATTGAGTTTCACGTTCAATGTTGTAAAACTTCTTGTTGGGAAAGCATTATTTTAAATAAATAAAACACTTTATTATTAAATCGATTCAATTGATTCGATTAATTCAGCGATAATGAACCTTGATTTTGACCAGAGCCTAAAGTATTTTAACCAAACAGTTACAAACGTACAATTTACACAGGTGATGCTAGTTTCTTGTCGCCAGTTAATGTATTACTAAATTATCTCTACATGTGTTTTACAAACAACTTTATTAGTATGTTTTCATAATTATTAAATTCGTAGAATCATTATCAAATTACTGTGTAGATTATTCATTGCAGAATTATATTGAAGTTGGATTATTTCAAATTGTATGCGTAATGATTAATATCATTTATAGAAGTATGACTTTAATTTATCTTGCTGATATGGATGGAGTAAAAGTCGTGCGATAGATTTTCCTCCTCACCACGCTTAATTTCCATTGCGGTGAATTGTTTGTGAACGTATTCTATTGAAAGTCGATAGTAATCTGAAGCTGTTATAAACATAAAAGTTTGAGAATATAATATCAGATATCGTATGCTTAATAAAATACGGGCGTATCTAGACTGTCACAGTCATGAGACATCACAGTTTTACTGAAATGTAATCTTTGAAGACAACGATTGTTGAAAATAGAGTTTAATTAATTCACATTTTTACTTTATTTTCAACAATTATTGTCTTCAAAAATGTTCATTTCAGTAATACTGTGATATCTAATAATAATTTCAGCGAAAAAATAGATACGCCCGCGTGTTTTTTAGATTGCGAAATATCATCCGGCTGCGTTGTCGAGTGGTCAACATCGTTGGCTTTGGATACGGAATTCACGGGTTCGAATTCCAGTATGGACAGTTTTTCTATGTATTGATTTTCAATTGATATATGGATTTTTGTTCAAAACCATGGATGTATGAGATATCTTGAAAAAACCTTCCCATACATCTTATCCTGAAACTGGACGTAGGAAGAGCGATTAGCTAATCACTATTCCTGTCTTATTCTTTATATCCTTTTATCTCTACTCTCTTTGAAAAAAGAGAGGTTGAGCAACAAACAAGTGCGGATTATTTGAATCGTATTTTTTTATACAAATATATATATTTTTAATATTTTATATGAAATGAAGGGTACCAGAAAAATCAAACAAGCATTAAGTAAAGTCACTAAGTTGTGTAAAAATGTTATTTGGAAAAAGGTTATACTGATAAATTGTTAAAAATAACAATACAATGACATTATATGCAAGGGAAACTCTTCTTTAAATCACGCATCAAGACTAATATCATTTGCTTTATGTTTTATTATTTTTATATTAGGCATGACATTTATTTTGTTATTTTTATTGTATATTTTACTAAAAATGTGTTAATTTTTTTATTATCAAATGATTTTGTTTGAAATACCTCGTTAATCGTGAAATTACGCTTATCGCAACAGTATCCAGAACGTATCCCCTGCGGTCAACGTGGGATTACCAGTATCCTATAAGACGTGCTTGCAATTAGCAGAAGAGGTTCAT
Source organism: Himalopsyche anomala (assembly GCA_031772345.1). Taxonomy (NCBI): domain Eukaryota; kingdom Metazoa; phylum Arthropoda; class Insecta; order Trichoptera; family Rhyacophilidae; genus Himalopsyche; species Himalopsyche anomala. The sequence continues at coordinate 22,539,896 of CM062831.1, read as the reverse complement.
TAAACTAAAAATAAAAAAATACAATTATTTAATCGATTTTATTACAATAAAAAAACTGATTAATCTGATGGAATCGTAGAATTAATTCTGCATTGTGATTTTACTGTACGAAAAAATATATTGTAACAAGTTTTCACACAAGAAAACCGCTTAGATATAGCTGTTAGTAATATCAAAAGATCTTCCGTTGTTTTCCGTTTTTTAAACGCATGAATAATTCTCAGGAAAACTGAACGAGAATAATACATAAATTTCAGTTGTATATTTCTGATCGCTTTTGCTTCGCTAGTTTCAGACAAAGCTAGGGATTGTAATGTCGGTTGAATATATATTAATACCGGTATTATATATAATACCGGTGTTGTAAATATCATTACCGGTATTACAACAAAAATACAGTTTGTTATTGCAATATTGGGCGACGAAAAAGCACTAAAAAATATATCATATTATTAATGGGGTGTTTTTTTTTATATAAAAAAAACAAACAAATTCTTGAAATAATGATACATCATCGAAAAGATCATCAATTCTGATACATGTCAATATTGATACTACTCCAAGAAAATTTTAAATATTTCAATTCCTCGAGATTTTTTTTATTAATATAATCCCTTGTGATGGTTCCTACTAGTGCTTAAAGTCAAACAACGTTATATACAAAAAGTGTTTTTAGATTTTTGGATGATTACGTTATTTTTTGTTTTTAACTACATGATAGTCAAACAACATTATGTCTATATTATCAAATAAAGTTTCTCCTTAAATCACAACTGTGTTTAAAAAAAGTTTAACGTTAACTTTATAAAGTTGATCTTTTTAATGTTTTTTTAATTTAAAATCTAAAAAATAACATCTCCATAAGATATATAGACAATGTTCAAAATAAATATAAAATATATATTACGTTTTGAATAAACTTCTGCTTTGTAAAGACACAAAATAATAAAAAGCGCTTTTTGGCTCTCCTGAAAAGTTTGTCTTTTATAGATACAAGTTTTTCTCACCAAATTGAACATTTTCGTCTTAATTTGCAAGACGTAATAAATGAGTCTATTGCTACCATAACTTCTTCAAATTGCTATAATTATTATATGAATATCGACTGTAGAAAAGAAAAAAGACGTAACCCACGCATAAAAAAAAATACAAGACACATAAAAAACGTTTTTTGATAGTTATGGCCAAAGACAAATGATGCCATATACACAAACTTTTAGTGCACGGAGACTGATTAACTGGTTTTTAATTTGACTTTATCTGATATTAATTAAATGTATTTTTCTAAAAAACCTTTTTTTTTTCCATGTCCGCTCCCAATATGGAGCATATGGACTCCTAATGGAGTTGACCTCAACAGAAATGTTTCTACGAGAATTGCTTGTTACTCAGTTGCTCAACCTCTCTTTTTCCAAAGAGAGTAGGAATAGAAGGAAAGGGCAAGGACAGGACTAGTGGTTAGCTAATCGCTCTCCATACGCCCCGTTCATAGGATAGGATGGGTGGGAGGGGGGAATTCAAGACATCACGTACATCCATGCCTTTGAACAGAAATTCATAAATCGATTGAAAAATCAATTTATAAAACTGCCCGTACCAGGATTCGAACCCGTGCCCTCCGTAGCGGTAGGCGACGATGTTGACCACTCGACCACACAGGCGGCTACAAAAAAACCTTTAATTCAATTTTTTTTCTTGATCGCAATTTTCATATGCCCTTCTTTTTTAAACTTAAAAGCTAAATTTAGATACTAATTTGGCATTTTCAACTTACAGTCTTTTGATATAATGTGTATTAAGTTTTATAGATAGTGATTATCGAAAAAAAGCTGTTTTGAAAAAACTGTGGGTTACGTCCGTTTTCCTTTCCACAGTAAATATGTTTATGAAAATACCACCATCTGCCAAGAACATTTTTAAATTTAATGTATATACGTTTTTTGTTCATACCTTTATACATATGTGTATATTATACATGTATGTGTATAAATAAATGCCTAATAAATCAACTATCCAATTGCTTAATTTGATTTGTAAAATGTTGAATTTAGCGTGTAATCTGTAGTGTTGTTTGAAATTTAGCCTTCGTATATATACAATACATTCCAAATTAAACGAAAGTTATTTTTCAATACTGAAACACCGGTATTGGTAAATCGGTATTTCGGTATTCAAAAAACCGGGATTCCAATTACGGTAATACCAGTGTTTCAATCCTTATCCGGAGACTATGTAAAATTAAGGATATCTTATATTAAGCCTACAAAGACTTTAATACTACGAATATGATTGAGTGATGCGTCATAGAATTTTTCCCAAATATTAATACTTCGAGCCCGTGGTCCAGTGGTCAACGTCATTGGCTTCTGTCACGGCATTCACGGGCTCGAATACTAGTACGGACAGTTTCATTTTTCGATCGATGAATGGATTTCTGTTCCAGATTCATGCAGCGAAATATAGAATGCTGACGACATTTCTTTAGGATTGTACATTTACACCTCTCCTACGGTGCTAAAAAATACTTCCGTTCTGTTGCTGTCCCTTAAAACACCAAGTGAAAAAAAAAGTTTCAGCCCATGACGTACATTTAAAAAAAATCATTTTTCACTTGGTTATTTAAGGGCCAGCAGCATATCGGAAGTATTTTTAGCACCGTATGGGAAGTGTTAATGTCACAGAAATAAGAAGAGTTGTTCAAATCTGACCCAACTATTAGTAGATATCGAAACAATTGACAATGCTCGCAATGAGCGAAACCGGTCCCGACCTTTTTAACAAAGCAGAATAAAGTACAAAGGAATATTGTGTTTTTATTAATATAATGCCTTTCCACCAAGTATTGACAGTGAACACCCTAATAAAAACACCATCAAAACAAAATATTTTATTTTGTAAATTTGTATAAGTTCTGTCATTTCTTAAGCAATACACTTTTAGGACACTAAAAAGCGAGCCTCCGAGTCTTGGATAGCTGCTCCTGAGACAATCTCAGCACGAAAACTGTACAAACGCATACAATTGTTACATCACGGAAACGAATGCCAGTACTAGACGAACGGCCGCGGCAGGTAGTGTTGGATAATTGCGTGGCTGTTTATGATATCGTAAAACTCCCTTCCACTCTTCCAAAAACTGAGAACAGAAGTAGCAAGAGATAAGTTCATCATGAGTCTTGTCTTTATACTGTTCTTCTCACAAAGGTTGCAAGCAGTTCTCGTAAAAAAAAATGTTGAGATATACCATATAAGAAGTCCTGTGCTTCTCATTCGTGATAGACGTGTCTCTTTTGGTCGCTCGTCCAATTCAATTAAGGTGTCCACAGGTGTGATATCCTTAAAATTATTTTGTGAAAAATATCGCAATTTTTAGTGAAAACACCTCAACAACAATATTAATATATTCATTATCATAACACCTACTTAAACACCACATTACAAGTTGCGGGGTCTGAATAAAGATGTGTATAATAATTATAATAGATCCCTATCTCAATTGCACCCCTTCGTTAAGCACGCCGCTGGCATGATAATATCAGACTATCAAAACAAGGCCATCGAATGGCGCATATAAGTCTGAATAATGTATTATGTTACGATAACAACAACCTTCCCAAAGGTAACATATTATAAAAAACTGAATAGGTTTCACGAAACATTATTTCAATTACCATATTATATTATATTATATTTTGAAAATTATTTCATACATTTATTAACAATTCGCAAACCAAATTATTGTATTTTAATTATAATTAAATTGTGTTTATATTATTTAAGCTTCTGAAAAATGAAGTTTTATTTAAGGAAACATTGAGTTCGATGCGTTATAATAATCTACATCATAGTTTCTAAAAAGTTTTAGAGCCCCTGGCCTCTTTTGAATCTCATATTTTTCCTTGGCCCCTATACTCGTTTTTATATAATATTTATAATCATATAAGTTTTTCGAGATGTTGAAAGATTCAAAAAGAATTTTTATTTCCTTGAAAATTTTGCTCGCTGGCAGATTTTACCAAGGAATTTACGGATTTCCCAAAATGACATGACGCGAGACCATTTTTTTTAACTCTTCCAGGATTTTCCCGTGCCCCCCAAAACTGTGCTGTGGCTACTCTATTTATCTTTTTCACTGTGGCTCTCTTGGAACACGCTGTGGCTCCCAGGAGGGCTCCTGGTATCCGATTGAGAAACCGTGCTCTACGTTTCTTAAAGTATCGTAAAAGTGAAGTGAGCTTAGTAAATACACATTGCAATTGTGTTACTTTCCCAAAACAAAAATATTCAATCCATGCAAACACTTAGTAAAGAATTTTACTACTTGGATTACTTAAATTCTCAAGAGCTCAATTATTCTTTATGCGGCAGGTGGGTAAGGTTACCAAAAAAATAATATGTTGATACTCATTTACTGTGTGACATATAAAATTGCAAATCTAAACATAATTGCTCCTTTTCATTCGATTAGGAGAACATTTTGTTCTCATGAACATTCTTTTAAGTTGTTATTTAAATCATCGTGTTTTACCATCTCACATAATTTTGTATTATTGTATGCCTATGTTAGAATTTTAAAGCACCGAATATGTCCGAAATGCTCTGAGCTTTAATCTAATATTCAAAACAAATCTCGACGAAATGTGAAATATTTAGTTTAAATGCTGCATATGACATAAATTTATTTATATAGCATGCAATATGCATCGTTGCATAACGATAACTTTGAAAGCTTTATGTAAATGCTATCTGTCTATGGTCAGTTAACGTCAGGTAAAGACATCGTTTTACTTACGACAATTATTTGTTGAATACTATTTAAAATTTTTAAGCAAAGTTTTTTCTTTTTAAAATATGAATTAAATCAAATTATGTGGGTTTTTATGCGGAACAATTATGAATTCAATTTAAAGCAATATTAACCGGGTGTTTTGTAACTTATATGTCTCAATAACTGATCTTTTGCCCTATATAGCACCATACAAAATTCGTACAACTTCTGTACTCCTACACACTCTCTTTGTGTTTTACATAAAAACAGAAAAACAATCCAGATCCAATTCTATGGCATACTTTATAATGGTATCGCTGTTGTCGACTTGGGTAATGCTATCTTTTTTCACGGCGTATTTGAAAAGAACATAAAAAACGTTAGATATATGTAACATACATGTGTAATTCTATGCGTTGTAATATTTACTTCCAACATTTAAAACTTTTTGAATGATGTTATGATTTGTGGTAAAAATTATGTAATATTTTTTTTTGACTTAATTGATTTATGTTGCTGTTAGATTTCATTCAAACATTATATTAATAAAAACACAATATTCCTTTGTACTTTATTCCACTTTATTTGAAAGGTCAGGACCGGTTTCGCTCATTGCGAGCATTGTCAACTGATAAAAATATATATAAACAGTGCTATTTATATAAAAATAAATTGAAATGAAAATGTGTAAACAACAATTGACATGGAAAAGACTTTACGAATTACGGTATAAGTGATTATATAGTTACACAAAATTAAAATGTTAAAAAACCCCCTCTATCATATAATTAAAAAATCATCAAAGATTAATAAATTTCAAGTGGTGACATTATATATATTGATCGATAAATTTATCCGTCAGTATGATACCAGCCTTATTAAAATACATTGAAAATAACTGTTGAATTGTAGATGTATCAATTTGTTTTGTTAGTAAAATGACATTCACTTGATTTCCTATAAAAAAATACTGGCAAACTTCCACAAAAGCTCAACAAGCTAGTATTTTTACATTTAAATCGTTCACATATATAATACATATTGTATGAATAATCAAGCAACATCATTTCACTAAAAAGTTTCTCTACGCAGAATCCATAGAAGCCCGTCAAAGGTTGATTACTCTCATTTGACGTAGATAGGCAGGAGCTTTGAGGCCGTGTTGACCCCTTAACCGTGGGGAGGTATAATCCTAAACAAATAAAACCCACGAATTTCGGGTAAATAGGGATTATAACCATCCATACAGATTCACGTCTCTCTTGTTTTCGATGTCATCGCCGAATTGATGAGAGCTCTCTTGTGCTGTTGCCAATTTATTTCGCTTTTATTTTTTGTTCGACATTATGGCTGTTGACTTTTTATATAATTCATGATCAAAGAGTTTGTATAGATATTTTTTTTAAATGTCAACAAGCGTTTAAAAACGTATTTCGTCATTTTTTAATTAATGTTTACCAAGAGATTTATTGCCACACACAAATGACAGTTTGCTAACTCAACTATAAATAAAGCATTGATGATTAAAACACGCATATCAAAATTAATGCATAAATTAAGCTCTACAATTACAATGGATACTTAACAAGTCTTTTGCAATAATTTGACAAACCACAAAATTCGTATTTATGATTTATTACGAGCATTATTTATTCATGATATTATTCACGTTCAGAAATTTTGAACCTTTCCTGAAAAAAAAATGAACATAATTATCACCAGCGAATGCCAAATCAATCATTCTAGATGTGACAGGGACGTTTTCTCTTATAACAAACGACAATCATTTAAATTAAAAAATATAAAATACTTTTTAAACCATGTCCGCTCCCAATGTGGAACATATGGACTCCTAATGGAGTTTATCTCAACAGAAGTGTTTCTACGAGAACTGCTTGTTACTCAGTTGCTCAACCTCTCCTTTTCCAAAGAGAGTAGGGATAGAAGGATAGGGCTAGGACAGGACTAGTGGTAAGCTAATCGCTCTCGATACGCCCCGTTCATAGAATAAGATGGGTGGGAGGGGGGAATACAAGACATCACATACATCCATACCTTCGAACAGAAATTTATAAATCGGTTGAAAAATCAATTTATAAAACTGTCCGTACCGGGATTTGAACCCGTGCCCTCTGTAACCGAGGCAAACGATGTTGTCCACTCGACCACACAGGCGGCATATTTGGCATTTATTTAATATGATCAATATCGGTTTTGCTCTTGGCGCGTCTTATTAACTCAATCGGTTGACTCAACTGATTCTTGTCATTAGTGAAACTTATCCTCATCGTATTAAATAAATCTGGAATAAGAACCAAATAGTGTTTTATTTGTTGAATTTAATGTATTCCAAACTAGTGTTGACAATGTATCCATAAAAGTGATATTATACGAAGTTTTTTTTGCATATATCCTTAATATTTTGTTTATATTTGTTGCTATATCAAATTTTTTGATTTATTAATAATAATGTTGACACGTGCCAATTAACTGACTTGTATTTTTCTATTTGTACGTTCTCCTAGAAATCATCCAGACTATATTCAGATATAGTAAAGCTAAAAGGAATGGAAAAAATAATAATACCAGGAAAAAATATGAACGAAAAATTCTTCATGAGTGAAAAAATGAAAAATATATTTACTGAGACATATAATTATTTTTGCGTGGTCGAGTGAAAACTGACAGACTTAGAACACAGAGATCACGGGTTCGAATTTCGAAACGGATAGATTTTATATATTTTAAGACTTCTGTCCGAAAGCATGGATGTATGCGTCGTCTTAAATTCCCTCCGACTGATCCTATACTCAAACTAGTTTAGCGAGAGTGATTAGCTCACGACTAATTTTATACTTGCATCCCCACTCTCTTTAAAAAAGAGAGGTTGAGTAACTAAGTAACAAAAAGTTCACTTAGAAAAAGAAACAATTGAGATACCTCCATTAGGGAGCTAAGGATTTAAGATTTTTGTTTATTCAAACATTTTTAGGTATAACCATGTTTTACTCCTCATTAACTATTCTAAGCTTGTTTTATAATAATTACAACAACAAAAAATCGTTAAATGACTCTTACACTTTTGTTAACGATAAAAAAAGATCCCTTTTTATCACTCCTGAGAAAAAAGAGCCAATTCGATTTTATTTTATATTATCTATGTTTTTGTCCTTTTAGCATCTAAAACATTGCTTGTTGTTAAAACTCAATTTAAGCCCTTTCTCGCACTAACGATGTCGTTAGATTTTCAAATTCTCATTAGCGTTATGCGCCATTTTTTTTCACAAAAAACATTTTCGCCAATTGAGGAAATAGAATATTATTCCACATTTGGAGGCGGTTAAAATTTCTTCAGATCTTTGTTTTTTTAAATTTCATATTTTTTTTTATTTATGAACGATATTACCGTCAGATAAGCTTTATTTTTTCATTATTTTATTTTATATCAATAAACAATAAAAGGACACATAGTGTCAGCTTTTTGAGAAGATGATAACGTACATATATCGAAACAGAATATTTTTTATGAAGACAAGGTGTGGAAAAATCTTTTAATTTTTCATCTTTCCTATTAAAACAGTGAGAAGTAATTATATTTTGTTTGTATCCGTGTACAATTTAAATGAAACAAAAAAAGAACTGGTTGTAATTCATAAATTTAACCACTTCTTTTGAAGAAGATAAGTATAATAAAAGAATGAAACTGAAAAAGGAATTGGCTAGAATCTCATTCTGTATCATGTGTCAAGTAATGGATAAGAGGTGGACGGGAAGATTTTATCATCTATGTTAAAGCATATGGATATGATGAAGGTATCTTAACTTAAGTTTTCTACGAGAACTGTTTGTTAATCAGTCGATAATTTCTACTAATATAAAAATATATCGAATATAATATCGAAAATAAATAATATCGAAAATAAATATTGAAAGCCTATTCACTCTATTATTGTCATTATTTTCATTGTATCACTTTGTCAAAGAATTCCCAAATTTTAATTATGTTTGTAATTACTTTCAATCCCCATTCTAAATTTATTAATCTGAGATGAATTTTTAATTATATTTTAATTTTTAATTATAATTTAATTTTGTGCTATTTTAGAATCACTTTTAATGTAATTGGTATTTTCTTTTCAATGCCAATTGTTGTTTATAGCTGTTCATTTTTGTATAAATAGCATTGTTAAATTATATTTCTTATCAGTTGACGATGCTCGTAATGAGCGAAACCGGTCCTGACATATTAAATAAAGTGGAATGAAGTACAAAGGATTATTGTGTTTTTTCTAATATAATGCCTTTCCACCAAGTATTGACAGTCTAAAGTAAAAGTTAAAGTCTAGTTTTAAATCTTCATTGAATTAAAAACACAAGTTCGAACGAAAAGGGTTCCGAAAAAAGTTCGCTGAAGATTTCTCGAACATCCCCAACATAATTCGAGCGCCCTTCAATGGACTGAAAACGCCCTGCGATTTGAAGTTTTAAACTTAATAAATCTTTAGAGTTAGATTTGGACACAAGCGCACTAATATATTCCACACCGAGTCAGAGTTCCTCTTTTCCTGCCCGTAGTTAGTGAGTGAGGTGAGGTGCCTCTCTGAAAAAGGTTGATTTATATGCTTCATTTCGTTTGTTTCGACAAAACAAAGGTTCGTTCGTCTGGCAAAGCTACAAGCGTTCATTTGACTTGAGTTGCCTTTTAATATTGTCAGAGCATATAGAATTTTGTGTCGCTTATTTAAATATATATATATATATATAATTTGAGATTTCGACTGAAGGTGCTTGGCGGAATTTCAATATTAAATTTGAATCCTTGAAATTTGTGTGAATGTACATTATTTGAACGATTCAAATTTGATATAAATACTCAAAATACAAACAAATCATTGAACCTTAATCATAATGAAGAATTAAAATAATTATAAATACCGTATTTTAAGAAAACTTTGAATTATCGTTTTTCACCGATATATAGTTTAGGCTTGTAATTATCTTTTCAGTATTCAAATCAACCTTTGGCCAGTTTTTAGTATTAATTGGCAACTATTTTTAAAGAATAGTCAATATTTATATTATATGTACCCATTAGAGGTGAAGTGAGCCAAGTGGTATTTTAGAAAAAAGTTAGATGCGTTGTTTACTTGAGTTATTATGTTTATCTTAATCTACTGTATATAAATCTCGATTGTTTTATTTATATATCCCGGGAACCGAGGCTGGCGGAAAACGTAGATTTCCGAGAATTTATTATCGTGTTGTCTCGACATAAAATCCCTAATTGAAAGGTACTTTTTAAGCATCTTTTAGATCAGTGGTCGGCAACCTTTTGAGAGACTGGGTAAAAATATTTTTTTTGAAAAATAAATTTGTTTAGTGGGTAAAAGTTAATTTTTTTTTTACCATTTATTCTTTTAAAAAATCATTTTTAGAAAATAATGCACATATTTATATATATTAAATAATATATTTACATGAATGATATGTTTAAATACAAAACACACTAAAATTGATATTGGTGAATAAGTAATTTGACAAAAAATATATATTATCATAATTTCTTGGCGGGTAACTCAAAATATCAAAGTGGGTAATTTAATTACCTGCGAGTAGTAGGTGGCCGACCGCTGTTTTAGATATTATGCCTTGAGTGAGTTGTTGCATAATTGTTTACAGTGCGTTTTATACTGCACAGCTAAGTAAAAATGAATTAAACAATAATAAAAAAAAATGAAAACAAAGTCTTAACGTATGGTACTCAAACTGAAGTTCGGGCGTACATTTATCATATCCTAAAAGGATTTTCGATTATCATTATGGAAACGAAAATTAATTATTAATGTGCTTGATCCATTAACTGGTCAAACAAAACCGTTGTTTGACAATATCAACATTAGCACGATCCTACGATAAAGCACGAAATACCACTCTGGCCAGACACCAATGTTTGATTACTTTATAAGCCTTATTTAAGGATTTCAATAGAATAATTGCTGAACGAAATAGTACTATAAAATATCTTTTCGACTTGTTTGTGTTTAGTACGCATATATCGTAAATAGGGATTGTAATACCGGACGAATATATCAATATCGGTATTGCAAATATCAATATTTATAATATTTTATATAAAAATGTTTTAAAGAAAGGAAAAAAAAATGTCTTTTTGGGACGGCTATGCTCAGAGTTTATCAAAATTAATAGTACGATATTTCATATAGAATACCGTCATTAAAAAATATATCGTAATCATAAACACTGTTTTTTTACAATGTAATGCAGTTGAACGGCGTTCCAGTACCTTTTTTAGGCTTTTTTATTGTTGCAAATCAATGTTCGCAAATAAATATTTTTATTCTTTTTCGAATCTTGTATTTATGTGTGACTCTTTCCGAGAATTATCATATCTAAGTTTAGACCTGCAAGATCTTAACGATGATATCAATGTGAACTTTTATTTAACAAATCAAAAAATAAAAGAACTAGTTCATGTTTTTACAAAGAGGAAACAAAATTTAGACCCTTTTACAAATGTGCTGCAGTTGCTGTTGGCGATCTGCATTTTCGTAAAGTTAAACTTCGGAGACAAAGAAAGAGTTTGAGCAACTGAGCAACAAGCAGTTTTCGTAAAAAAAATACTTTTGAAATATCTCCATAAGGAATGCCTCACATAAAGATCGGATATAGGATAAGAAAATAAATCTTGATAAAAAAATAGTTTCGGCACCTTTTTATTAAATTACTGTTCATAAATAATTTATACATCATTAAAAAACTTATAAACTCTTGAATATTTTAATATTTATACAACCCTTAGCCGATTGTAAATATTCGAATTCGAGGTGAACAATTTTATTAAATATGTGATGGATTATTTTAATTAAAAAAATCAATTATTGCATTTTCAAAACGAGTATTTTGATAGTAAAAAAACACTTAGAATACTGGGATATTAGTTTTAATGATACCGGTATTTCAATTCCTTATCCAGGGTGCTTATTTTTTTTTTATATAAATGCCTCAATTTTGAATATAAATGTTTATTCGAAAGACATTTTTTATAATGAAGATTATTCCACGAGAATAATAAAATACACAATTACTTTTTCGGCACCATTTTATCGTCATAAATATACTGATAGCAAATGAATATGTCATCCTTCAAAATAGCGATAACGGTCTTGATAATTTGATTGAGTAGTGGAATAATTACTTAATATCGTGTTTTATTTTATCTATGTTTTCAACCAAAAAAATCAGTGAATGCTATAAAAATGATTCTAAGCATCAGTTTAAATATTTTGTAAGATATTTTAAGCCTTTCAAAAGCTTTTTGTAAGGATTGCCTGTATAAAGCTTTTTTTTAATTCAAAGAACTTCTTGAATGTGCAGATCTTCCGAGATGCTCTCTCTTTATTCAATATGATTCTTTACAACTTTTATCCACGTTCATAAAGAGTTTATTATTTGCTGTAGTAAATTTACATTGCCGATACGTTATACCATTAAAAGTTGAAAAATTAATGAATGGAGAAGATTTATAATTAATTTTTGCTTTATTTTTTAATCTTCATTACGAATTTAAAAACGCTTGTTAAAGAGTCAACGCATAAAAATAATCTATACCTTATTTGATTTTGTAATTTGTTTAAATTTATTTCTCCCAAAATCACCAGACATGATCCATCAATTTTGTACAATACAGACAAGATATATGTATGTTTTGCCTACAGGCTTTGAAAATTGTAGTATTTAGCTTATGCGTAGACAATACCTTCTCCATACATATATTCATAATCGAGCTTTTTGAATGGTCAGTTATGTGTAAGCTTTTTTACAATGCAAACACATTACTAAAACCCACATAGGTACATGATATGCTTCTTCCCGTTAAGTAAGTCTCAAATGTTCAAATATAAGTGTTACTACATTTATTTTTAATGTTGTTGTGACAGCTAATGAATTATTACGCAATAAAAGCTATATTTCTATTATCAGTAATAAGTTAGTTTCTTTCAGAAAAAGGTCGTTTTAATTTCTGCGGTTGCTCAATTGCTGAGTGAAACCGTTACTAAATATACTAACAGTTGTATTTTATTTTTCTAAATTTCATGTCATTTTCTTTTCTACATCACACCAAGGATTATTTGATAGGCAAAAATAAATAATATCATGTTGTTCTACCGCAAATAGATAAATAACTATTCTTAAGTGGGAAGTAAATTATAGGGAAAATTTTATTTCTAAAATGCGCCAAAAATCTTTAGATCGCCGTCATTAGTAAAATATAATGTTTCACGGTTTCGACTATCGATGTTTGAAATATAATAAAACATTATTTGCCGATAATAATGTCTTTGTAAAAACTTTTTCTAAGGGAAGTACATGCGAGGAAAAGTGTTAAGAGATAACCTCCCGTGAGATGATAAACACTCGAAACTATTTATAACTTTGTTTTAAACTTTTGTTTGCTCTTTTGGCTAAAGGGTAGAGATAAAGGGGTAGCAATAATGACTTTACCACTATAACTATTTTAGAATGATAACAAATTTTGTTTTAATAAATGGGTGCGGTATCAATTGAGGTCATCTACAAAAAATCAATAAAAGTAACACATTTTATATATAATTTAAAAACGCACATGTTTTACATTTTTAATGTGTTCACTCTTAATTCTTAGTGTAAAGGCATTATATATGAAAACATTATTGATTTTAATACCAAGACCGGCTTCGCTCATCGCAGAGAATTACCACATGATGAAATTATAAATTGATATAGTTTTTTTTTTAAATTAATAGAGAAAAAACGAGAGGTTGAGTTACTGAGTAACAAACAGTTCTCGTAGAAAAGGTTCTGTTGAGATACCTCCATTAGGAGGCCACATGATCCAAATTGGGAACGTACATGAATAAAAAAATATATTTGGTAAAAGATGTACCATTTTTTTATAAATTAAACAAATTTTCTTAAAAATTATCCATTTGTTAAATTATGTAATGATTATTTAAGAATAGCTTTTGACAGATAGCTTTTGATGATAGATTTTTGTTCGTTGATTTTGAATGTAATTTAATTTTTGATTGTGAATCGAAAATCCGATGTGAAATTATTATTTTTACTTCAAATACGTTACGGTTTTAAGTGAGAAATTTTTGCAAATTTTCCGACTGCCAGAATTTTTTTTTTAGAAATTGTTAATCACCGCAATTTATAAGTTTAAGTAAGTATGTGTGGGTATAATTTCAAAGTAATTGCATTCAAACAGCCAGAACAGAATTAATATTTATTAATCAGTTGAATAATCATGATAAATAATTGATCTACAATTTAATCGGGAATAATAGTTTTAACAAATTCAATCCCAATCATCATCAATTAGATAAACTTAAATACAATAATTATTTATCTTTTCATCTTAAATATTAACAAAAAAAGAGTTTGGTCAGTTTTCTGTTTGTGGCGTTAGCCGGAAAGTTAGCAGAATCCGCCTTTCCAGCTTCGAGCACTGTTGCACTAGGCAACGCCGCAGATCTGCCCTGCCATAAATCTGTGGCAAACCCTTGCGGACTCGTAAAAGACCCTCATGTTGGGTAATCAGTTTTACGATTCGTCCGCCGCCAGTCCAATTGTATGACCCTCGAAGGGAACTTTAGGCGTTTAGGCGTACCTAACTGCGGACACAATATGCACCAAGCTCCGAGTCAAGGGTAATGGGGTTTATTTGGGCATTTTCTCAGTTTTCCCGCCTAGTATTTTCAATAATACCAAATGACTATTATTTTACCATAATTGAAGGGTGAGGAAACCAAAAATAAACGAGTGTCAGAAAAAATATAATTCAGACTATATTTACGTATATGGTTAGTATTAAATATAATTTTTTGTGAGTAAAATAAATATGTTGTCATTAATAACTCATAACAGTCATAATCTACTTTTAAATTACTCAATTTAACGGCCAATAAATTATTAAAGTGCCGAAATAGTAATAAGCATTAAGATTGACACGAAAATATTGAAAAATAAATTTTATTGTATATAGAATTTTATTTAATCGTAATAATATATCAAAAATAGGTTAAGTGACTGACTTGAAAAACTTCTGTTGAAATACCTACATTAGGAAACCATATGCTTTACATTGTGAGCGTACATAGTATGTGTATCTTTAATCTTTTAAAAAGCTCATTTTTTAAATCCTGGATGTATAAATCCCGATTTTGAATGCACTTTTAAAAGTTTTCACTTTTGTAAGAAAATCAACTAATTTAAAAAAGAAACCGAATATTTTTCGCCGATCGAAAAAATCTGTAAATATATATTTTACCCTCATTAAAAATCTTCTGTTAAAAAAAAAACAAAAATACTTCAACAAGATCTTAAAACATATATGCGCATGGTGCTGTTAAAAACCCTAAAACCAATCAACAAAATGGTATTAAATATTTTTTTTTTTCAGTAAATTTTATTTTGCCTCGTACTTTTTTTCACACTAATATTCACTTTATTTTAGGTTTCTATCTTAGAATTTTCGACAGCTTGTCAGAGAGAATCGCGATAGCAAAAAGGTTGCGGAACACTGATACAGGACACTGACGTTACAATCAGATCTTTCTAAAAACGTTAAGACGCAATGCACTAGTACGTGTTGCTATCATCCTGCGTAGAAGAATGTCGGTATGGGGATGAACGGATA
The DNA here is from genome assembly GCA_031772345.1 of Himalopsyche anomala. Taxonomy (NCBI): domain Eukaryota; kingdom Metazoa; phylum Arthropoda; class Insecta; order Trichoptera; family Rhyacophilidae; genus Himalopsyche; species Himalopsyche anomala. The sequence continues at coordinate 22,524,427 of CM062831.1, read as the reverse complement.
TGTAGGTATAGATAGGCAAGGGGTAGAGTTTTGGAATATGTTCTGGAGTGGCCCCAGAGATGGCATCTTGTTATTTGTAAGAAAGCGAAGGCTTTTTGAACGAGGGTCGGTATTTGAAGGGTGGTCGTGAGACTTGTTGAAGCAAAAAGAGGAAATAGATGGAAGAACTCTTCAAATTCACGGGAAAAGAAACCTTTTTTTTAACAATGTTATATTTATAATGACATTAAAATCGATATCGGCCCATTCACACACAAAAAGATTTTTATTGTATGAAAAACACCTCTTTTTTGTTAACTATAGAAATTAATTAAGATGTCGAATATAAATTTTATGCTTCTTGTAAAAAAATCTATTTCTTTAAATATATACTTTTTCAATAGAAATAAATATTATATTATACATTTAAGATTAATAGAATCTGTATCTTTTCATAATTTCGATGGATTCAGCGGTAAATTTGTAGAAGTTCATTTTAGTATAAAATTTGAAATAACTTAGATTATTCATCTTTTCAAAATACCGTGGTCGAGTAGTGACATCTAATGGCGGGCATACTATTACTTTTTTGCTATCAATAGTTTAAATCCCAATTTCCATTTATTGGCTAGTCTTTTCATTTACTCATCCTGTTATCTAGAAAAAGAATAGTGGAAGATTAAAGCTAAGAATCAGTTCTTATTAAACGCTAAGCGTTGGGGTATTATTTTTTGAGTACACAAGTTCCATACTAAAGCGGATATGTTTTAATAAAAGGAAACGAAATATTTTTTGCTAAAACATGATAACTATAATAATTAATATATAAATCAACTACAGCTTAAATAAATAAAATTAAATAAATTAAGATTTCGACTGAAGGTGCTTAGTGAAATTTCAATATTGAATTTGAATCGTTAAAAGAAAATAAAATTATTTGAATATTTCTAAGGTTTTAACAGTCTCAAATCCCTGTACGGACAGTATCATAAATTGATTTTTCAATCGATTTGTAGATTTCTGTTCAAAGACATGGGTGTTTGCGAGGTCTTAAATTTCTCACGCGCTTTTCTAATTCTAAAATAATGAAACGTTTCAAGAGCGATTAGCTAACCACAAGTCTTGTCTTTTACTAGAAAAAATCTGTTGAAATAGCTCATTAAGAATACCATACGCTAAAAATGAATGGTTTGGAATCACTGTAGAAAGAAAAATGTGCGGTTGACTTGTCGATTTCGAATGATGAAAAACTCGACAGGAAACTATATTTCCTGATAGAATTCTGCGTATAAAAGAAATAAGTAATATTATATTTATTCTAAGGATAGAATATCTATTACTAGAGCATTTTTTGTCTCATAATGCAATGAAAATATCAGACGAAACAGCCTTGCCTACTCCTTATACAATTTCCATTGCCTATGTTTGTGAAATATTTCTTATGCCATTATCATATCAGGGGGTATAATATGAACTTCGTATAAAGTGTCTCAATCCTCAATATAAGATAATTTATGAAAACTGGTTAAAAATAATCACTTTACAAACAAATAGAGTTGAAATATCGACGAACTAGTATCAGCATATTATTTCTTACAAGTAAAATAAAACTGATTTATAGTGATTATTTTTTTGTGAAACTAATACATAACATACATTTTTTATAAAGAAATAATAACATATATTTTCATTTGATAATAATCTAAAAATCTATTTCTAATAGTCCTTTTTCGACATTTATGTTCTGTAGTTACAACAATGTTATACTAAGCCATGGATATGAATGATGATATGTAAACGAATAGCTGATAAATGTTTTATACAAACACACTTGAATGCATAGTAGTAAAGTATTAAATCCTTGCTCTTGAGGCACTCCTAGCAAATACCTGAGAATGTTTTAAGCTGCAGTGTAAAATTTTGGCCTTACAATAGTAATTGTCATATAACCTTTAAATTATCAATACTAACGTACTGTTAGAAAGAGATCTAGCAGAATACAGTAGTAAAAAAATAAACGCTTAATGAATTCCTAAAATCGCTCAAGTTTAAGGAATTTTACGAAATTTATTTTTGTTCTTTATTTAATTATTACTTTGGTATATAATAAAAAATCTCGTTCGTAATTTCGAACACATCACTTATATGTTTTTCTACGCTTAAATATTTTATGCCTACGCTTTCCATGAGATATTATTTCGTCATAAAGACACGCTAGAATGTGAACTTTTTCTAGAACGGATTTAAAATTCTTTTGCTTACCGAGAACATAAAAAAGTTCATATTTCGTCTGGAAAAAATTCACTGCCTGGACTTCAATGCCTCTTGTCGACTTTTACATGTCTTTTTTATTCTTTTAATGACGGAGCTAGACCAAGGGTGGGTTTTTTCTCAGCGGAAAAGTCAGGGTGAAAACTTTTCAGCGGCGCTTCACGTTATAATTCAAAAAGGATAATGGAAGCTTTCAAGTGATGCGATGTTTGGCATATGCATGGTAAAGATCGGCGTATGTATTTTAGCCAAGTTGTAGAAGTAAAATTATACCGTTGACAAAACAGTATAAATAATATTATCAGTTTTGCTTGAACTTTACACAGAAATTTGAACATTTGTTTTGGAACTATTAGTAAATAAACAATTTTGTTTAAATTTCCCTAATATAAATATTTTGTTCAGTACAACATTATATTATGAGATAAAAAAATAAAAGTAATAGTGCATTCATTGTTTAATTTTCAATTGATGCTGACTTAGAATATATACCGTGGAATTAGTTCAAAAAGTTTTATTTGATTAGACTTGGTAGTTATACAACGCTTAAGAAAAAAATAAATTCTTCAAAAATAAGCCAGGCGCAATTTCAGTTGATTCGAACCAGAGCCCAGAAATTAAATAGTTTATTATTTAAAACTTTAAAGGGGTAGTGTTTACTACCCCTTTCAAAAACTAATAATGTTGCGCCACAGCGATTTATATAATTTATACGGCATTTTAGTTGAACCACGTCTAGTGCTAAGGCTTCTTTTAATGTCTTGTGCCATAATGTCGGCAAAAAGTCGTAACTACTGTAAGCAAAAAATGCATGAGTTTTAAAAAAAGTTAAAGATTTATTACTTATACAGATTTTGACACCAGAATAAGAAACTTTGTTCCAACCAAACTACAAAAATAAAGAAATATTAATGATCAAAATAATAAATAGAGACAAATAACATTGCCGATAGATTCGGCTGTAGCCTGTTAAGATTAATTCACGTTAGTAAAAAATCGATAGTTTTGTTATTCTAATGGTCGTGCTACTTAGTAGTGACAAAGACAAAATTTATATTTCACATATCGTAACAATCATGGGAAAAATACATATGTATGAAAAATAAAAAAATCACCGTATCCAAATGGGCTAAGGTTCAAGACGATGACCTGTCAGCTACCAGTTGAATTATTGTAATAAACATTTTTATAGTGAATGTCTTTTAAAACGAAACTTCATTTTCACTGGTGTAAATATATTTTCGCTAACTCGAGCATTGAAAATGTATCATATAATGAACTTAAAATTTCAATGCTCATTATGAGTGAAACTATATTTGACAGTTAAATGTACCAATTTCTTGTAAGATTAAGATTTATTGACACGGCCGATAAATTGTTAATTTATTTGTGCTTTTTGCATAAAAAAAAATATATATATTACAGTCAAAGTATGAATTTCGAAAATGTAAACATTAAATATTTTAGCTAGTTACAGTATACACAAGAGAAATAATGCAACTAACTAGGCAATGTATGTATACGTTAAGTACAAGTAAGATAAATAAATTGTTCTCAAACTAAAAAAAACTGCCTATCACTCTATTCTACTTTGCTTGCATAATCGCGCAGTTGTTGTCTATTTTTTTTTTCTGATATTTCGTATGACCTCAAAAATTTCAACGTCTTGTTGTCATTCTAACCCTCTTTCTGTTTTACATATATGACTAAACTTAACCGAATTTAAAATTTAATGTCATTTTTACTCAGTCTAGTGCTATTCAGTAAGTTTATACGCTTATTTGTTAATTCATACACTAATTAGTCAAAAGTAGATGTAAATTGTAACGAATTAATCTTAAACTAAAATTGCTAGTTAATGTAATGTATATTGACGATATTGCACACTTTTACAGTAACATAAATATGTATTTTTTTAAATTTAATTGATAATAAATGATCACTGTATGATAGATTTCTGTTTTTTATGCTCATGTAAAATAAACACGTTATTGTTTTATTCGTCAAATCCATTTTGACGAATACCTTATCTTCTGACATAATTTATTGCCAGTGTGTGACTTGCCTGAAAAGTTTCCCCGCTTTGACAGAACGGAATGCATCCCTCTGAGGGTACAAGGGATAAAACCAAGCCCAAAATATACCATATAATACAATGTCGCTCATATATTTATTTAATCATATAACAGCCAAAAGATATTTCCGTTATATTGTTTCAATAACAATATTGTGGAATGTTTACAAAGTTGGTAAATTCGGAATGAGTTATTATAAAGCACTAATTAAAAAAAAAGATAATTTTTAAACTAAACAATATTGAATCATTAGAATTTATGTTATATAATATATTTACGAGAAAGATGTCCAACGGTTAACATCGTTGGCTTTTGTGACGGATCTCACGGCTTCAAGCCCCGGTACAATCTAATTTATCGATTTATGGTCGAAGGCAAGGGTGTTTGTGGTATCTATAAATTCTCCTTCATCGTTTTAATCCGTAACGTAACAAGATTGATTAGTTTACTACTAATCCTATCTTGCATTATTATTATATCCATACTATTCTTTCTCAAAAAAAAAAAATGTTAAAGGACCAAATATCAAACAGTTCTCGTAAGAAAATCAACTGTAAAGATTCTGTATGCTTTATATTGGGAGCTGGCGTGAATTAATAAAATAGATGTTTATAAAATAAAGTCAACCTCATACATCAGATAGCAGCACAATAGGTCAGTAAAAAGAGATTCGGAAAGTTCACCACCAGCAATTCGCTAGCAGTTTATCGCTATCAGTTTACCGCCGTATCAATTGATCGAATAAAAATTGTACAGCCCACAAATGATCGTATTTACCGTCTAGAACAGTTGTAGCGAACGTATGACTTGTCGGATAGACACTGGACCCACGGAGACTTCCACCCCTACCCATTTAGTGACGACATTTACTTAGTGACTCATAGGGTAGTTAAAAAAATATATTTATATCAAATTGTGATAAAAAATTAAACCATATTCCAGGAGTATTAATTGTTTGTAAATAATATTTAATTCAAATATGTTATAAAAGTTTCAATTCAGCCTTAATATTAAAACATAAAAATGTTGTTAAATGTAATCCTTAATGTCTGAAATAAGTTACGCGACTAAATTGGGTTGTTAAATTATCAACAACGAAAATTCTCGTGTCACTGACAGGGGCACTTAAAAAAACGATAAAATAAAATCATGCACGATTAAAAAAAACATATCCGCGAAATTCCCCGAGGGAAAAAAATGCTCGCTTCCGGCGCGTGAATTTATTTATAAATTATGATCGATCATAAATTGCTAGTGGTAAAAAACACGTTTTATGCTTTTCTTAAGCGACAAAAAATATGAAAACGCTGTATACTCAAATTATTATATGGCTTTCTGAGCCTTTGATCGTGTTCGGTTTACGTAAAATATCGTTTTATATATAATATTATATTAATAGAAAATGCTCGGGAAATTATTAACTAAATGTCAATAGGTTTCGGCTTGGTGGTGCGTTAACACATGTCATCAAATATTTAATAAATTGTAAGGTAACTTCATCCCTTATAGCAGAACTTTCTTTAAACTATCTACATCGTCATTATAACCGTGACAACCATGTGTTGATAAACCTGATTGAATATCAACAATTCGAGCTTTCATAGCAATTTGGATTTTACATTAAATTTATTACAAATTGACAACACGAACTCGACTCGATTTTTCAAGTATCTTTAAATGATATGTTCTGATATTAAATAAAAATAATAATTAGGTAGACACTTCACAATGTCGACTAGAAGATCAAATAGCAACACATAAATTCTGTAGCCAAAGGTATTTGTTAAGTTGCTATGCTAAAATTTATTGATGAATATTATGATAAAAATACAGAATTATAAATTTTAAGATAATTGAATTATTAAAGTATACAATGCCACAATAATTATAATATTACTTGATAGCAATTGTATCTTTTTACCATAGTCAAAAAATCTGTTATATTGTACTAGATATTAATCCAACACCATTAAAAGACCCATTACAAGAGACTTGTGATTTACTCATTAAAATTTCTACGATTTTCTTTACGATTATTTAATTATACCGTTTTCTAGAATAAAATAAAGTGAAATTTCTACATTGAACTTTAATTTTTTAAATTAAATTAGAATGTTAAAACAGATGAGATTGTAATATTTTATCCATATATTCTAAGCCAACGAATGTATAAAGTTAAACTATGTTAAAATTAAAACTCATTCTAACAAAGGCGTGAAAACGAAATACTTATCAGATAAATATTATATTTCTTGTGTTAGTTAATACTTAAATATTGTGACTATATCATAATGGTGTTTTATCATACGAATTCCAATTTAATCAAAAATTCTAAGTCTTTATACACAATAATAAAAGATGATCAATTCAAATTCAACTTCATAAACCGTTTCACTTTGTATAAAATACTGTTGATTTAACTAAACAGAATATATAATAAACGAAAAGATCATAAATTATTTGAAAATAGAAAATTTACATGCTTTTCAATGTTTAGATCTGTATCAAATAGTTTGTAGAGGAGTAATTTTCAAAGTAAATCCATCGCTAAAGGTCTACGGCGTAGACTGGCGTATATATTAATATGTATTATTACATTGCGTAGACTAGGTTATGGAAGATATATAATACAAACTACGGACAAGTGAATGCTTACGGCATTTCGTTCACCTGTCAAATCCAATTTTAGTGTCCTGTTATCTGTTTTCAGTAATTATTTGTTTCTAGTAACAGCTGTTTCAATTATAATCACACGTTTTGTGTCTTTGTTAAATACATTTGAAAATTTAAATCATTACATAGATCTAGTTAACAGCGATATACGTATGGAAGTATTACTTTTTGTGAATCCATTTAACTTACTTAAAATTATTTATTAATTTATTTATACATGTATATGCTCACTTTTATGGTGTTCACTGTCAATAATTGGCGGAATGGCATTATATCCCAAACATAAAACACTAAACATAATATGATAAGGACCGGTTTCACTCATGACGAGCATTTTCAGCAAATAAGAATTCAAATTAATACAGTGCTATTTATACTGAACGAATTGAAACTATTAAAGGTATAACAAACACTTGGAAATAGAGATATGAAAAGAATGTACAGATAAAAATACAAAATATGAATAAGTGACACTAAATAAACATTAAGAATGTTTAATACTTTTAATTAAAAAAAATACTAAAATGCATTTGACTCAAAAAGCAATTAATTAAAAGTGGTAAATAATAATAAACACATTGGAATTAAGTTCTAAGAATTTCCACACTGTAAAAAGAATAAAATTATAATTTGTAATTTCAGTTCTATACAATATATACATTATTAGTACATTTATTTAGTATTTCGAAAAAATCTATTTGTTTAAAAAGTGAACTCCATGCAAAATTGTTTTACGTTTAAATTTCTATATGAAACAATTTTTGAATTGCTTCCGTAGCCAAGTTGTAAACATTTTAAGAACTTTGTCATATATAGTTACAATATCCACGAGCTAAAATATTTACATGGATAGTTATAATTGACTTTTAAATTTATTTATGATTTTTTTTATTAATTTTCCAGTCCACCCTAAATATCTTAGAATTGAGACAGAACAAAAGTTATAAGCTGCATAATACTCACTATTTAATTATATTTAGCCTTTCTAAAAAATCAGTTTTCATAAAAACAACTATTGATGAGACGCTCTGTTGAAGAAGCCTGCCATTTGAAGCGGGCACTATTTCATCATGAGACTTTCTGTTTTACGGTATCAAATATCTTTTTACTTCAGTCTACATAGATAAAATGATCAATAAATCATGGTAAAAGTAAACTCAAATATTTGTTAAAAGGTAGATTAAAAATTTATATTATTTTGGCAGACATTTTGCAATGTGTCATTAGAAAAAGTCAGACATTATTTATGCTTATGGTGCGTGGTTAAAATGTGAACATATTTCATACTCCTTATCGAATGGTCAAGCGTCAAATTTTAATGAAAGGTTCAAATTACGTGCTATTTCAGGGGAAATAAAACATGGTAATTAGCCAATATTTTTGATGACCGTGTAAAACAAACTCTTTCCCTTACTAAGCTGTTGAAATGTTTAATAAATCAAACGCACATAATTCACCAACCCCCACCTCTCGTCACGATGATGTATCCTCATATACAACCCCCTTGCACGCGTTAACGCCCATCCTATAACGCTCATACTTTGTAAAAAGCAATGCTTCCAAATCTTGTGGTATGAATTAAATTCTTGCTGTAGGCCATTATATGTAATTTTCTTAAAATAATACTCAAAATACTCTTACTATATCAATGTTTTTTTAAGAAATATTTCATAATGTTTTGTTAATATTCAGATATAAAAATTTGAAAATAACTAAAATTAATAATAATTCTTGGTAAGAGTTCTTGTTAAAAATGTTTTGATTCCCTAAATATAGTATAAATAAAAGATTACAAATTTCCGAAGAAATATTTTTGTTCTAAAATATAAGCAATTACAAGAGTACATACTTGTAGAATAGATTTTCCAAATTAAGCAGTAAATCTAAGATTTTCAAAAGTACTTGCATTTGAAAACTTATAATAAGATCCCTGTTTAAATAATTAATTGGGAGAACCAGTAATTTCTAGTACATTCATTTTTTACATGCAAATTATTTAAATAAAACCCAGTATAACAAACGGTTCGTTAAGTTTTTATCAGAACTTTATAATGACAATAAAATATACCCCAAATTTTTCTTATTTAAACAAAAATACGCGAAAAGTATTTAATTATAAAATTCATAAATGTGTTATGAAAAGTTTACATGTCTGTGTACATTACCACCCTCTATTTCATCGAGCATTCCACCACCCTTGGCGGGCTATTAATCAAGAAATAGCTTGGACATCTGACGAGGGTGGATGGAGAAGGTTTCGACCGGTGTTGTGATTTCCATCCCATGCCTCCATTCTCGGCAGGGTTGGATTTTTTGTGCGGCTATTGAAAGTGCTTCTGTTGGTCACTTTTTAGAAACGGGACAGTATCAAAAGCAGTAGAATAAAGGTTTTGTGCATTTGAAAGAACACCATTCTAATTTTCAATAAGCCGAACTGTTTATTTTTATAAATACGTTTTGGAAAAGACTTCTAATATAGAGAAAAATATTTCTTGCTTTTTGGAGAAATTATAAAAAAAGAAATAGTATTATTATGAAAACTAGCTTATTGAAAAATATTCATTATTTTAAAATAGTTTTTGTCCAAATGGAAAAATTTTGCAACATTAATAAATGATTTATTAATGTATGTATGTAGTTGTCGAATATTATTCAAGTTTACAATAATATGTTTTTTCTCATTGTTTCACCAGTTTCAATACTGTGTTTACATACAATATATGTGAATTAAAATATATATATAAATTTTAAGTTTATTGCTCTTAAAAAGATTAAAACAGCACAGTAAAAAATAAATGATAATTTAGAATTACGGCTTAGAAATTATTTTGTCTAATGATAAGTAAAAAACAAATTATTTCGAAGTTACTGTGTGATTCACTGTCTAGGTGTGTGATAAACAAATAATTTTATTTAGTTCAAACACTGAAAGTGAAAACTGTAATCTCAGTGAATTTTTGGTGATTTCTACCAATCAGCTACTCTTCAATCTACTAAAATAAATTTATGAATGAAAGTTTATTAAATAATATTGAATTTTTATTTAAATTGTTTATGACATATATGTATACCAGAGCTATTCTACAATATACGATCAATTGAATTATCACACGAATCATTTGTATAATGTGAATTCGGTTGAAATAATAACATAGCTCCATGAATACATTGTTGAGAAATCGTAGCACCACTTCATCCCTGACCCTCTACGAATCGTAGCTTCTGATTCTCGCGTAGGCTTTTGATTAGGGGCTGATCATTCACATTGTCCGGACTAGTGCTTCGTTGTAAATTGTTTGTTCGGTTTGTATTGGCTCAATATCTATATGCCGCGAGTGTGCGCATGACTTGTTTGTGCTCAAAATGACAAGTAAGCAAGATTGTTTGGTTGAAGGTTGGATGACAATTGGGTAATTAGTTTTGTAATGATGTGGTAGGGTTGAATCAGCGCCACGCCACGCGTTAATTGTATGGCAATAGGAGGGTTGTTCACTTAAACAGAAACTCGAGAAAATTTTGAATTTACTTCACTCGCAAATTATCAATACATTCACGGTGTAAATTTGAGATATTTTAAATAAAAATATAATATGATTAAATGCACATCTTTATTCACTGAAGTAAATTTAATTACATGATTATTTAATGAAGATGGTCGTAGTGGTTTTGATTTCTTAGAGATAACAATCACAATTGGTCACAACCAAAGTTAAAAAAAATACAAGCTCCGTTTAACGACATTTTTTAAAACCATAATTTTATCATAACAATGTGACGCGTGTTTCGCCTCTTAACTCTAAACTCTTAACTCTTAACGCCTCTAAACATCATCAGACAAAACATCGCATGGTTTGCGAATAAGCTGAATGTAGTTTATTCGTAAGCCTCTGCTCGGCCTGGTGATACTTCTCAAAAATTCGAAACTAGTGTCACATTTTGTAACACAATTCACTTGTTGTGTTAACAAAGTTATCAAATTTAATTTTATATTAAAAAATCAAACCTACCGCCGACCCCAAAGAAAACATAATTTTATTCATTGAATTTAAATTTGAATTTGGCCACACGACTGATAATAAATACATCAGCAATTATATGAGTTCTTAATTTTTATTATTTATTTTTTACTGAATTGATTATTATCACGTAACAAAACATCATCTTCACTATTTTAATATAGGTTATAAATGTTAGCTTATTTTTTCAATCCGTGCTCAATCACAATGTGGAGCATATATGGCCTTATGAAATCATCTCAAACGAAGTTTATTTACGAGATCTGCTTGTAACTCAGTTGGTCAACCGATCCTTGATTCGCAGTGGGTAGGTATTGAAAGGATAGGGATAAGGTAGGACTAGTGGTTAGCTAACCACTCTCACTTCACCTCGTAATTTAGGGATTGGCAGGGCGGGACGAAATTTATAGACATTACTAACACCCATACCTTCGAACAAAAATCAATAAATCGATTGAAACAATTCGGTTCGTACATGGACTTGAACTCTTGAGATCCGTCACAGAAGCCAAAAATGTTGATCACTGAAATGCCTGGCAATTGCTTAATAAAAAGTTTTGTGCCGTTATTTATTATACCACAAATTTACCGATTTGAATTTGAGTATATTATTGTTTGTCATAGATGTTTTTTATTTTACACTTTTACGGTACATATAATTTTTCGTTTCTTTTGATAATTATTTTGTCATAAAAGTTGTTAAAAAAATATAGGTGTGTTATTTTTCGGTATGCAGCATATTTCACAAATTAGACAATTTAAATTGATATAATTCATTTTTTACACATATTTTCTTATAATATCCGTTATTCTTTCCTATTTACGCAATACGTGCACATGGCATTGTTTCAGTGAACGTAATATGACCAAGACTGTATTAAATATTTTCTTATTTATTGCTTTTGAGGTAGTTTTTGAAATAAATTGAAATGGGGTTTCTTTCTTGTTATTCTGAAGATATATTTCGAATAAAATTTGAAAATAAATTCATATAATATAACAAAATACATGTAATAATGTTTGCTAAATGACACCCATTTGTAAAACCTTTGTTTGTTGTTGTTTTCAGGTCGCAGTTGTGGTCCCGGTTTTGCAACCCCTATGGACGCTTTTCGCAAGGGTCCGAGGGAACAGCTGATGTACGTGGTGTGCGTCCAACCCAATCCTTCGACCGGAAAACCGGATTTCCTGGCCACTGTCGATGTGGATCCCACGTCTGATACCTTCTGCAAGGTAAGCTTATTGCTTGGAAAAACTATAAATTATGGGGTGTGTAATTAATTTATGATCAGCTTTACCAGAAAGTTGTGATAAATTTTAGCAACGCATTTATAGTAAAATGTTTCAATTCGTAGTAAAATGGTTTAATTATTTATTATTATAATGTGCTTCAATTTTTATTTCACCAAATGTCCCAAAATACAAAATTACTCGAGACCGTTGAAAAATACGCGCAAATAATTACAACATAATGAAATATTTCTAAACAAATATCTACAATATTAAATAACGAAATAAAAATATCACTTAAAGTATTTTTTTTATATTAAACGAATATAAAATAATAATTTTGTCAGTATCACAAGTTTTTGTGAGAATTTAATGCTCTGGAAAATTATCTGAGAAACATAAATATTTCTTCTCACAAAGTGTAGAAGTAGTATACAGATGACTTTGCTGCTGGTGATAGTTTTACAATCGTTTCGAAAATCGATATATTTTACATAGATGTGAACTAGTTTAGACATACAATTTTACATCATTTAAATGCTTTATCAGGCTTCCTCACGGATTGATTTTTTTATTGTGTTTACGACTTGTTTTTATTATTAAATAATTTTACGTGTGATAATCGTGAAATACATTTTTTTAATAATCGAAATTCAATACTCAAGACTTCACGACTATTTGACGTGGCAATTATATTTGACCTTTTGTTTGGTACAATTCTTTTATTCATAAATCTTATTGTGTATTATAATATTTTTAACGTTCTTTGTGTATTGTCAATGGAATAACTTATGAAGTTATGCTTTAAATATTTTGTTATTTAATAATTCTTGTTTATTTAAACATAAGCTTTTTTGTTTAGTTCAATACTAAAATAAACTTACCATTTCTTGTTGAAATATTATTTTAAAATTGATTGAACGCGTAATCTGCTGTGTTAATTAAAATTATGTCGTTAACACCGTCGTTTTCCACAGTACAGCGATTTGTTTTTTTTTTTTTTAATATCTTGACTAATTAAGAGAGCTCGAGGGAAACAGAGTTATGGAGATAACGACATTTTTTTTAAAAAAAATGGTAAAATTTCAATTAATACTCATTTCTCATAATATTTAAATGTAACAATTATCAATAGAGTCTTCCAGAAGATTTTATTGTATGAGGTATATTCCTTACATTTTTTTTGATGCTAGACTTAACTCTTGTTGGAAAACTTGCTAATGGCTTTATTATACATCAATTAAGCTAACAAGGAAAACAAAATGGCTAATATCTATTTTAAACTGGATGTCCGCTACTAATGTGTATCATATGTTATCGTAAAAAAGGTATTTATAGAAGAGTTTTTCTAAAAAGATTGCTTATTAATTAGTTGCTCAACCTCCTTTTCTCAAATTGTGTAGGTATAGAAAGGATTAGACCAGGAAAAGACTAGTGGTTAGATAATGACTCACAATACGCACTTTTATTTTAGGATTGGAAAAGTAAGAAGGAAGTTTTAGACATCGCAAACACTGTTTGAAAAATGCAATTTGTATTGGAACTCGAACCTACGAAATCCGTCGCGAAAGTCAACGACGTTAACCACTGCACCACAGAGCCGACTCTGACTTAAGATGCCTGATGGAAATGCCAAGTTTTAATGTTTTGAGCTTTAAATGGTTTTGATGAATCGTAAATCTCAGTATTTAAATTTAAATTTGAGTATTTCTTAATATTATTTATAGAAAATATATCATCTTGCCTCTTTACAAGCAAGTTAGTTTCCAAAGTGCAGTTATAAAGCCATCAATAGTTTAAACATAGTTTTGACGGCGAAGAGAAGGCAAATAGCTATCTACCCACTCATATATTTCTAACTAAACTCTTTGATATTTTTATTCTATTAGAATAGAGATCTCGCAAAGAAATTTTCATTAATCAAAACACTTGCTGGTTCAAAAATATTAAATAACTTAAATATTAAGTTTGAAACAATTAATAGCGATGCAACGACCCCTGTAAGCTTTATGTGTAAAGCTGTTAGTCTGATGATATTCTGTATGCATGTTCTGCTACCTAGACGCGCTGGCTGATGAATAATAAAAATAATTTTGTATTTGTGATAAGGTTTTCTTGAGGAAAATTCTTTGGTGTAAGTTAAATATTTTTTGGGTAAAAATAAAATTATCCTAAGTCAAGTACTGTGCAGTAGCGGATATAAAAATAAATGATGCTCGGGAGTCGTAAAATTATTCAAAAGGAAAATTTCCCCGGCTATATTGTTGTTTTTCTCTTCGCAGGGATAAAGTGAAAGTAAATAGAAGGCTGCAGTGAAGCTAGAGCTACGTGGTGACGTTTAAAATTTCATTACGTAAACCAACTTCCATTTTAGACATTATTTGTCTATGTCATGGATTTTCAAACCTTTGTTCGCGTATTATGAAATACCACTACGAAATGCACTAGCACTGTGACTAAAAACAATTAGATAAAATTTCTTATAGTACAATAATAATAAACATGTATTGTACACAGGAAAATCACGTCTGAATATTGGTCTTGTGTTTAAATCGCTAGCCATAAATTTTTGATACATTTTAATGAATTTATTGGAATTATACCAAGAAAACAGAATTAGAAAAAGCGTTTAAAATGATTAATAATACTACAGTAAGCTTTGTAGAAACTTTATTCGACTAAAAAAAAATATTTGCTGTTAATAGAATATATTCAAATTGCATTGAGTTTTTTTATTTCATAAATGACATTTTTTTACAAAAAACGTCGATAGCTAGTCATCCTATTATAATTTATATCTATTATAATTTAAAAGGGTGCCAATATCTTTACTTTTTCAAATTGAGGCATCCATTGATAAGAAAAAGACATAAATGATTTACTTTTCACGTAAAATTGGATTGATAAATTAGGGTAGCCAGACATTTTAAAAACGTCTTAATTGACCAAGTGTTACTATTTTGCAGGGAAAGCGTCTTTGACGTCCAAAATCAAGGAATCAATCTTTATTCATAAAGACGTTCATCAATAACTGAATTGAAATATGTTATTTTGAAAAAAAAATGAAACTTTATTGAAAAAAGACATTTTAAACCACTTTAATATTGTATTATCTTATAAGTTAATAATACTCGTCATGAGCGGAACCTGTTCTGAAAAATGAGTATTTTATTTTTTTAATGTCTCATTTATAACTAATTAAATAGAATGATATTTTAAATTGTTATACAAATCATTTTTATTACTTCGCATGTACTTGTTATATTTAAATTATTATCATTTTTTGTATTAAATTATTTTAACATAGAAAAACGCTTTCCAATAATTTCTTATATATATACTGATCACTTTTAATTAAAATGGTTACTATCAATAAAAAAATACTTTACCTTGTACTAATTCTGCTATTTTTTCGCTTATGACAAGCATTTTAAACTGATAAATGAAAAAAATGTTAGTGGCTACTATAATTTTTTATAACGGCAAATAAATATAATTTATTTGGAAGGTACATATTTAATTATAAGCAATTTTTTGACACTTATTCATATTTTGTATCTTTATGTATAAAAAAAATCCATAACTAATTGTTTGTTACAGCCTAATAATTTTATTTAGTTCATACGTAGCATTGTATTAATGTATTTTCTTATCAGTTGAAAATGCTAGTCATGAGCAAAACCGGTCCTGATCATATACAAAATAATGAATTTGGTATGAAAGAGTGTTTTATTTTTTGAACGTACATTTATTATATAACTACAGTTTAAAATACACGATTTCGACAAAGCAAACGTTAAAATAAAAAAATCAATTATGTTTTAACGTTCTTCAGTAACATTGTAAAATAGTTATTAGTGGTGGAGTTTAAACTTACGGTTTAATATTCTTTCGTCGCAAACGTTGTATAAATAAAGTATTTTCAAACTAAATAAATAAAACGCTCTTGTTGGTATCCTCTGATGTCTTAGTCCTGTAGTCCTTTAGTCTCCGAATATGTTATCGAGGTCTTCCGGGAAATGATGGCGCACTGCGTTGGCTCATAGCAATAGTGAGCTCGCTAAAAATTCCTCCGGAAGTATTTCAACTTGCTACCTTACCCTCTCTCAGACTCTCAAAGCGACTTTTTAGCGCTTCCTTCTTACCAGGATGTCTGCGTTGTTTTTATTTTTTTTATTTTTTAAACTTCAAGCCTTGCTTGTTTCGTCTGCATATCCGTTTAAGAATATTAGATCTATGGTTTTGCAAGTTGAAAGGATGTGCTGTAAAAATAGTGGTTGTTGGTTTAGTATAGTAAATTGCTGAAGATATAAAAGTTTTTTTTATATTTATTCTGTATCTGAAACTATCTTTTTGTCTAATCACAGTGTAGAGTTTTTGAAATTGCAGTATCACAGATATAACACATACAGTTTTATGGAAACTGGTTGTTATTTATTCATTCGATCATTATTTTTAATGGTGGAGTGAGTGATGTAAATAAAACAAGTAATTACTTGATTAATTGCACTGCACTCTGTTTTTTTTGATAGAATAAAAAGAAAAGAATTCTAATGAATCTATTGAAAAAATAATTCATAAAATTGTTCGCTTGGCTATAAAACGGGCATACAATTATTTGTACGTTTTTATTTGTATTGAATTTCTATTTGATTGAATAGGTTAAGAAACCAATTAATATTATTACATCTTAGAATCGCCGCTCCAAACAACATGTTTAATAATCAACATTTTTTTATCACTTTTAGGGTGTTCACTGTCAATACTTGGTGGAAAGGCATTATATTAATAAAAACACAATAATCCTTTGTACTTCATTCCACTTTATTTAATATGTCAGGACCGGTTTCGCTCATTACGAGCATCGTCAACTGATGCTCATAATGCTCATGATTTTGAAAGTTCTAGAATAGATAGAAAAGACACAACTTTGAAGTGCACAATACTTAAAACCGGTTTTTTATTATATATTATATAATTATAAAGATGTTTAAGAGAACGCTTTATGAAGATCCCTTTTCCTGGTCGCAATTTTGTTATGCCCTTTAAACTAAAAGCTAAATTTAGAAACTAATTTACCATTTCCAGAATACATCCTTTGACATTTTTCTTTTCGAAAATTGTTAATACAAGAAAAAATATTTTAATTGCGTTTTTAACACAAAGCAAAAACTGAATCTATCTAAAATTAAAAAAATGTTAATAAAAACACAATAATCCTTTGTACTTCATTCCACTTTATTTAATATGTCAGGACCGGTTTCGCTCATTACGAGCATCGTCAACTGATAAGAAATATAATTTAACAGTGCTATTTATACAAAAATGAACAGTTATAAACAACAATTGGCATTGAAAAGAAAATACCAATTACATTAAAAGTGATTCTAAAATAGCACAAAATTAAAATGTTTAACACATCTAACATATAATTAAAAAGTCATCTCAGATTAATTACTTTCAATTCCCATTCTAAATTTATTAATCTGAGATGACTTTTTAATTATATGTTAGATGTGTTAAACATTTTAATTTTGTGCTATTTTAGAATCACTTTTAATGTAATTGGTATTTTCTTTTCAATGCCAATTGTTGTTTATAACTGTTCATTTTTGTATAAATAGCACTGTTAAATTATATTTCTTATCAGTTGACGATGCTCGTAATGAGCGAAACCGGTCCTGACATATTAAATAAAGTGGAATGAAGTACAAAGGATTATTGTGTTTTTATTAACATTTTTTTAATTTTAGATAGATTCAGTTTTTGCTTTGTGTTAAAAACGCAATTAAAATATTTTTTCTTGTATTAACAATTTTCGAAGAGAACAATTTCAAAGGATGTATTCTGAAAATGCTTAATTAGTTTCTAAATTTAGCTTTTAGTTTAAAGGGCATAAGAAAATTGCGACCAGGAAAAGGGATCTTCATAAAGCGTTCTCTTAAACATCTTTATAATTATATAATATATAATAAAAAACCGGTTTTAAGTATTGTGCACTTCAAAGTTGTGTTTATTTAATAATTTTACTTTTGCCCCAAAATCGTTAAAAAACGTTTTTCGTCCCTTCTTTAAAATGTCTTCTGTGTGGGTTGATTCCTTTTACCTGACGTTGGTCGACATATTATTAAACCTGAATGAAAGCGCATTCGAAATTCAAGTGGTATACATACTTTATTGTGATTTCAATATATTTTCATTTTATGTAGAGTAAAATGTCTTTCAACACAAATTTTGGCTTTCATTATTTTCTGTAAAAGCTGCCATAAATTAATTCACAAAATTCAATAGTAAAAATTATACGTCTAATATATCAAATCGTTTTCTCTTCTCATGACATTTGGATTACTAATGGAGTTTATTTAATAGTCTTTTTTTATGAGAACTCCATGTTACTTATTTATTTAGTTGTTAAGCATCTCTTTATCGAAGTGAACACAATTAGTGTCGGATGACTAAGAGGATATTTTAAAAATACTAAACAACCATTTGTTTAAACAGATATACATCGATTGGTTGAAAAATTTAACTGCCCGTTCGAATCCGCGAGAAAGACGACGTTGACCACTCGGTCACGGATCCGTTACTATAACTGCGTCTTAGCTCAGGTTGATATCAAACAAATAAGAGTTTAATATTATTAATGTGAAATATGGAGATCCACATTATTAAACTACGATGAAAGTAACATCTTCGTAATATAATAGATATAATTTATTGGACTTAGGTATCATATTATATTATTTGATTTCAAATAAAGTCATTTTATACCTTAACAACGAGACAGTGCAATAAAATACAGTTTTATTTTTTTATTCGATAAACTTGTTTTCCTTTCTGGATCACACCGAAGACGATATCTCCTCAATGATACAGTTAAAAAACATGTTTTTAGGCACAATTTGATAGGTAACAATAATAATAATTAAAAATATAAAGATATTAATAAAGGTTAATTAAATACATTGAATATAACTACACGTAAAAAAAATAATTAATAATAATAAGCAAGAATGATAATTAATGGCACTAGTGAGGCAACTTTTAATTTTGAAACAGATATAATATGATTAAGGATTGAATGGTGAGTACAAATACAGTTATCAGTTTTTGTTCATATTCCAAAGTAAAGAAATATTAAGCCGAGAATTGGCAACGACCAAGAAGACTTCATTTGTTTGGAATTGCGAAATATATCTTGAATCAAAAATTTTATATCACCCAAGAACTACAGTCAACAAATACAAAGAAAACTGCACGATGCAGTGTTTACAAAAGAAATCGACGCTTTTCCGACAGTAAATACCATTCTGATCTCAGCTAAATCCATTAGGCAGCTCTCGCAGAAAATATTTACGGTACACTGCAACTAGAGATGCCAAATTATCACACCCACATTATACGGTTAGTCGAGTAAGTATCTCTTGAATTAGTATACTATAATTAATTTATATCTTACCTAAATAAACGTCTGGTACAAACAAAATGCGTAAGAGAAATATAGTTAAATAAGTAATGAAATTGCACGAGTATTTTTTATTGAGTGTATGATTAGTAGAGTCATATTTATTAAAACATTAATTATATCAACTGCGTAGCGTAAATGATTACTGTGAAAATAACTGTGACACAATTTTTCATATTTGTAGATTGCAACATCACTCTAAATTCGTTCGACTCTCTGACAATGTCTTTTTTTTTCTTTCTTCCATATATATGGACTCATAATAGAAGTGTTTCTAAGTATACTGTTTGTTGCTCAGTTATTCAACCTCTCTTTTTCAAAGAGAGTTGTAGGGATAGAAGATAAGGCCAAAACAGGATTAGTAGTTAACTAATCGCTCTCGCTACGCCCAGTTATTATAGGATTGTAAAGGGTGGAAAAGAATTTTGAGACATAAAAAACACTTATGCCTACTTATATAAATCGATAAATCAATCAAAAAAGGCTGTTCATACTGGCTGTGTCTAGAGTATCCAACCCCGGACCACTTTTTTGATCCAGGGATTTCGGGTTGTTCTTTAAAACGTTTTTCCTGAAAGATTTTTTCCTTTTCAAAGTATTCAATAGCTTAACAAAACAATACAAGTCTATTATTACGGAACTCTAGTGAGTTGTTTGTAATGATACGAGTATCTTAATACTCGTTACTCACTGTCTTTGCGTCAGCTGTAAATGCACTGCAAGGGGAAAATATTCCCTATATCATATAATACTATACTATCTGACTCTAATGGCAAGACTCCACGTCGTAGTTTGCGCCCTCTATTTTAGCTAGGGGAATACTTGTTCAGTGATGTGTTCATATTTAATAAATATATAACCATATAAATATTCAATACAGAGGGATACTCACTTAAAGGGTTGAATTTTATTTTTTATATACCTGTATTAATTAAATTGTATGCGTGTATATTTCCTGCTGATAAATTAACATAATATAATCAACTCTTTTGTTACACTTTTTTTTTTTTTTTTTGGATATCAAATTTATGGAGCTTCAAGTACCAGGACGCACCAAGGTTCTTCCAGTCTCCTTCATCGATAAAGATTTTGAAAAATTGTAAATTGCATCCCTTTACCGTCGTTTGCAGACGGAAGGGCGCGATCACTTCAGAGATAAGAAGTTCACGGGAACTCCATATGCATTATTTTGCAAATCACATTCCACATGCTTCCTCCATACCATATCCGTACATGTACACACACATGCGCATACATACGTACACACATACAGTACACAAAAAAAATTAAACAAAGAGAGTCATTTTCGTGATGCTAAGTTCGTTCTAAAATTGACAATTTTAGACGACATAAGATCTATGGAGGGTCGTCGAGCAGGACTGCTCTGGGTCTAAAACGATTCTCAGGCAGTGTCTCGTCATAGTTGTGGAGATCAGAGATCGTTGGGTTAAAATGTTTTCCTACCTCGCTGTGAAACTTTTGTGATATTTCACGAACGAACTCGCGGATGGTAGGTATTTTCAAGTCTCAGTTACGCCATAAACATTCTACAAAAATGTGTAAAAAAGTGATTTTAAAAAAGTACAACATTGTAATATAGAAAATCGTGAACAAAACGTAAAAATGAAGACCCAATAAGTAAATTAAACAAAATGTTATTAAAAGTTAGTGACAAAATCTGTGTGAATGTACATAATTTGAACGATTCAAATTTACAAAGTTATTCATAATATGCATTTTAATTAAGGAAAAATATTACTGTTTATCAATCACTACTTGATTATATACGGGGAATTTTATGAGGGGCTGGACATTAATCGCTTTCATAGCTGGAAATATTTGATAGTCTAATGTGTTAGGATCCAATGAAGCTTTATGTTTGTTATTACTGTTTTGTGTTTTTGATTTTCTTGTTATTTTGAAATCCGTTATCCGCTTTAGTATTTTTTTTATGCCTGGGAATCGATTTAAAACAAATTATTTGCGTAAAAAAATGTTCTTTTAAGTAAACCTTGTTATTTAAAAACTGTGTATAAAACCGTGTATATAAATGGTTGAGTTTATATTGTGGTAATAGCAAATTGGTCAGTTAATTCTATTCTGGAACTGAAATGAAATTTGCACATTCATAGCACAGTGGTCAGTTGCTCAACATCTTTTTTTTTTCAAATAAGGTAAGAAAACAAATGATTGTACTAGAACAGGACAAGTGGCTGACATCACTCTAACTTTGTCCCATTATTTTTGTATTGCAAAGAGAGAGTATTAAAAATTATAAATTGATTGAAAAATTGCTGTTTGTACCGGGATTCGAACCCGTGAGACCATCACAAAAGCCAACGATATTGACTACTGCACTACGGATCCGATGTGGTATATTTATTATTATTATTTAAATTCTCCAATCAATTTTTATAATCGCTTCTATCAAGAATTTTTGTATGCTTTTTACTGGAAATCTCGTTTTGGAATCCATCTATCTATCCATAAAATTTTAACAGCTCAAAATTTTGTCTTTTTTTGCATAATATGAATAAATCATCATAATTATTACAACGATTAAATTTAATATCTCCATTTCCTTTCGTAAAAACCTTTTATCAAAATAACTGACATTTTCATTTTTCCTATACCTATCTCACCTGTTGCATATCATTAATGGAAGATAACCGTTATGCTATCAATCTTTTTTTCTCCCTCTTCTAATTATTCATTCAGGTGAAAAGTGAACAAAAAGAAAATAATAGGGGTAGACAAGACGAAAAAGAAAAAAAAACATTTATTTCTTTTGCTCATTTAAATGAGCTTAATGTAGTGAACGACGAATTGTGTTTATACAGGATGCAAGAAAGTAATTGAGATTAGTTCACTTTTGTTTCAAAAAGAATATTTTTACCAAAGTTTTTGTTATAAGAATATACATGACTAATACGTTTCACCAATGCTCGTTCTTTGTTCAACTCTCAAATTCAGATTAAAAAAATAAATTTCATTTAAAAGTCCTGTTTCTACCTAAGGCATATTATGATAGCCACCCGTTGTGGTCTAGTTGCTTAGAGCTTGCTTCATTACCGACCAAGTGGACTTGGGTTCGATTACTGGTAAGGTCAATATCAAAGTTAGATTTTTCAATTTAAAATTTGAGATCTAATACATGGGTGTTTGTGATGCCAATTTACCTCAAGTTGTTCTCGAGTGACTTACAATAAATTTTCTTCAAGGCTTTCTCGTATGATCTTTCAACTTTAAAATAATTGACGCAATGGCATAACAGCTTATAAAATTAAAAAAAAAAACAGTTTTTATTATTGTCCAATCAGGAAGCGTAAATATTTGCAAGGCTCATATTTTAAATATAAATACATATATCCATATTTTAAATATAAATATATATTTATTTTTGTAAAAATCCATGTCCAATTCCAATGTAAATCATATGGTCTCCTAATGGAGATATTTCAAGGGATTTGCAATCAGTTGCACAACCTCTTTCTTTGTTTTGTTTTTAAGAAATTAGGAATGAAGAGGATAAGGCTAGGGCTAGAAAAGGACTAGTGGTTAGCTAAGCACTCTTGCTGCTTTCCGTTATTATAATATTGAAAGGGTGGGAGGAAATTTAGACATCACAAACATCTATGTCTTTGAACAAAAATCAATAAATGGATTAAAAATGATGTTTGGAGTGAGATTCGAATTCGTGAGGTCCAGCATGGAAGCCCACTTACCGCTTACCGCTGCGCCATAATACCCGATAATGTGTTCTTTTAATTAATGCTAATTATATACTTTGGATATATTAGGGCTGGAATTAATATTGTTTATTTAAATTAATACACATATCATAGAATTTTTTAAAATTTTATATCAGGTATAACCCGGAAACCGTCAAAAAGATTTTTGTTATTAAACAACTTTGTTGATTATTAATTAACTGTTTTTAAAAGGGTTCCCGGTAAATTGCTCGAGTACAATTGCTCGAATAACAAGATCCTCGAATAGCCAATTCCTCGAACGTCAAATGCTCGAATTTTTTTATAAAAGTTTAAACATTAATACTCATTCTTTAAAAAAATATTTGTGCAAGTCGGGAAATAAAAGCCATAAATCAAAAAAAAGTCATAATAAAAAAATATTTTTTATTTAAGTTTCCAGTGGTCGAGTGGAAAAGGTCGTTAGTTTTGTTTTCGGAGGTCACGGACTTGAATCTTAATACGTACACTTTTTAACCAATTCAAACTATTTATGGATTTCTGTTTAAAAACACACATATATGTAATTTCTTAAAACCTTCTCACCCATTCTTACTAAAAATTGGGCGTAGCGATAGTGATAAACTAACCGTTTGTTCTGTCTTAGCCCTAGTCTTCTATGTGTTCTGGAAAAATATAGAAACAGTTTGCGTAACTAATTAACAAGCAGTTCTCGTAGAAACACTTCTGTTGAGATAAACTCGAGTGATCAACTACCATGTAATAAACACTAAACTTTATTAAAACCATTTAAATAATCAAGCAATTTGAGCAATTTGTAATTCGAGCATTTGACGTTCGTGGAATTGGTTATTCGAACAATTTACCGGCTCCCAAAAATACTCATCGACAGTTGATAAATAAATTTTCTTTTTACTGAATTCTGTTGTTAATCCTATAAAAAGTTTAACGTAAACTTGCGGTCGATCCGAATATTTTTTTTCATATTTTTTTCTCTCAGTCGTTATTGAATTTGATTATTATCAATGAACAAAAAAGTCGACTTGAATTTGTTCGTTCGTTGTAAAAGTTTCTAATGAGCTTGTAATCTAAAGATTAGTATTTTTTTCAAAACTAAAAACTTTGAACATTAAACATAGTTTGGTTTTTTCATCGCGTAATTCAAGTTCTTCATTTTGCAAACTCCAAGAAGGTCACTCGTCTGAAATTTGTCACTATTCTATTCTATCAGAAAGAATTGAATTACATATTTAAATTATTTTTGTTAAAAGTATGACTCATTTAAAAAATATTAAATGAATTTTAACGCTATAAATATAACGTTTTTCAACGTTCACACTAATAACGAAAAACAGCTTCTATTGGTCCATATTTATTTCTTAAATTCTTAATCATAAACCAAATATTTTATTTACCTTAACACAAATAGTATGCGAAAATGTACAAGCACGACAGTATTAAATTTAAAGTGTTTAATTGAGTTGCGAAAATGGTTCTGATTATATTTTAAAATATGAAAAAGAATCTGTGTTTTATTTTTATGAATACAGTATCTGTCCAGTATAAGGATTCTGAAGTCTCGAGGTTTTCAAAGTCCTAGGACTCAAGGCGTGATAAAGTCAAAGTCCCGGGACATCCCCGGACTCGAAACATTTATTTCCCATTCAATAAAATTATAATTTTACTAAAATTAAATATTTGCAAGTATGTTTTTATGTATTACATACACTCGGCGCTTTTTTGAAAGTACGGACTAGTAAAAGTCCCTTTTTTTAAATACAATGTTTAATAATTATTATTTTTCTTATGTAATGGATGTGTGCAATGCTTACGGCTAATTTTTACTAAGAATATATGGTAACGGTAGATGTAATGAAAAAATATCAATGACGCCGCCGTCAGGAGTAAATTTATGACCGTAACTTCACAATACAGATTTTAGACCTTTTTTGTCATATTGGTATCTTTGTAAAATAGTGAAAAAACATTTGTACATAAAACGACATCATGTATGAAAATTTCATTTTAATATTTTGTAATTTGCTTTTGCTACAATTATATAACAATATATAAACACATGGTATTTGAAACTTCTACGAAATTATAAATCCCAAACATCTGTTTTTCTATCTTGTTAAAACCCCTGGTAAGTGTCACGTCTCGACCATGTCGTATCCATTTTCTTAGGAATTCTCTCTTATATCAATACGTATCGTATGGGTTTTTCGAATCAATGCCGTTTTGCACGTACTCTGGTGTTCCGCAGGGTTCAAACCTGGGGCCATTGCTGTTCACTATTTTCATAAATGATATAGCAAGCGTTATTAAAAATTCTATGTTCTTGTTATTCGCTGATGATTTGAAACTTTTTTTTGAAGGTTGTCACCTTAAATGATTGTCATCGTCTTCAGTCTGATATAGATAATATAATAGATTGGAGGCGGTGTAACAAACTCGATTTCAATATTGATAAATGCAATCTTTTATCCTTTACAAGAGGGTCGCGAGTGTTATTCTTCCGTTATTCAATGAATGGTCGAATTCTCTCGCGAATTTCATCAGTCGGAGATCTTGGCGTACGATTTGAGAGCAAACTAACATTCAATAATCACATTAAGATTACTTGCAAGAAAGCATTACAAATGTTGGGCTTTATCATCCGTACCACCAGAGTCTTTTCGGGAGTTAAAGTTCTAATATTAATGTACAACGCTTGAGACTTGAGAGTGGGTCAATTGTTTGGGCTCCAAGATGCTCGAAATATACCCTTATGGTGGAGAAGATTCAGAAGAAATTTTTGAGACTTCTCTATATGAGGGTGTATGGATATTACCCATGGCTTTATCCAACTGACTTTCTCTTAGGCATGCTTAACTTCAATAGTTTGAATGTTCGAAGAGAAATGTATCTGGCCATATATTTCTTTCGACTTATACGTGGCCAAAATGAGAATTCCACCATTCTTGAGAATGTGAATTTAAATGTTCCTGATTATTTTTTGAGAAATCGTGGACATGAATTGTTTGTTCTCCCAAGGTGTAGAACCAGCCTGCCAATGGGGATGCCACTGGGGAGAGCTTTAACGGTGTTCAACAATATTGCTTCGGATGTTGACATATTCCACGTAGACGTGGGTGAGTTCCGACGAATACTATTTTTTATGTATTAAAGTAGAGTTCGTCGGAGCTTACTCAGTTGACTTCTTTGCCATTTTTTTCTCTACTGATTTTAATATTAAATTGTACTATTTTTTTTCTCCATTGTAAAAGTTTTAAATTTATAATTTGTCAACCTTTTGCAATGTTAATTAAATAAATAAATAAAATAAATAAATATCTGCTTATAACTGCTTACACCTGTTATTTCAATTTAAATTTGTATAAATAACACTGTTTATATATTTGTCTTATCAGTTGATAATGCTCGCGATGAGCGAAACCGGTCCTGATCCAATAAATTTTATGTGGAAAAAGTACTAAAAATGTTTTATTATTTTTATTATGATGCCATTCCATCAAGTATTGACTAAGAACACCTTAAACGTGATAAACAACTGTTTTCAGTAATAAGTGTTTCACTTTATGCATGGGTATTGTGGTTACAGTGTAACCATACTTGATTCGAAACACGACTGCCTAGTAAAATGTTTATGAGTTTATTTTAAGCCAGACTTAAAAGCTTTCAATAACACTTTATTTATTGTCATTCTCGGAATTACTTGCTTATGTTATCTTTTGTACAATAAAAAATGATTGCCTGCTGATACATCGGGAATATTTTTTATTTATTTTTACGACTACTTGTATTATTTAGGAGTTGTCGTTTAAATTGAAAAAAAAAACTGTTATATCTTAACATGAAATAATATAAGATACTGAAAATAATATTTGAATGACAGCAATCGCTCTCTTGATAAATTAAGAGTGATTAGACGGAAAAATCGTTGAAAATATTTTTTACGTTAAATTGAAACCAATATCATTTCTCCTTCCTAATTCCTCACTAATAATGTTGTTAATTAAAATATTTTGCTTATTTTCTCATTATTTTTAAGTATACTGAGAAAACATACTCTTTGTTATTGCGTTAAGCACAGACACACACACATATACCCTAGTTCCAGAGTGCACTATGTCTGAATTAAGTAGTATCGAGTAATTTATGAAAAATATTTCAGAATACAAGCGTCTATCACTTTCAAAGAGCAACGAAGACGTATTTATGCTGAATTAGATTCTAATGCAGCATAATAGCGTCTTGGTTGCTGGCAGCATAAATGATAGATGTATGTATTCTGCATTACTTCATAAGATACTGCCAAGTTCAGATATAGTGCATTCTGGAACTAGTGTATTGGTATATAATATATATATCGACTTAAGAAAAGGGATACACATACACAAAAAAAATAAAGAAGGGACAAGAAACGTTTTTTTTAAAGATTTTGGGCCAAAGTCAAAATATTAAATAAATAGAACTAAGAAACTAGAGTCCTGGTTGTGAGATTTAGGTATCCTTGACGACTGTCGGATACTATACGTATATGTATATGGATACACATGATGTACTTAGCAGAAATTAAGAATGCAGGTATTAGAGCCACCAATACCGGGATCTCAGATCCCGAAATCCGTCCAATTCTGTGATTCTGAAATCTCGAGATTGTGACAGTAGTAATCCCGGGATTGAGAAAACTAGAGAAATTTGAGCGAGCTCTAAAAAAATGAAAAATAAGAAGCCTCCAAGTTTTGGAAAATCCGTACATCGTAATCCGCTTCTTCGCTGATAATTTTGCGAAATCGGCATTTTTTTTTAAATCTAGAAGTCCCGAATCCCAATTTATACACGATTTAATGTTGAATGTTCAATCCCGGTATTCCGGGATCTCGGAATTTTAAAAATTGTCAATCCCGAAATTCGAGGATTACAAAAAGAGTCGGGATTGGATGCCCTAGCAGGTATGGCGTGGTAGGAAACAGATATTGATAAAGTTCTACTAAAGAATATTACGTGGTATGAAAAAATATGATTTTTATTTATTTTATAGCAATAAACATATTCGAATGTTTCATCTACGAGTGAACACGTGTATGCTTGCTGAGCTTCCGTAGTGATGGCGTCGTATTTATTATTATTATTATATTTGAAGAAGCTTTCAGAAGAAAGCTGTCTTTTGTACGCGAATCGAGCTAAGCTGATAAACGCTAAGCCCATCAAAAGAGGAAAACGGTCGCTGCACTAAATCTTAGCATACAGTAGGCTTGGATCTTTTGTTGAAATATATAATATTTTCTTTAGATCCAACTGTATTATCATTTTTTTATCGCAGTGAAAAATAAAATATATTCAAAATTACACCAATGATATTTTTTACAATACAACTAAAGTAATTTCAAATCATGAGAAAATACGTATTTGAATAAATCAAAGCAATTTTTTTATACTGATTTTTCGATTAGTTTCATCTCTATTTTGTAATAGCTTTTTTCTTCAGCCCGAACAATAACTATCTAATCACTACATATTTTTTAAAAACTATTTGAATGCTAACCATTTCCAAGCCACGTGTTTGTATTCACAAGCTTCGGCAAGAGATCAACCGAGCGTTTTAGAAAATATCATGCTGATATTTATTTGGCATACCAGAAAACGTTAAACTCCTGCTTGGATCAATTCCGTCATTATTTTCGTGATATTTTGTTTACTATGTACCAGAAATCTCTGCTTTGTAATTATTTGAATACATTTTAAGTTTAGAAAATATTTCTTTTACTAAATAAAATATATAGCTATCAAAAAAATTTGTGTGTATAGTGGAAATTTTCAACGTAGAAACCGTCTGAAAATAACAACGGAAAATATAAATCCGTGAACCTTTTTGCATGTCACAATTAAATACATCAATTAAGTGTGAATAATTGAGTAATTTGCCATTCTATAAATCAAAAGAAAATTTTCCATTTCATAAATTTTCTGTTTTCTGCAAGAGTAGCTGGTGAATTTATTCAATTGTTTTTTTCTGACAGCTCCCAGAAATTTGGCGTAGACTTCAAATGCCCACTGCGTCAAATGTTGTAGACGTAAAAAAAGCCTTAAGCTCGGCTAGGTTTAGGTTCGCGTCATAATTTCGAATAAAAAAAAGTGATATATGAATGGAATATTTCCTTTGGCTACCCCTTGTTGTCTAGATCCGACAACAGCCGGCGTCGGTCGGCCAAGTGTAAACAAAATTTGCGAGGATTTTCGCGACACCCGCCCTCCCTTTTTACTCCTTCGCTTTTTTTGTCGCCACTGCAAATCGAATTATCCCCCGGGGAGCGTATAGGGAAATAAAACCTTTTAGTCACACCAAAATGTTTTAGCCATGAGAAGCTGATGCTGTGGTCGCTTTGCCACGAGAGATACTTTTGGTTATTTGGTCACGTTTTGGTTACTGTGGTGAAACGTTATTTTGTTTACACCCTGGACTATGATATAATACTTTTGCAATATATGAATTTATTATCAGAAGCATGCTACAGTACAATTTTAACTTTAAAATTAGCTGTAACAGTTTCACTGGTATTGTGCACAAGGATTTTTTTTTCTTTTTTTAAATCCATGTCTGCTCTCAATGTTGAGGAAATGGAGACACATTTTTTTTTATACGACAACTTTTTGTTTCTCAGTTGCTCCACCTCTTTTTTCAAAGAGAGTAGGATAAGACGGATAAGACTAGGACAGAACTAGTAGTAAGCTAATCGTTCTCGCTACGCCCGTTTTTGATTAGTATGAGTGGGAGGGAATTTGAGACCCCTACATCCATGCTTTCTATCCATAAATTAATTGAAAAATCAATCTACAAAAACTGTTATCACTAGGATTCGAAGTCGTGACTTCTGTGTTCTAAGTCAACGACGTTGAAACTCGACCACGCAGCCGGCACACCAGACAATACCGGTTAAATATTTAAATACCGATATTTCAATATTTTATACTAAATACCAGTATTAAAAAAATGACAAATAAACCAAAAAAATCAGCAAATCGGGATCGCAATAGCAGTAAGTAAATTTAAATCGATATTTTATATAAAAAACAGTCACTAAAAAATATATCACGATCATAAACGACTTATTTTGATAAATACCTTAAGTTTTTTTTTTAAATAATAAATTATCATAGAATTTTATCAATTCTAGAACTTCTCAATATTAATACTACTCTCAGCAGATTTAAGGTATATCAATTGATTGGGAACATTTTTATTAAAATATTTAATGGTTTTTGTACTTTAAAATTTTATTTTGACTTATTCTCAATACCGATATAACGGTGTTTTATCATTTTCAAAACCAGTTTTTCCGTATTGAAAAATACTAAGAGTTTTCAATATTTATTGATGACTTATGTTTTATTTTCACTTTATGAAATAAAAACAATCGCTAATTTAATAAATCTGAATCTCACAGCATATGTTTTTTTTAAATATAATTTAAAAAAAATATAATTATTTATTTAGGCAAGTAATGTATAGAAATGAAATATCGTTTTATCGTTCATTAAAAGCAACCATATTTAGCTCTTCTGTCCAGCTGCCAAAGCTATTTATCCTCTCACGTCAAAATTTTCATGAATTATAGTTATACGGTGACAGCATAATAGAATTTTACAATGATACTATGAATATATAATGCTATACAATGCTATTTAAATACTCACTTATAATATACGTCTAGTATCGGGTAGATAGTGTATACATGGAATGGGCAGCGAACAGACTAAAAACATGATTCAGAGGGAAAATGGTATATCGAAATTTAATTACTTTGACTTAAACAAACAATCTATAACAAAAAATGGTACTGGTAAAATATGTGCTTCAAGAAGATCTTCATTGTTTTGATAAAACAATTATTATTCAAGACTCAAAATGGTCGTTTTTTTTATCTAAATCTATAGCGCATAACTTTAAAAGACTATATATCTCACGTTGCGAGCTCCGATTGGTTTTAAGCTTTGGACAAAATTGATAAAATTGATTGATATAGGACAATGCTTTATGTGTTATTAGTCACCTCGCTTTGTTAAGAAAACATTATTACCCAACGATCTCTAATCTTCACAAATGTGACGAGACAATGCTTGAGAATCGTTTAAAACCGAAAGCAGTTCTGCTCGACAACCCACCATAGATTTTATGTTTCGTCTAAAATTAATAAAGTATTTAAGAAAGAGCTTTAGCATCATGAAAATGACTCTCTTTGGTTGACTTCCTTGTGTACTGTATGTTTTTATGTATGTATGCACATGTGTGTCTTCATGTATAAATATAGTATGAGGGGAAGTATACAGAATGTGATTTGCAAATAAGTCCCCGTAAACTGTCTTCACTAAGGTTTTTTTACCTCTGTAGCGATAACACCCTTCCGTCAGCAGCGTTGGTAAAAGAATACAATATTCCAAAACATTAGCGGTGAAAGAGACTAGAAGAACTTTAACGCTAACGCGTCCTGGTACTTAAAACTCCATACATTTGGTCTCCTAAAAGATAAAAATGTGTGATTCAACTATATTACTGGATATTTTTCAAAGTGAACACATAAAATGTTTATCACATCTGAAATCACTGCATATATTCGGCATGCAGTAAATCTCAATAAAGAAAAGACCCAGAAAACAGTGCCAGATCCCCAATACACGCTTTTACGAACATATTTATACGTATCCATCTATTCACAACATTAGAAGTAGATACAAAAATAAGCTCACTGTGGCATGCTGGAGTAAAAGCAAATAGAAAGCTTGGGATCAGAGTGATGTGACTTTAGGTAGTTTTGATAACGTACTCAGGATTGAATTTTAAATTGCCATACTGAAAAATATTGTCAATTTACAACCCGACAACTAAACAGGTCTAAGCGGATATTTTTGCGATGGAAAAGTAGCAATGAGGTAGTCTTTGAAGAACCAGTCATGGTACCCATTGCTTCTTTTGTTTTATGAAAAATCTACAACTAGAATTTTGTAGTTCTTGAGTCACAAATTGTAAATATTAAATTTTGAGCGATAATATAGTTATTAAAATCTAAATCAGTTTATCGCTTCATTTCATAACACGATCGAAGTTATCACTAAAATTCAACATTTTAGAGTCCTCATCAAAGCTTAAAAATGCAAATAAGAGTGCTCTCGTTAAGAAACTTTGATCTTAAATCACTAAAACAATATATTTAATGTTAGATCAGCGTATAGCCAGTTTATATGGTTTTTCAAACAGGATTTTTATCTGCCATGAAGACCTGAAGTTTAGGTGAAAAAATAAACATTTTTTCGTTATAAAAACCAGAGGTGTGAAGTCGGAGTCGGAGCCGCAGAGTCGCGGTATTTTGACCAGAGTCAGAGTCGTGAAAAATGAACGGCTCGATTTTTTTTTGAAAAATATGTTTTATAATGTGTATTCAAACAAAATAGTCCAAAGTGTTGACATTTGATGCTTGGCTGACTAAAGATGATCTGATGGTATACATATGTATAAGTTAAAATGAAATTATTGAAAAATTTCCTCGGAGTCATTAATTATTTTAAGCCTGGAGTCGGAGTCGGAGTAGTCTTTTTTTTACACGAATCCACAGCCCTGATAAAAACGATCATTTTGATTAGTGCGCTTGTAATTTTGGCAAAAAATGTCGAATTTAAAATTTCATAAAAAAATAAGGAAACAGTATTATGTAGCAATTTATAGGAAATTTTAATTATCGATTAGACTTTTTATTGTTTTGTGTATCAAATTTTAACAAAAAAATCTTATGAAAGTTATTTAGTTTATAAAGTAAAAAAATATAATTTTTAGACGAAAAAGAATTTGCCAAACCAGCGATATTATTTAAAATACAGTGTTATGATTCCAGTAGAGGCTGTTTAAAAAACTTTCATGAGTTCTCAACAGTTTTTATTGTTATGTAAGAATCCAATGTTTGTTCATAGGAAGAAGTTTTTCTTCACAACACACAGAAAACTTTTACAATCATGTAAAATAATTGTATAATATCTTTGAAAAACCACTGTTAGTAGGTTTAACCAGTTAAAGTTTTTTTTACCAAGTTGTGTTAACTTGTTTTTACGAGCAGCACGTATGAACGCCCGATTTTTTTATTGAAACAATTTTTTTTCTGTAAAAATTATTATTCGTTTGTGAAAGTTGGGAATTGTTTTTTTTTCGAACAAATTATTAAGCTCGAAATGTTTGAAAGATTTTCTTTTCACA
The DNA here is from genome assembly GCA_031772345.1 of Himalopsyche anomala. Lineage (NCBI taxonomy): Eukaryota > Metazoa > Arthropoda > Insecta > Trichoptera > Rhyacophilidae > Himalopsyche > Himalopsyche anomala. Next base: position 22,490,762 of record CM062831.1, on the reverse strand, counting down.
ACAGATTATGAGTTTCAAAGTTGTTTTTTTGTTTTCAATAATTCGAAAAATTACATATCTCCACAGTATTTTGAAAGTGAAATGGAAATTTTCATCAAACTTAATTTAATTCGCCATTCAATAACTACATTCCATCATCGGTTCGTTTAATTTTGATATTAAGATTTACTTTATTGTATTCTTATTTGAGGAGCTTTAAGTAAAAGAAGGATAAAAATCTCAGAATTTTATTGTATTTTTTTTTATCTTGAAATTATAAAGTCAATCCAAGGTTTAAAGATTTTATTAATAAGAATTTCGTGATAATCAACGTTGACAAAAGCAGTGAAACGTTGTTCAACTGTTCACTTTTTTAATTATATGACAATAAATGTAAATTAACATATCTCCAATGGATTCAGCGGTACCTTTGTGAAAATTCATTTTTAATATAAAATTAAATTTGAATTAACTTTTATTCATTTCACTTTTTGTGTTACAAAATGTGGCATATGTTTTGCTTTTTTGAGAAATATCACCAGATTTGACATCACAAGTAAGACTTATACAAAAAACTACTTTTGAAAAAACTGGTTTTTGAATGTGAATACTTCTCGAAAACCGGTTTTATCAGGTTTTCAAAGTTTTACAAAAAAATAGATAATTCAATTAAAATAGCGAGAAAAAGTTCAATTTTTAAATGTTGTTTATTTATATACATAATAATACACAACAAGAAATTTTTTGGTGTTACTCTTATAAGATATGATTTAAGAAAACACAAAGCGTCCAATGATCGTTTTGTAACAAAATTTCCTTATATCAAAAATATCCTTTCGCTGGATAATGATGTGGGGCATATAGTCTTTAAGCCATTAAATAAGAGATCCAATTTTTCTGTCCTTTTGTTTGTAGACTCGTTTACGTAAAATTCAGCACAACCGGTTACAAACTTGAAAAACCGGTTTTTGAATGTTACATATTTAGCCTAAAACCCGGTTTTGAAAACTGACAAGCCCTAATCACAAGGTTACCAATAAACTAAAAATTGGTTTTGATTCTTATGCTATAAATTAAAAAATGAAATTCGAGGTTTGCCCTTTTTTACTGGACGCAATTAAGTGGTCAGCCTCGTCACATTTTTTAACAAAACAAGTGGAATAACTGAGTTAATAAATTAAATTTTATACTATAAATTAAAATGCTTAGAAAAAATAAAAGCAGTTCTTTATTTTCTTGTGTCTTCATATGTAATTGTGTTATATTCTTGTCTTTAGATCTCTCAGTAAAATTAAGCTCTATTATAAAATATTTTAACCTTTAAAATGTCGATTACGTCAGTAATGATAAGCACATTGAAACTACAGTAAAGTTTATAGAAAACGAAAAGATTGTGTACGCCAACTTTAAAGAAAAGTCTAGAAAAGTTGAAGTAAACTCTTAAAGTTTTAAATCACACAGCGAGCAATTCATGATAAGAATTGGTTTGTTTACTAGACCAGCACCATCAGCATTTGTAAGACGATTTTCATAGATATTTTTTTTAGACAGAATCTTTATTATCGGAGTGCTTTACTTTAAAGGTGATTACTGTCTCAACTCTATTTTTCTATAATTCCAAATCATTTACTTAACATCAGATCAGTATTTACTCATCGCGAGCATTATCAACTGATCTGAAAGTGTTTTATTTTTTAAATAAAATACAAGCTAGAAGGACATATAAAAACTAAGCTCAGTTCTTACCATATAAATAAAAATATACATTAAACAATGATTTCATTCTTTAGACTTCATTTAGTATCATTAAGTAAATAAAAAAACTTTATTCAGCAAATAATAGCTTTATAATATTTCTAAAAGCATCTTCAGAGATATCTTCAGATATCTTCAGAGATTCAAAGGAAAATAAGTATTAATAATACTCAATCAAGTCTATGTTATTTGTTTGTTGAAGGAAAGTAAAGGTATTGTTTCTAAGCGTTATCTAGATTCGAAACGTTTGCCAACTGTGACAATAGTATAACAATGTCATTACAAAACATTCTCCAAGAAAAATGTAGAGTTTAAAAGTAAACGATGTCATTGTAAAGTTTTACAGTCTTATACACAAACATTCTGAATGTGGCGCCAAATCGAAGCACTTAAACGTTTTTCGTGTGAAACTGTAGAAACTTTTAACCTTTTACCGTAATGAAGTTACTAGTAATATACTTGTATACATAGTAACATAAAAGCTGACAAAGTTTCCTAACATGCTACAGTAGTTTTGTACTTCACCATACTAAGTGGATATTGGAAAAAGTTTTTCATTATTGCTCTCCAATCAATATAAATGAGTGATAAATTAAAAGTTAATGCTGTTGAATAATTGAAATCTTCCTTTTCTTCACTCTTTAATTAAAAAGCATATCATTGTATCACATCGATGTTGTTTTCCCTTTCACGGTTGCGCCTGTAAAAAAAAATGGTGATCAAAATGCAATAATTCTTATTAAGCTCTATGTATTCGGAGATTTAAATACCAGTGTTTAAGTGCATCGACATCTGTCGACAGTCTGGTAAGTTTAATTTTTTAAACTTATATACCAATATTTTTTGCGTTTTTAATATCATTAACTCAGCACTAAGAAAGGAGCTAGAATACCAAGATCCCGGTTTAAATAATATCAGTATTAAGATTTAAAGTATTCTTAAACAGAAATGTTAATTAGTGTTTTCGCTTTGATTTCTGCCATTGCAGTTCGAGCTATATTAGTAAAATCTCTTACATAATTATGTACATCGAGCACAGCTTATATAGTTTAGTAAATTATCACAAGATTTAGAACGATTTGTCAATCTCAGGAAAGGAAAGCGTGAACTAATTAAAATACTTTAATAAAATGTAAAATAGTTTATGATTTATCGTAAAATGAATTGAAAACACAAACAATTATAATAACACATAGGTTACGCTTTTGTTTATTGCCTTCATTTACACGAAATCTTTCAATTAGAATTAATTATTAAATGGAAGGAAAATAAAGTAGAGCTTTTAGTTATATTTTCGCTTAAATAAAAGTTTATTAATGTTTGATTTAATGCTGTATTTATCGTTCAGGCTATTGATAGTTTTTTGACAGAAATGTTGTGAAGTTTTACCGTTTATAAAAATAAACGCAAATCGTAAGTTTATATTTAATTAATTATTATGCCTTCAATGAATTGTATTTGAAGAAAATTGTTTTATCCGACTGACGGAAACAACATGTTTATTGTTTGTGAAAACTATAAAAAATCTACTAAATTAAATTTATGAGTTTTTGCTTCAAAATAAACCACGACCAGGTGAAAGATGTGTCAAAAGCAGTCACACAACCGGTACAATTTAAAGTTGTCTGATGTTGTGATATATTTACTTTGTGTATGGATGAAAAAATAAATGTCTTCATTTGTAATAATCTCAATAAATAAAATATTTATTTTTATGATAACATATTGCCTTAAAAATTGTTCACTTGGAATGGAAGTATACAGTGCGAAAGCTCCCGTTCATCAGTGGAAAACTTTACACATGGCGGTCATGCACATTTTACAGGCGATAACCCTCGGCTTACACACTGAACTCGTAATTCCTCCGATTTACAATCGCCTGTCCGCGGTGGAGACTCATGCCAACTGACTGACTGCCGACCAGCTTTTTACGATCCTGCAAATACGATTGTAAAACTGCACTATGCAAAACGATGCTGTAAATTTGAAATCGTGGGACTTTGTTTGCAGTAAAAGCTGGCTGCTTTGTTACTCATCCCGACCTTTTTCCATTATGTTAAATTGACAACTAATCAAGATTGAAATCATGATCGTTTTTACGCATTCGTTTCTTTACAATTGAGTATTTTCAAATACTGAGAAAAAAGTTTACACACCAAATAAATAATAAAGAAGAAAATCTGATTAAAAACCTTTATTTATGAGACAACAATATTTTTAATACTCTTAACTCTCGCGGCTCGGAGACTAGAAAAATACTTCTCTGCCGATGGGGGTCATTTAGGGACCATAGTGGTTTCCTCATTATTGACCTTATTCTTATGAATTTCAAAAAAAAAATATAGTCTAAGGACTTTTAAATACCTCTCTGCATCATTCCTCATACATATTTTTTTATAAAAATCAGTGGTTTTTTAATAAATAATCATACTTTAAGTTGCGCGTAAAAACGACGTCATCCCAGCACACATATGAAATTGCAATTGACGCGTTTAGCTCAGCTATCTTACGAACGATCGCTGATAAGCGGGCGCTTATCTCGTTATCGTATCGCGTTATCGCGTATTTATATAAACTACAAAGGGTCCAAAAAAACTATGATATAAAAATACTTTAATTATAAACATTGTATCACCCATATTAAAATAGATATTTAAGAAAATGTGGGTATTGGGGTCGCATTTCTTGAGCTTAGAACCGGAAAAGTTAAAATCATGTCGCCTGCTGTGACCCAGTTGGTTAGAGCCTGCTCTACCGATCACGCAGGTCTGGGTTCGATTCCCGGTCAGATCACAGTGAATTTGAGAATTATTCAATTCAAAGTTGTGATCGAAGACTGGGTGTTTGTGATGTCAATTCACATCATTTCCTCTTCTCCCATCCTTCTGATCCTTTAATAACTGGGTGTAGCAATAGCGATTAGCTAACCACTAGTCCTGTTCTAGCCTTATCCTTCTGTCCCCACTACTCACTATGAAAAAAGTGAGTTTGAGCGACTGAGTAACAAAAAGTTCTCGTAGAAAAACTTCTGTTGAGATTCCTTCATAAAGAGGCCATATGCTCCAAACTGGGAGCAGACATGGATTAAAAAAAAAACATAAATACAAATTTTTGTATCCATGTCCGCTGTCAATGTGTTCTCTAATGGAGGTATTTCAATATAAGTTTTTTCTACGAGAACTGTTTGTTAATCAGTCGCTCAATCTATCTTTTCCAAATAGAGTAGCAAGGATAAAAAGAATAGGGAAAGACAGGACAAGTGGTTGGCTAATCGCTCTCGCTACGCCCAGTTATTGAAGGATAAGAAGGGTGGGAGGGAAATTAAGACATTAAAAACACCCATACTTTCGAGCAGAAATCGAAAAAATGCTGTTCGTACTGGGACTCGAACGCGTGAGATCCGGCATGGAAGCTAGCAACGCTAACCGCTGTGCCATCGGACCCAACGAAAACATATACCCGAAATGATTAAAAAATAATGTTAAGGATTCGATGGACACTTAATATATATTTTTTTAATATCAATTGTCCATTACGTTTTTTCAACACTAACATTTGATTCTCTTATCAGTTGATAATGTTCGTCATTAGCGAATTCGGGTTTGATTTTAATAAATAAAAGTAGGAATAATTACAAATGTGTATTTTGTTTTATCTATAAAATAACTTTTCACCAAGTATAGACAGCGAACACCCTAAAAGTGATTTAATATTTTATTGGAGGCGGTAATAAAAATCACATAAGTGTTTGTAAGTATCTTCTATCTACACTACAATATAATTCTGGTAAATAATTTTCAACTACACAATTAAAAATAAATTTCCATTTTAGCATTATTTTTTTTCTGTGGCATATGGATTCCTTGTAGAGTTTCTTGCTTGTCGCTCAGTTGCTTGTTCATCCATGGATAGAAGGGTAGAAGTAGTGAGTTAATAGCTTTTGCTACACCCCTTTTTCAGAATCAGAAGAGTTAGAAAGACATGGATGTCTTCTTCTGGAACATAAATCTTCAATCGATAAAAATATTTTATCTGTGAAGCGGTTTGATTCAACATTTTGCGACCGAAACCAACAACGCTGACGATACGACCACAGCCCCTAATTCTACTGATCTATACTTCGGACACTATAAAATCTCTCATGATAGCATAGTTACTAAAAATGCGTTTGTATTGATTTTTATATTAAAACATTATTTATTTTTTACTATCTTTTATGGGATATCACACTTGGAATCATATTTTGATTTAAAAACTAATACTAAAAACCCTGTCTTTAAATGTATGTTAATGTCATTTTTTCCATCAAATTAGTGTTCTAACATACAGTAAAACTTTGACATATTCGTATAAATAATGAAAAAATACAAGGAAATAAATATAACATTGCTAAACTTACAGGGAAAAAATCTTATCCATGTTTGAGTAATATGTTATTTCGTCTCTACTTAATAAAAATACAATTTTGGAAAATAAAAATTTAAGTTATTGATTGAATTGGAATTTACTTGGTAGAACTCCATTGTGTTACGATAAAAATATCAAAGTATTTAGTTATACTTTAGTTCTTAAAGAAGCAACAAAAAATCTTTTAATAAAACATTGTAGAAAATAAATGTGTCAATAAAGATGGCTTTTTTATTTCCTTCTTCAAAATTTTCTTGATACGTACAACTAATGGTATATTTTTAATATATTTAATAAATCATTTAACATCGATTATTTTTCCGTATAAAATTTGTTTTGAAGCAAAAAAAAATTGAAAATACTGTAGATTACAAAGAATTTCAAAGTATGGTTTCACCATAAAGTAAAAAAATATTTAATAATAAATAAAGTAGTTTATTACAAATCTTTTGAATAAACAAGCCAAAAAATCTTTTATCCTGGAATCCGTAAATTTTTATTAAAGTAATAACTAGAAAACGGAATTTTGTGTTCAGAAACAAAGTAATGTGTTTATCAGAAAATTTTCCGGAGCTTTCTTTGAAAGGCGTTTTGTTAAGCTTTTAGCAACCCCAACGTTGAGGAGTTTTTTCAAGAAAATTTTCTCGTGGCTTTTATCATATTTTTGGATGATAAAGCACTTAAGAATTTCACACTGTTATGAATTAATTATGATACCGTATTAGATAATTTATTTTAATAAGGTCATATATGTCATGATTTTAATTATAAATATTAGACATTAATTTGATTTGTTTTGCTCGAACACAGCAGTGGGAAGTGGCTAATAACGCCATGAATACACTCGTAGTTTGCGACACTTCGACTTGTTTATACCAAGAGCATACACTAACTGTAAAAAAATACATTTTTTTTTTGGAAAAAAATAAGAAACAAATTAACAGTTTATCGGTCGTTTGAAAAAATTATAACAGGGAAAGTAAAGCATCAAATTTTAGAGATATTGGTGAGATATTTTTTTTTATCGAAACACATATTCTATGTTATATGGTATCATAAACCTTTTTATTTCTTTGTCTATTCACCAGATTTAAAAAACATATAATAATGTATATAATTCAGCCCAAATCCGTATTATTTCATTGCAGTTTTTACATTCTCGTAAATTGAATTTCCAATAAGCGTCACCGGTCCAATGGTCCTTTTATACTAAGATAAAGATAAGCCTCGGTTTATGACTGGCTTACTTTGTTTCTCCTCGCTCTCATTTGCTCCTGATACATTGTGTAAAAATCAATTCGCGCTTTGTTCGAATATATTTTATGTCGCCCCATTAAATTCAAATTTCATTCCTGATTTTCATCTCGCAGCTTGCCTTATCGGCTGTATTTTATACAGATCGTTTGATTGATATGAAATTTCAGACTGATGGATTGAATCTGGAATAAATCGTATCTAGGGATGAAAGTATAGCATTTACTACATAGACAGACTTGTTGTAGAAATGATATTAGGAATTTAAGTATTTGTTATATTTTGACAAGAGCTTGCAACACCGTTCAAATATTTCTAACCAAATTCTAGCACATATTTGAATTGAATGGTTCCTAAAAACATTTTTAGTAAATTGCGAAAAAAAAAATGATATTTTCTAAGAAAAAATTGTTTAAAATTTATATTTTATCAAATTTTTATTGCTGATTTTTTTGTGTAACTAAAGCTTTTACTAAAAGACTTCTATTACTCTGTGTACAGGTAATATAATTTTTAAATTTATTATTTCTCCGAATATCCTTAACCGCAATATCTTATGTAATATTTTATTATCTAAGTGAAGCATTTAGAATAAAAACTATGTTTTTTTTCGTAATTTTTAATGAAAATGAGATTTTTTTAACTCATTCGGTTGGTTACGTCAGTACATTTTATTTAAAATGAAACTTTTGATCTTTATTAAATACATGCACCTATACTTTTATCTAAAAAGAGTTTTTTGGTTATTTTAAACCATAAATTAGTATTTATAATTTTAATCTAAGAGCGTAAATTTCTGTAAATTTTTAAGCCTATGTTTACACATCTTCTTGAATATGAGTGTAGGTAAAATGAAACAGTTTTTTTTTACTTCAAAAACTTGTCGATATCACGATACAAAAGTTGTTTATAAGAACTGGTTGTTTTTTGCTTAGGACCAGGTCGGATGAAGGGTATGTAGAAATCACATACGTCAATACAGTTTAACGAAAATTATTAAATTCAAATATAAAAAACCATGTCGTTGCCATAATTAAAAAATGATTCTTCAAATATTAAACGTAGGATAATTGTTTTTTACATTTTTTTTTTGATTTAAGAAAAGTTTTTTGAAAGACTGGAATAGTAACAGGCTAGAATAATAACATACTCTCCGATGTTGCAATCTTGACAGATAATATGATCAATAAATAAAAAAGTACTCCAAAGTGTATAAAAATAATATTGAAAAGATTTGTCTTTAATATTGAATAGGTGTACTCTTTCTTGCTTTCTTGCAGTTATTTGACAGTAAAGTCATCAATAAAAGCTCTTATTTTTGTAAATTTAAAATGGACGTACATAATTCAATATATTTTTATTAATCGTTTTTCATTAAAGCTTTTATTTTATACGCCGAACCTTATCTGCGTGTGGAATACCATAATAATAATTAGTGTCTTGCTAAGTATAGGCTCGTTAGCGCGTCATAATTGCTTCATAATTGAATTTTCGGAGAGCTTTGAAGCACCCTTTATACAGTTCAATTGAATGATGATGGAGCTTTTACAAAAGAAATTTTATTCAGACAAAGCTTTTAGATAACATTTTTGCTAATTGATCATAATAACATTTAAACTATGACAATAGAAAACGATGAAAATTTTATCTCAAACAAAATACCTTTTACGCCCACTGTAAATAGTGAAATAAAGAAAAAAAATATCTTTTCATTAAATATTTTCTTTGTTTTATTTGAGAACCATTTTTAAAAAATTGGTAATTTTACGAAAAAAAAAAGTGTGATTTTTTGTCACGACCTGAATCATTTTTATTGATGGCTTAATACACCCCAATTTATACAAAATTGACAGGTTGTGTTTTTTGTGGTATTTTTTATATATTTTTTTACATTATAACCTCTTTAGACTCCGGCCTAAATTTGGTGAAACTATCGTGTTTCCAGCATATTTTTGAAGTATTGTACTTATTCATAAAAGCTTTTTAAAATTTACTGGTTATTTTAAGGACTATATTAATTCAATTTTGCAAGATATCATCGCGAGTTTTTCTTGTTATCGACAGCCATAACATGGCAATGTTTACATACCAAGTCTTACTCCTTTTTTTTTCAGCATACTGTTTGCAAGTACAACAAAGAATTGATTATTTTCTAAAAACAATTTACTCTTAAATGTATGGTGTTACGAACACGAAACCATGAGCATTTTAGTAATTTACTTTTAGTAAAACCTATTAAATCTGTAATCCCAAAATCCCGGGATTGTGGCAGTACTAATCTTAGGATTTTGGGATTGAGAAATTGAGAAAAAGCTGAGCAAGGTGTAACAAAAATGTCGGTATTTTTGGGGAATTCTGTATAATCCTGGAAGAGCTGGCTTTTTGAAATCGACAAAATCGCCGAGGTGAAATTTTCTTATTGCCGAATCCCAACTTTTTTACGATTTTATGTTGAATGTTCAACTTTGGGATTGGAAAAATTTCCAATCCCGAAATCCTAGGATTACAAAATTGGTCCGGGATTGGATGCCTTATTTGTGATGAATGAAAATTTCTTCCTACTCTTCCAATTCTAAAATAATGGGGCGTAGCCATAGCATTTAGCTAACACTAGTCCTAGCTAAATCCCATTTTTTTTATCTCAACTCTTTTCGAAAAGAAGACGGGTTGAGCAATTGGGTTACAAGCAGTTCTCGTAAAAAAATCTGTTGAGATACCTCCAATAGGAGGCCATATGCTCCACATTGAGAGCGGATTTTCACTCAAAAAGATTACTATTGCATATATATGATGCATGCAGTTTTTCTTATTATAATTAATTGAGAGTTATAACAATAGACTTTTGTGTTTATATAAATTTAGTAATTTTAATTAATTTCGTACTATTTTTGTTTTTAAATACAATACTGCTTAGAAATATTTTTCAAACATGAAAAACCGGTAACTTAACTACGCCACTGTTGATTGTTTGTGGTAATCCGTTTTAAGCGTGTATCTAAAGTATACATGTATATTAATAAAAATAATGAATATAAACCTCAATCTGAACCATGCAAAATGCGAAATATTAACATTTGAAGCACACGTCGTTCCACGATAATCAATTTAGCTATTTTCAACACTCTTTTTTCCCATTTAACGTATGTTGAAGCTTTGAAAAGGTATTGGTTAGGTCTAAGGCTAGAATTTTTTAAAAAGCCAAGCACCCTTATAAAGGGGATGACTAGAGTAGTGCGACGTCGTTTCAAACATATTGCGCTAATACGTTAAGAGTAGAACGACGGCTGACGTCCGAGGCATAAATAATGCTGGTTTTCAAAGAGAGAAGAGTTGTAAACATCAATCTATCTAAATAAAATAGCTACCCAGCAAACATACAATTCAGCTTTAGTCTAGTAAACTAATAAAAGGGGATAGGTGGCTTTTAAATCACAGTGAAAAAACTTGTTCATTTGATTGAGTACTTCATCGTTGTGTTAATAAGTTGCTTGCAAATTGATAGATAAGCAGGATTTTGTGATTTTGCTTGGTATTTATTTATGCTTCACAATATATTAACTATTTAAAGTATATTAAATTTATTTATCAGTGTTTACTGTGTATAACACTAAAGACATGGATAGAAAAAATGTTTATTGTTCATGAATACATATTTAATTTTAAAAAGGTATATTTCAGGGGAGCTTTCCATATTTTTTTGCTGAAAAAAGAGTAATGGGTCAATAAGGTTAGAAACCTATGACCTAAACTTTAAATCATCACATTATATCAACCATAAAAAATCATTAACATTTGATTAATGAGAACTTAAATAATAACTTACATATGTAAGATAGGTATGCAATATTAGGTTGTGACAGATTTTTATGAATAACCGTTTATTCAGAAACTGTGCAGTGTTCACAGATTTAAATTATAGTAAATCCTATCGGGTGTCTGGTGCAGTGGCCAACGTCGCTGGCTTCCATTACGTATCTCACGGATTCAAGTCCCAGAACGAAAAGATTTGTTTTTCAATCGATTAATCGATTTCCGTTCAAAGGCATGGGTGTTTGTGATATGTATAAATTCTGTCCTACCTTCTCACTCTAAAAAAAACGGAGTAGTGAGAACAATAAGTTATACACTAGTCTTCTCTTAGCACAATTCTTCTATCCTTACTTACTTCGAAAAATGAAAGGTTGAGTAACTGATTATATAGCAGATCTTCTAGAAAATGTCTACTTCCGTTGGGAAGCCTAAAGCCTGAACAAAGATTTAAAAAAGACACTTTTCAAAATGGATTTGTATTATGGAAAAAATTATGTATCACAAAAATTCTCTCTCACTAATACGCTTCTCAAAATTCAATTCCTATTTTCATTGCAAAGAGTTGAGTAAATTATTAACAAACAGTTCTTATACAACAGCTTTTGTTGTGATAAGCTTCATTATGAGCTAATTTTTCGTACTTGGAAGCAGAAACGTATTTAATTGCATATTTATGACGCGACTGTTCAATTGATTTAAATACGGGCAAAACAAAAATATATTATATGAAAAAATTTCAAACAATTGAAAAATCTAAAATGATGCTTTAAAATTTAATGAGGCCAACAAAACAATCAACAAATTTATTCCAAAAAAATAACCTTCATAAATATATAGCATATGATAAAAAGAAGTAATGAGAAAACCCTTCTTGTTAAAACGGTAGTGTAAATTCTCAAAGGAATAAAATCGATACGCTAAAAAGGATTCTCGGAAATTCACAGACAGACGTTTGATGTACGTTTATTTATTAAACAAAAATAAAAAACAGTTACGTGTGCCCGTATTGGCCAAATTAAAATTCGATGAAAATGTAAAATTTGCGATGAGAGGAAATATTTTCCTAATATCACCGGCCAAATCCATCCGTAAAATATGACCGCAAGCGTTTCCGAAATAAATTTCCGTGAAAAATCATCCGAATGAGTTTCGCATACAGCCTTGCTAAAGCCTTCTCCGTTCATCCCCTAGACTGGTGGCTTGTCATCCCCCTGACGTTTCCATGGAAACAACCGCTGAACAATTAAGCGCATCCTGCAGATATGTAGGTATGTATTTGTGAGAGGGTTGAGGGTGAAATATCCTGGCTACCATTGTAAAAAGTGTTTATTCAGATTTACATTTCACTGGTCAGTTAGGGAAAATGATTGGTTTTTCTCAGTGATACATTGGTGTTTTCCAAACGCGGTGACTCGAAGCAAAATTAAGTCGAGTTAAGATTTGACGTATTCATACAAATTATATTAGCATAAGGTATTAGCGTTGCAACCAACGTTCCTTCTAAGCTGCGCGCTTGCGCGGCCACGCAGCAGTTGGGGACCCCCCGCGCACTCATTCCAAGTTGGCACGCATTACAAGACAGTTGTTCAATTAATATTTGATCGGTCCGCGCAGCCTCCGCGCAGCCTTTGAAATTTCCGCGCAGCTAACCTCTTGCTTTAGAAGGAACATTGATTGCAATCTATACGGGATTTTAAGCAAGACGATTGCATTTATGTATAGAAAAAGAAGTTTGTCACTCAAAATTATTGGAAAAAAAATAATGAAAGCTATTTGAAGGTGATTTTTTCTTACGGTACTCCAAAACTATAATTACTTTCGAGTAAGCCTTGGTCTCTACTTAAGCCTAGTTATTATTTGATGAGTTTTGTAATTACATTTTGGAGGTAATAAATAACTTAATTTTAGTCAATTTAGTATCACTTATTTGTATTTTTTAATTTTATTTGTTAATTTCTTTCTATATAAATTGTTTTTTTACAACCTATCAACTTAATTTTGTTTCGTGTACGTAACACTGAAACATCGTATTCACATTTTGTAGCACAATACGTGGAATAATCTAAGTTATTTTTATTTTATATTAAAATGAAATTCCACAAATTTACCGCTGAATCCATCGAAAGTATCATATTCTCTTATTAATTGATAATGTTCGTCTTGAGCGAAACCGTTCTTGATGTTGTTAAACAAAAGTGGGCTCAATACAAATGCTTTTCCATCAAGTATTGACAGCGAACAACCTAAACGTGAGTAATACACTAAAATATTCCATCTTGTTATAAATTTCTACGATTCAATGTTATCAGGAAAACTGATGTATTGTGTAGGTAAGTCAGGCGTATATATTTTAATTAAGTTCACTTGTAAGCCAGCTGAAGAACATTTAAAGTAAAAATAACATCTAGAACAGAGATAGGGAACCCGCGGCCTTTTGACCACTCCGGTGCCGCCTTCTGGCCAATTCTGGAAAAACAAAGTTTGGAGATATCTGGAAAAAAAGTATAGCGAATTGAGGATTTCAAATTCTTCGGTGAGCTAAAAAAAACGAGGTTTGGAGATATTTGGGGGAAACGTAGGGTAAGGGATTGAATAATAATCAATCCCGTCCTATGTTTACTGCGGCCTTATGTTGAATCAGAAAAATGAATGCGGCCTTTAGAGAAGAAAAGGTTTCCCACCTCTGATCTAGAACTACGTATCGCAAGTGTGAAGCTTCGATAAGTGTAGTGAGCCAAGTAGTAAAATATTAAAACTTTTTTAATTGTCTTTCAAGTATGTCAATACTTGGTGTTTTGGTGGATTGCATACATTTATTTTAGGACGATAACACTATTCTTGAGTATTTTGACTGAGTTAACTTCACTTTTACGATACTTTAAAACATGTAAAATATTATAACGCATCTAGCTCACTCTTTTTCTAAAATACCACTTGGTTCACTTCAACTCTAAGGTGCTCGTTTGTGTCGTAGATAATTCAGAAAAGTAGAAAAGTGTTAAAATTGTATGCTGCAAGAATATATAATAAAAATATGCTTTAACACACGTAAGTTACATATTGATTTATTAGAGGTGAAGTGAACCAAGTGGTATTTCATAAAAAAATAAATTTGATGCGTTGTAATATTCTACACGTCTTAAAGTAACGTAAAAGTAAAGTGACCTCAGTTAATACATATTGAATAGTGTTATTTATATCGTGAAATAAAAATATGCAATCCACCAAAGCGCCAAGTAATGACGTGATAGTATTTAAAGTTTCAAGAAAAAGTTTTACCATTTTACTAGTTGGCTTACTTCACCTCTAGTGGGCTCATATGTAACATACAGTGAAACGGATATTTGTTCCGCTTATTGTTTGTGATTGTCTCCATTAAATAGAAAGAAATACAAATAAAGTAACAGATACGAGGCAAACGGCAATCAATTCTCTTACGCTGGTTCGTGGCATATTGTTTTACATTACAGCAAGCACTCTATTGGCAGAAATGTCTTTCCATACAAATGGTGTCATTTTTCATGACTCGGTACCAGTGCTTCCAGCTGGTGCTTTAACAAATATAAACTTTACTTATTTAATATTGTTTTAAAGCACAGAAAATATTAGAGTTCATTTATTTACTTCGTAGCTTTTAGTTTTTTAAAACTAAAACTTGTATTAACCAAATTTTTTCAAAGAATAATATTGAAAACATTTAAATATATATTTAGTTAGGTTATATAAGCTTCCGACACACACACACACAGGTGTTAGTATCAGTTTTAAAAACAAAAAATCAAGCACTTTTTTTATTATTATAGTTTCGAAAAATATCTCACATAATATTTACCTAAAAATACAAAAAAATGACCATAGACTAGAATTTTTTTAATATACACGTAGATAACAAACAATATTATTTTAAAAAGGGTTGTTGGGGGTAGGTAAATTACAAAAAAATCTAAAAATATATTGGAAACACTAGAGTGATACGGTGAAAAATTTTTTGCCAGCATTATTCTCAAATTCACAATTCGAATTCGAGTATAAGGAGACAAGCAAACAAAAGGGATATCACCACTTGACCCCATTTTCTGGTTTTGTGAGTTTTGCCATATTTCTATACATTTTCTGTTTATTGTCTGTGATAAAGGACACAGCTGCCTTCTCGAATTGTCTCATAAAAAGAGGAACGAATTCTCAAAACAAAAATGCATGGTTTTATGAGACAAAGAGATTGGCATGGAAAGCTCTTCACATGCTAACTAGCTTTTGCTTTTATATTTATTTATTATTGAAGAGTACTTCAAAAAATTCACAACATTTTTACATGAATTTCGCTTCGACCGATAAATTGGAAAGATTTACATTCATAATCTTAATATTTTGTTCTTTTGGTTTGTATATATTATACTACACAAGCAACGCAAATAACATCTTCCGCTCCACTTTTACATAGAAGAAAATAATAATATTTAAAAAATCATTGTATTTAACAATAATTTTTTGAAAGATCATTAATAATATGAAATTTAAATTGATAGCTTAGTTATTCCACGTTTTTTTACACCAAAATGTTTTTCTTTTTCAAATAACACAGTTTTAAAATTCGGAAAACCAATCTTCATTTTTTTATGAATTCCGTGTAATTTTATGAATTTTTACGATTTTTTGTGGAACGTATCTACCGTGTAAAAAAGAGTTAAATGCAAATATATTTGAACTACAATGGTTCAAATAACGCAATCGTTTTACCCGGCATAGTAATGTAGGTCAAGTCAACTCTTGTGATACATAATATTGTTCAAGTCCGTTGTAACTTGTAACGATGTACATTTCACAGTAGAAACTCATTCCAAATGTTATCCTATAGTCAAAAATAAATTGATACAAGTTTGCGTGATAAGTAGATTTTACCATAGCCCATATAGTAAACGCGTCACGATTCACGAGGACAACATTTTAAAAAAAAAATCGTCACACCAAAAATTTATTGAACAAACGAATGGTAAATTAAGTTCAATATATTTTTAAAAAATCTGTTACCACCTGCGTTAGTAGATAAAATTGAAGTAACAAAAGTATATTTTTCCCCATTTGATTATACTAAATGAAAAATCATTCTTCTTGCGAGTTGATTGTAATAAAAATAATGTCCAATATATCGATGGTTTAGTTCGATAGTACTACAACTAGAAATTCGTAATTTTGAGATATGGCTGAACAAATATTTGACACATCTAAATTGAGTTGTAAAAAAGTTATGATTATCATTTGTTTTGTGATTTTAGTGAATAATTTAGTCATTTATCTCAATTAAATTCAAATTCATCACAACGTTCACAAAACAAAAAAATGATACTTCGAGCTGTATTTACATGTAAGTAAGAAAATTGTTTGTATTTATTCATTTGTATATTTTGTAAACATCTGCCTACCGTCAGAAAACTATATTTTTTCTAGTTGTACCTTTGCAGAGATATAGAAGAGAGGTATTCAAATATAATGGGTAAGATAACTCAAAATAGATTTTTTTTGACTTATCGTTTTATGGAACTAGGTCATCGATATGTTTTTAGCAATCTTATTGTCCTTATTTGTATACTGTCGTCTTACGCCGGTATTATAGCCACATCTCGAAAGACTTCAGAAATTTAATGGTCCGAGTCTTTGAGATCTTGACTTAGTTTTCGTAAATATAAAGTATATTCCAAAACTGATCGACTGGGTCATGGATTCGAGTTATTGTTTTTTTACTTGTCCGTGATAAAGGTTTATTTATATAATACATAAGCCACATGAATTGAATTAATTTTCGAAAATTGTTTATAAAGAATACAAATTGAAAATTAAAGCGACAAAGTATTCCAAAGCTTTCACTTCTTTGGCAAATCTCTTTGATATTATCTTTGCAAAGATTTAACGGGGAAAGTTTCCTTGTTCCTAATGGGATTTTATAACATAATAATCAAGATGACATCTCATAATCGCATAATCTTTAGATATCTCACAAAAGGCAAGCAAGCGCTCTTTATAAAAGTCAAAATTATATATTTTCAAAGAAATGTCTTAGAAACTTTATCCTTTAAATTTTATTCAAAGATTTGTGTGAAATTTTTGAAAGCTTGTAAGGAATGTTTGCAAGAAAATAATATCGATGTATAATATTTATAAGTAAAATATTTTATACTTGAAGAAAGTTTTTTAACATTACGTTTATTATCTTGAATTAATTTTAAAGCACGAATTTAATCTTTTTTTGTAAACATATTCGGATTTATCTTATATGGGTTTTTTTTTATATAAAATCGTCAAAGCACTTTGAGTCTCCTTTATTTTTTATGTTATTTATTCTTTGCGTTCTTTTTTCTTCGTTGCCGACATACTGGCGTGATTGCTTTAGAGATGAGTGAACTGGCTTCAATCCACAGTGAAACCAGTTCACGTGGATACCATATACATATTTATTTTTGTCATGGATTAATCTCATTACTTAAACCAGCGATTTCCAACCTGGGAGGCGTGGGCGCAAAGGGAGGCGCTAACAGTTGAAAATATTTATTTAGTGTAAAACGTGTCATATTACTGTATGAAATAAAGGATGGGGAGGCGCGAAGATATGTTTTTCTTCAAAGGGAGGCGCAGTAACACAAAGGTTGGAAACCACTGACTTAAAACATTGATTAAATCGTGTCAAGAAGTTAATTTTATGAAGTAAAGTAAGCTTTTAATTTTCATTTAAGAAAGGCATATGAAGATTGCGATTGTGAAAAGGACTTAATGTTATTTTTTTTAACAATGTAGTATATTAATATTACGTTAAAAAAATAATTAAAGACTAGTTTATCAGTCAAAAACTTCTTCTCTTTCTTGCATAAACATTTTTTTTTGAATCCTGTAAAATTTGTTGAGTCGCTAACTTCTTTTGCTTATATCTTTATTCAAAGATAAAGATGCTTCATTGTGATTATATGAAAGTTAAAGTAAAAATTCGTGATATGACCAGCGATTGTTTATGTGTGATCCACAGATCTTTTTTTTTTATTGTTTTAAGAATCATTTATTCGTTTTGTGATTGAAAGTAACATGTATCTAATTAAAACTCATTTCTTATTTAAGACAGTATAATTATGAAAATTTTCAAACGTATTCGTACCTTACTTTGCATACAAATCAAGTTTAGTTACCTCAGTGATGTTAGTAATAGGGGGCTTAAAAATTTCTAGCAGATCGGGTCTTTGTCTGCCCGGGGCCATAAATCTGCAGCTGTAAAAGAGAAGTAAGCAAGTAAATGAAATATATGTGTAAGCTTGTTCAGGAAAAGTTAAAGACTCTACTCTTAACTTACAACTGGGGGATTATTTACAGTTTGAACTTGCAGGGGATTTATTTCTGTGCCATAATGAAAACTTGTTTATATGCGCGGTCGAAGGTATTCCAACACTTTGCGAACGAGAGTCGAAAATAATATGTTAACTGAACTTTTCGGTATAGTTAATACTCGATTTAACGGAATAATAAAGGAAAAGGGTTATCCGTAAACACCCAAAGTATTGTACGCAATACAATGGATTTTAGATAAATGACATAAAACATTTGAACCCCGAATATGTGAATTAAGCCAAATGGTATTTTAAGAAAAAAATGAAATAGATGCGTTATATTATTTTATATGTATTAATTTATAGTAAAAGTGAAATTATCTGAATAAATAATATTAAATACTGCAATAATGTTTTTTTATTAAAATAAAAGTTTGCAAACCAAAAAAACACTAGGTTAAGACATGATTGGTATGATGAAGTTCACTAGAAACGTTTAACTGTTTTGCTACTTGGCTCACTACACTTCTGAAGGGATTAATTTTATAGACAACTTCAGTGAAATTTTCACAAAACATATTTTTTTTTAAATGAAAGCGATAAAAGCTACTAAAATTATCTGCTAGTATGTGTTTAAACAACTGCAACTAAATGATCAAGCCTTCATTATATGTAGAACATTGTTCATGCCTCTTGGTCTTAAATTTCGCACGAATACCACTAGCATGATATTTTAAGAAAGAAAAAATATGTCCATTACTCTGAAATCATTTTGATCAAGATTTCACTGCGTTGTCAACCACATTTATGATATATGAAAAATTTGTTGAGTTATTAAACTGTTTGTATTTTACTTTCCTACTGGCATGGTGCAAAAAAGGTGCGCTTCACTAGTGTATACTGTAACTGGTTGATATTGACAATGAAAACATTTACTAATCGCATACTAACTCTAACATATATATATATGTATATATATATATATATATATATATACATATATTCACCATGTCCGCTCCCAATGTGGAGCATATGCAGCGGTGGGCTGCCAATATCTTAACAAGGGGCTCGGTAAATCTTATCCATTTATTTGTATCCATTTTCGCTCCCAATGAAAGTATCTCAAAAAAAGTTTTTTTTCTACGACAACTGTTTGTTACTTAATCGCTCAACCTCTCTTTTGAGGTTGAGCGACTTAAGTCCGGCACGGAAGCCCACAACGCTAAAAGAAAAAATGAAGGGGCTACTAAGTCTTGTTTCATAATAAAATTTAACCATCTACAGAAATTGCAGTTAGGTGCTGATTTGAGCTAAGACGAATGATTTTCTTGTCTTAACAAGGGGCTCGCCGCCCGCGCTGAAATTTAGCAAGGGGCTCGCGCGAGCCCCCCCGACCCCCCTCCAGCCCACCCCTGAGCATATGGACTCCTAATGGAGTTTATCTCAACAGAAGTGTTTCTACGCAAACTGCTTGTAATTCAGTTGCTCAACCTCTCTGTTTCCAAAGAGAGTAGGAATAGAAGGATAGGGCTAGGACCGGATTAGTGGTTAGCTAACCGCTCTTGATACGCCCCGTTCATAGGATAGGATGGGTGGGAGGGAATTCAAGACATCACATACATCCATGCCTTCGAACAAAAATTCATAAATTGATTGAAAAATCAATTTATAAAAACTGTCCGTACTGGGATTCGAACCCGTGACCTCCGTAGCCAAAGTCAATGACGCTGACCACTCGACCACACAGGCGGCCGGTAACATATATATAAAGAAAATATATTTAAAAAAAAACGGTAATTATTATAATTAACCAGCTTAGGAAACATATTGATGTTGATCTATTTTTTTTATTTATACTTATGTATGTATATGATAATAAAAACGACAAATATTAAAATGGATATTCTTTTTTAATTTTGAACTTTTTGACATTCTTTAAAAATTTTGACTGAATGTGCTGGGTGGAATTTCTAAATTAAATTTGAATTTTTCAATAAGTATGTCAATAACGACCTGGGTTTTGCCTTTTGGCGTCCAAGTGGACGGATAAACTTCAATTGACGCTTGGTAAATAAGTGTATCGTGTATAGATAAGAAATAAATGTATACATCACTAAGTTAAACCTATTGATGGCAACAGGATTAATTTTAATGATGTTCAATTAGCAGGGAAAATATTTACTTAAACAAATACAGTATTTGTCATTTGATTATCGTTAAAATATATCATAGAAATGCCTACTGATTGAAATGGTGGGTATTTTCAAGAATCATATTACTTTGATCGCTGGAAAATTTGTAAATATTTTATTATATTTACTGACTTATTAGATATAGCAGTGGTGAGTTAGGAAGACTCACTTGTTTATTTTAAATTGGCAAACTTCTTAACTGTGCCCTATTAATTTCTAAAATTTATTGGTAAAACAATTTAAGTTTACCCGCGTTTTGGTGTAATATTTCAACGCGAATAATTAATTAACATTTAAACACGAAGCCTGGGTCGTTAGTGACAAAATTTGTTGCGAATGTACAAAATTTTAAATATTCAACTTTTTTGATTTTCACATTAAAAAAAAAGAGATTTAAATTTTTAATTTTGAAAGCGTTGGTCGACTGCAATATTTAATTATTTAATCGTACTTGATTTATTGTATTCGCAGACAAAATACCCACTCATTTGGCCTGAACTCGTCCAGATATCTTCAGCACTCTATTGCCTTCTGGTAATTCTCTGCAGAGCCGTGCAATCACCGTAACTTTGGATTTCTGCAGCCTCCTTTAGACAGTCGGTTTTAGTTCAAGTATCATTTTGAGTAGTCTGTCCAGTACCATAGTGTAATCTGGTTCGACCGAATATTTGTATACCGAGGGTTAAGCGTAAATTAGAGAGCTCTGTATTGCCGATATCGTAAATAAAAATTGATGAAGCGGGAAACGGGATAAGCGAATAAAATTTAATATAAGACTCCTGTAATAGTGCAACTTATTTTGTAAAAATAATGTTATATTAAATGAATGCATATCGACTGTGGCAAGGAAAAAGAACATAATGTATCAAACTTCATACACGTTTTATCAAAAGGATGCAAGCTCTAAATGCCGAATTAGTATCTAAATAAAGCTTTTAAGTTTGAAAAAGACGACCTTGTGAAAATTTAAAACCAAGAAAAAATACTGAAATAATGATTTTTCCTAGAAAACTTCT
Source organism: Himalopsyche anomala (assembly GCA_031772345.1). Lineage (NCBI taxonomy): Eukaryota > Metazoa > Arthropoda > Insecta > Trichoptera > Rhyacophilidae > Himalopsyche > Himalopsyche anomala. Next base: position 22,469,045 of record CM062831.1, on the reverse strand, counting down.
TTAATTAATATTAGATTATGTCAATTAAACACCAGTTTAGAAGTCTCCGTGCACTTCAAGGTTGTGTATAATTCATAATTTGCAAATGTCACAAAATCATAAAAACACGTTTTTTGCGCCTCCTGTAAAATTTGATATGTGTGGGTTACGTCCTTTTTCCTTTCCACAGTCGATGTGTAGATAAGACAGCTCTATCGACATCGATTTGTGTAAAATTATAATGTGGAGAACGTGCTAATAGTTAAGTGGGGAAACTCTTGCTAGAAAAATAATTATGTGATATAAGCGTTTAAGACGTTTGAAAAGGCTATTGTTTAAATTAATATGCCTAGACGAAAGCTAGAATACAAAATTATTTTATTCAAATATGGTTACAATAAACTGTATACAAATAAAATTAAATGATTACTCAATCTATTACAAAGATTAGCATAACGTGTTAAAAGCACGAGTAGGATTTTTTTAAATTACAGTGTTATCCATCTATTTAAGAGATTTTTTATAAATTAAAATTTTTTCAAACGAAGTACTTTTAAAGATAGAATATATCGCTAGTATTTTATTTAAAAATTAATAATGATCTACTATTGTTGCTTATTCACTTTAATGGAGTAAATTTTCAATCAATTTATGTCGATTTCAAAGTAAATTGAGCAATAAAAATATAAAATAATTCCGAAAAGAAATTGTCAATCAACACTTTATTATAATTAATACGTGTGGTAACAGCACGATTATTTCAATAATTGTATTTGATATGTATAATTATAAATAAATGTAAAGTTAATATTTATTATATCTCAACAGTACAAATTCAAGAATTTCAGAATAAACGCTTGAAAGAGATAATGTTACTGTTATTAGAATCCTGCGAAATTTCTCAAAATTAATTTAAATACATTTATCCTCGAGAGTTAAATATATTATTTTATATGTTATTTCAAAGAGATTCTTAGTAGGATTATTATCTATCATAATTTTCTAATAGTACAATGCGCAATAATTTCAAAGTGTTTTCACGAAAATTATTCTTAATACAACAAAAGCTTTCGCAGAATATTACATTTCATTAAAAGCGAATGAGCAACCCTTCATTTTCCACCCCCTCAGTTAAAAGTCACCAAACCATTATTGTACTGCAAGTTAAAAGCTATACTAATTAATATTGTACAGGGAAATAGGGGTGAAAAACAAAGGAATATAACTTTGAATAGGATGAAAAACATCGTATCTGACAAACGTAAGATTTTGAAGTTAGTATTATATTTGTGTGGTATTATTTAAAAAGCCTTATATTTATTTGTTAAGCATTTAAATTGTTTAACGGTTAGTATTTTAGTTAGAAAATGGTCAATTTAAATATACTATTTGGTCTGTAATGATGTTGTGTTTGGTCAGAATAAATATAGAAAGTCAGTTTTTTTTTGAATTTGGTCAATATACAAGAATTATAAACATAATATTACATGAGTGAGGTTAGGTTTAGTTGTCAACATAAAAATGGCCTTGAGGATAGGTTAGGTTAGATCAATATACTAGAATAGACCTCACATAATACTATATTATGTGAGGTCAAGTTTAATCGTCAATATAAGTTTGGCCTTGAGGTTAAAATACAGTATAATTTAAACGTCTTTTCTTTATAAATACTGACCATTTGATATTAATACTAAACATCGAATATTAAATATTGACCAAAAATTGATTTAAATAGTGTTTATATATTAAATAAAAGCCATTTTAAAAGATGTATTCATAAAGCTCAAATTTAAATACGTAAAAAAAGCTGTTGTTTTTAAATGACAATCTCTGTGGAATATAATTTATAAATGTCTATTTCCTAATCGAAATTGACTATTATCAAGTACATTCTAATAATAATTAATTAAATATATTTTTTTACATGGGTTATGGTAAAATTGTATTTTATTTGACAAGGTAGTTAGATTATTATATATAATTATCTTGTTGAGAGTTAGGTGGTTTTTCACCGCTCATTTTCGTGATAGAACAAGCAAACTCCTTGTGAAAGTCGTTTGAAAATTTAATGGCGGTTCCTTACAATCTAAAATTTACTAATCCTTTTATGAAACGTCCCCTCGCTCTCTGTAGGCACTTTAATTGGAACTAAATGATGCTTAATTAATTGTTTTGTTGTAAAGCGCTTATTAAACTACTAATGTAATTTCCTGTAATAATAATCATCATCAGTAGTTCATGTCGACTAATTACTAGCAGTGATTTTAAATTGATTATTTAATATTAACTCTCGGCTAACTAGCGGCTCGGAGATTAGAAAAATATTTCTCTGCCGATGGGGTTCGTTTAGGGACCCCATTGGTTTCCTCATTATTGGCCTTATTCTTATGAATTTCAAAAAAAAAATAGTCTAAAGGCTTTAAAATATTTCTCTGCATCATTCCTCATTCATTTTTTTTTATAAAAATCCGTGGTTTTTTAATAAATATCATATTTTAAGTTGCGCGTAAAAAAGACGTCATCCCAGCACACATGTTAATTTGAAACTGACGCGCTTAGCCCAGCTATCTTACGAACGATTGCTTATCTAGTTATCGCGTTATTGCGTATTTATATTAACTACAAAAGGTCCAAAAAACTATGATATAAGAATACCTTAATTATAAACATTGTATCACACATATAAAATGGATATTTAAGAAAATGAGGGTATTGGGGTCGCATTTCTTGAGCTTAAAACCGGAAAAGTTAATAAATGAGCCCCAAAGAAGTGAAGTGAACCAAGAAGTAAAATAGTTAATCACTTATGTTGGACTTTTAACTACAAATACATATTTGCTTAGTGTTTTGGTGGATTTCATCTTTATATTTTAAGGAGATAACATTATTGTAGTGTTAATTTACTAAATTCATTTCACTTTCACCATATTTTAAGACATGTAGAATACTATAAAGCATCCAACTCAATTTTTCTCAAAATACGACTCGATTCAATTCATCTCTCATGGACCCAAACTAATTTATATAACTAACATTACTCTCGCCGAAAATATTTATGAACGGTTAAATTTGTGGTAGTCAAGTGCAACATCCAGTCTTTGTTGAAATCCAATGAAAATTAAGCTTTTAGTTTTTATACTCTATCAATATCAGTCGACTTAAGACTATTTTAAGAAAGATTTTTTCGTAACTTAATGAATAAGCAAAAGAATGTTACCAAAGTATCAAGTAGCATTGGCAAATTTCAATAAGATGAATCACTCAAGAACATCTCAGATATTCTGTTATTTTCACTTAAAACCTGTTGATAAACTTTTAGTCTTCTAAAATCATATGTTCTCTGATTTTGGATCATTTATACAATTCCCTGTAATCTGTAATGCTAATGCCAAGTTAGAGTTATTAGTTTAATATAGTAAATCACTTAGATGCAAATATAATATTGAACGTTACCGGACTCTTAAGACAAATAGCCTTGAAGTTCTTCTTCAACACGATTGAAGTTTGTGTTCTCGCAACCACTATTAGAAACTTTCAAGTAGTTTTAGTATTAAAAAAGTTCTACAAAGAAAACTTGATGTTAAGTATAAGTTTTCGCAATTGTGTTGTTTCGTCGTACTGAGCAAGTGTCACTAAATTGAATGATAAATTACTTGTCTTAAACTAAATAAGTTTCTTACAAACATAATATCTTAACACAAACATTAGGCAGACAATATTCAAATGATTATACATACAAATTAGTAAATATCAACCAAACTGCGCGAGCCAGTGTGAAGGCAAAGAAGGAAATCCCTGCCTAAGACTAGAGATATATTCAACTGTAATTGTAGTGTTAGGAACAATGGAGTAAGCAAGTAAAGGATTACTGAAACAAGAATGAGACGATGTTGAGATTTTATTAAAACCTCTGCGCGACTTCCTCACAGTTTACTTTACAGGTATATTATGTGTAACAATGTAATAATGGAAAGCACAACAAGTTGTACGATTTAAGTAAGAAAACTTGGGTTAAACCAGAATGGATTAAGTGGAGGTTTATTAATTATTATTGTTGTTTCTTGTTTATAATGAACACTTCCAGTTTCATTTTAATTGAAGTGCGTGTTTAAACAAGTCGTAAATTTAACAATGTTTAAGTATTTTGTGTTACATTAACAGTAAAACTTTAGCACTAAACACAAAAGCAAGTTCACGACCGATGTCTTCTTTTTCTGTTTCTTTAATTACCTTTTCTGACTTTAGTTATGTATATAGTCACCTGTGAAAGCTGAACTCTGTTAAAGAATTAAAATATCTTTTTCTGACTTCTTTGAATGTCCATCTATTAATGTGATATCTTCATGGCGTGTTTTGTTGTTAATGTTTATAATAACAACAAAAAATGTCCTTATGTTCGAAACAGTTAAACATCATTCGTAAATCTATTCAATTTGATGTCATCGTTACTGTCAAAAATGATATTTTTGGGCTAAATTTCATCAGGATTTGTAATTATTTATCTGAAAAATTAAAAAGCCTGAATAAACTTTTTGATAGCTTTGTAAAAGCTCAACTCTTTTAAAACCAAATCATTTGAAATTCCTTAAAATTTTCAAAAACCATCTTTTTGCTGATATATAATTATACATATATACTTTTAAGATTAAAAATAGTTTTGTTAATGTTAAACAAAAATATTAGTGATTAAATCGTGTATTGCACTAATTTTAATACATTCCATATTAAATACACAAGAATAAAATAAAAAACTGAAATTACTTAATATAATTTTAAAATATTATTTTGTTAGTCGTTCACTGTGATGCTTGAAGCCTATTTAAATTTGGTTTACCTTGTGCTTATTACTAATTTTATATAATAGATAACACTTTCACAGAATCTTCCAAATTTTAATACCCTTTTCATAAACGCGCCACATACGATCCTTTATCAAATAAACATAATAAGCTGAAAGTATTTACTCAAAAAGCGAAACAGGTGTTTTATAGAACAGTAATGTAATGTGGAAATATTGAACAAACGATTGTCTTACAGCCTTGAACGTTTGAATTTAAACTTTTACGTTGCTTTATATTTCAATGATACTCCTTGAAAACTATTTATCTCGAGAATTTAGAGAATTCTACAAAGTTTATACAACCTTTCTCTGAATTCCAAGACGTTACATTTCTATTACATAACGTCATACCCCGCAAACTCAAGCGCTATCTTAAAATATTGAACATTGAGTAGAAATTCCATATTCATCAGTTATTTTTTACGGGTTTTTTTAAATTCTAATTACTTTTCCGTTTGAAGCGATTGCCTGGCAGAGTTTTTATGTTACAGTAATCATATACAAGTAAGGAAGGGATTTGTCGCCTGCTGTGGCCCAGTTGGTTAGAGCTCTACCAATTACGCAGGTCTGGGTTTGATTCCCGGTCAGATCACAGCGAATTTAAGAATTATTCAATTCAAAGTTGTGATCGAAGACTGGGTGTTTGTGATGTCAATTCACATTTTATCATTTCCTCCCATTCTTCTGATCCTTTAATAACTCAGTATAGCAATAGCGATCAGTCAACCACTATTCCTGTTCTAGCCTTATTCTTCTTTCCCTACTATTACACTTTGAAAAAAAAGTGAGGTGAGCGACTGAGTTACAAACAGTTCTCGTAGAAAAATCTTCTGTTGAGATACCTCTATTAGGAAGCCATATGCTTCACATTAGCAGCGGACATAGATTAAAAAAAAGGAAAGAATTTACTTATCTAAAGCGGAAACGGATAGTCCGTTTTTCAGATTACACAAATTTTCAGCAGGTTGATAAAGGTGATATAAAATTAACTATCTCTGTGTATCAGTCGTATATTTTTAAAGCTTAATTGTTTACTTCTTATAGTATTCACCAAGTCAATTAGCGTGGTCTTAGAAATGAATACTATTATTGACGATGCTATCAAGTTTCTCGCTGTGCGAGGTGAGGTGAAATAAATGGATGTATATGACAGCTATGTTTGACTAATGAAACGGGGTAGCTCAAAACACTGTAAGATAAAACGATATCAGCCATCGTGACATAACTGTTCGCTGTTATTACTCGAAGCAACCGCAACTATGAGGTTATGATCCGCTGATATTTTGGCAGGCTTCGCTGCTGTAATAGAAACATCAACACGGCGATAATTTACGGTCTGCCCCAGGGATGAGGGCACCTACCCTTTTTTGCCCGTTTCTAGTCGTCCAGGCAGTGAAGTACAGGTACACGAGAAAATACGTATTACTGTGCAGTTTTTATCAAGCTTTGATTAAATCTAGTAAATGAAACGTCGATTGCTAGAAGAATTCCGCTTCTTTAAATCGACTGATTAAAATTATCAAACTTAACAGAAGCTGTATCTGTTATGTGTTTTGAATCTCATGTAATTCAATACATATAACAGACAGGTAAAAGTATGTGTAGTTGAACTAAAGAACATTTAGGGTCATTTAATAGTACAAAGACATACTCTCAATTTACAAACTATTTCTTCAAACAATTTTAAACCGAATTTGAAAACAATTTTAATTCAGATCGAATCTTTAGATTTTTTAATTAAAGACTATATATAAACTAAATGCATTAAAACAAATATAATTAACAGACACAATCAAGTCAATAACATCATTTAATGATCGGTATTTCATGGTGTTTAAACATTCACAGTCAAAGTGTGAAATCTCCATTGTATACATTCAATAAGCAATGTATACCTTAACAAGCAGTTGTAGTAAAAGTTCACATAATTAAAATTTATATTAACTCTTAATAGGCAACGTATGAGTTAACTAATACGTGTATACATTTAGTGATTTCCACTAGATTGCCATTTGTACTATGGCATTACCTTTTAGGTTACGTTAGGTTAAGTAAGATATTTTGAAAAGAAAGAGGTCGAGAATGACAACTAGATGTTGACATTTTTGAGGTTATGCGAAATGACAGATGACAACTATAGTGTAATGCAACAATATAGAGTGGCATGAACACTGAGAGTGCACACGATTTTTCTTTTCAGGTTTGTGAACAATTTGACTACGCCTGTGCAGTTAATGTACATATTGACTTTTTAAAGAGTTCATTTGTCCTCTCGTGTATACTAAAACATTCTAAAATGGAGTATTTATTTCTTGACAAGTTAATTTATGCACTGAATAAGTACATGTTAAAACTGTTACATATATATTTATGACTCCACGCATGTTTTTTGATGCTAGTTTTGTGAAGAGTTACAGTTTTTGAAAAAATTAAATATAAGTATTTTTCTGTTCAGACGAATATACTAAGATGTAATAATGGCGGGAAACAATGCTTTATACTATATTTCGATTGTCATGGCCGTCAAAGAGTTTACGTTCTAATGTCTACCAGCTTTTTATGAACAAATCGATAACACCGATAAGCGAAAGAACGTGTTTGAATTCCTTAAATGTAGACAAATCGCCTATCGATGTCACATTGAGTTATAACAAAATTGGGCAGACAAATGCCGTGTCTGCTTATCCCGTTGGAATCAGTACTGGTTAACAAGATTTAAAAATAATGTATAAAAAAACATAAATTACCATTTACTGCACGATGAACGGTTTTTCCGTACATTAATTTTATGAACACGAGTTTTTCGTACAGAATACTGAGTACACGAAATATTCTTTCAAGAAAATTCCGTACAACGATTCTTCCATACAAAATTGTGCACTAAAACTTTTATACTTAAAAAATTCTGGACACAGAATATTTCTAACATTAAAAATATTTAATTTGATAAGTTGCAAGTTATTGATCAAGGATTCCAAATATTTTTGAGGTTGCAAAAAAGCAAAAGATTAAATAATATTTATAGTTATAGCTCGATTTAGAATCAATACTACTACAAAAATACTAAAATTTAAAATGAATGTTCGTGTACGGAATATTCTGTGTCCAGAGTTTTTTATGTACGGAAACTTCTGTGTGCGGATTTTTTTTTTCGGAAGAATTGGTGTACTAGAAAAAACATGAAAACGTATTTTAGAATTTATCAGTATAACCACGTTGAAATTTAACACATTTTCCAACTATTGATCGTTTGATAGTAAAAAATGATCATTCGTTGAGTGAAACTGATTATAAACATTATTTTATTCTGTTTGTAGGAGTAAGAAACCCGATATTTTGAAAAAATCATTAAATATCAATACATACATTACATCGCATTCACTCGTCCCATACTGTAAAAAGGCTTCTAAAAACAATCAGCTAACCGTTTGTCCTGTTTGAGCTACATCCTTCTATCTCTCTTCGATAAAGAGAGGTTCAAGCGAAAATAATGATTAGAAATTGGAAATACGTGTAGAAAAAAAAATATGATACATTGCTGTATATAATTCATTGACAATGATAATTATTTATTAAATAAAGTATTTATAAGTAGTACATTTAGAATTATTCAAAATAAATGTGAAACGGTTTTAGAGAGAAAAAAGTGCAACTACTACAATCCTCTACAATACAATCACATCTACAATACTAAGTATTGCAGATGTGAGATTTTTGTCATTTTTTTTTTAAATAAATAATATATCAATTACCGTTGAATTTTCATTTTTAAAGATAAAGGAAATGTGTCCTTTTCATTTCCTTAATCTTTGAAAACGAAAATTCAACGGTCACATGGTCTTAAAGAAAATATTTTGTTCTAAATTGGACCTTTTTTTCAAGTAAATAGGTTTCGTCAATATCGTTTAGTAGTCATTTTTATATTAAGTCAATCGATTGGATTAGTATTTAAGTGGAATAAATGTACTTTTTTAAAATTAAAAGGCAGTCTGTTTTGTCATGATACTGTTTTTTTAAAAATCAATTTTAATGTGTTCACTGTTAATATTGGGGAAAGGCATTATATTAAAAACAAAAACACTCTTTTGTACTTACTCTACAATTTGTCATTAGAATCAGAAGCATTTTTTCTCATCATCGTGATGAGTTAATAATTTTTGGAATTGGTACAAAATACTGTTTTATCAAAATGAAACTTTAGTTCGAATATTCTTGTTTTCTTCATCTTTGATTTTTGTCACACTTACCTCACAGGTTTGTAGAAAAAAAAGCGTAATCATTTTAGTGGTGAATAAAACACAGTAAAGCCAGCCAACGAGGTCAGCATATGCACTGACGGTAAAGCTATAAATTAGGAATGCTACATTAGTTTTGATGAATTAAATACTTTATTATGTATCAAGTTAATATTCATTACGTGTTAGTCTCAATTGATTGTCAAAATTTCAAAAAGATTTTTGAACTACATTTTTTTGTTAATAGTTCACTTAGTGTTCATATATACACTAGTATTTATATAATAGTGCACTTAGTATTATATATCGTCGGTATACTGCTAAAAAACGCTATTTCAATAAAGTTTGTTTTAAAATAATCAACTTTTCCGAATATCGTGAAGCGAACTGTCAATGTAGCGTAGCCGTAGACAACAATTCACATGACTAAACAACAATTCATCCAAATATTTATAGCTAAAAACGTTTAGTCGTCTTATCGTCTTTGGGTAGCTGTAAAAATAAGAAATCTGCACTGCTAAAAAGTGTTAAGTTATTTATAGTGCTTTCCCAGTTACCACCAACAAAATTTACTTGATTCGTATTACTTCTTTAAATATCGAAATAAACTAATGCATTACGATCTAGATTGTTTTATCCGATGATAAAACGTATTTAAATCTATCGATTTGCATTCATATCTCAAAACACGCAATTTTTGATTTAACGTTTTCTGGCAGTATACTGACGAACAATAAATGCGTGAATATAAATTAATTTTAGTATGCGGTTACATGATTGCGATTGCAGTAGCAATATGTGCTCAAAGAAAGATTTTTCGCGTTCATATAATACGTTATGGTTACGTGATATGTCTCAGTATAATGTTGCCTGGTTGCGATTGCGGTAATTATATTTACTCATTTAGATGACTTTTAACAATAGATCAAACGTTTAGTTTATAACTGCCAGGTAAGCGAGATTATAAAAACAAAATTCAGATTTGTCACGTAGGCGTGATTATCAGTCGGTTCTTTTGTCACCGCTGGAATATTTTGTTCAATAACACCCCAAGTGTCATCGTAGCATGTACGTATTTTAATTCAATTTCAGAACTACATTTACATCTGTATTTATGAATATATTTTACGCTTCAAGTACCACGAATGAAGAAATGTAAATGTACTCCACTGGCATACCGGCATCATTTGCCCCATTCCCCCTAATCCACCTCTGCGCCAAGGGAAGGTGTTTGTTTAGGCTATATCACGCGGAATTCGTCCCTGTAGTACGTTTCGTTATAATTGAGCGCTACACTAGTCACTAAACTGCCTTACATGAGTGGTTATGTAAGCTTCAGGTAATAGTCTTCAGACAGCTATTACCAATTTTATTTCATTAAAAATATAATTTGCATTTAAATTTATTTCAATATTGTACAATACAAAAAAGCATCATATGTTGTATCGACGACCCAGTTCCATAAAACGAAAAGTCAAAAATTTGATCTTTTGAGTAATATTTTACTTTTAGCTCCACAAAAGTACAACTAGAAAAAAGGACTAGCTTTAATTCGGTAGACATAATGAATTTTAAAAAATATAAACTATTTTTTTTCCGTTCCTTATAAATACAACTCAAATATCGTTTTATGGTTCTGTCAACATTGCAATAAAATTGAGTTGAATTGAAAGAAATGATTGAATGATTAACTAATCCAATAAGGTTAATAATAATTAGCACTTTTTTACTACCCAGTTTAGATGCGTCAAAACTTTGGGCAGTCATATTTCAAACTACCAATTTCTAGTTGTAGCACTATGGAACTAAGTCATCTGTATTTCCATTTACTTTTGTACACATAAACCTATTTTTTAATTAAAAATAATTTTATCAGCCCAATAATGAAATTTCTAATGAATTGGTGAAATATTTACAGTAAAATACATATCAGCCACTGAAAAGTGAAGTGGGCCAAGTGATAAGTAATGACACATTGAGATCGATGCGTTATAATATTCTGTATGTTTTAAAGTATCGTTAAATTAAAGTGAGCTTAGTAAATACACTTTGCAACAGTATTATCCTCCTTAAATAAAAATATTTAATCCAAAATACACGTGATTTTACTAAAAAGTTTCATCATTTTGCTACTTGGCTCAATTCACTCAAAGGCTCATATTTACGATTAAATAAGACTATTGTTTGCGAACTCCAGCTCATTCCAAAGTTGTTGATAAAAATAAATTTTGAAAGTATTTTTTGAAATCATACAAAACATTATTCCAAAGTAATGTAAAACTAAAAATACTTTTAAAATGTACATTTTTTTTCAAAATGTAATTCAAGATTCATTTTTTATCCATTTTGGAATGAGCCGTGTTCGCAAATAATACCCTCAAATATACGTCACGAAAAAAAGCCTAAACGGTGAACTGCAATTACAATCTCGCTGCATCCTTTCCTTCTACAGATTTGAATTGTAAAAGATTGCTGGGTCTTTATTTATTTATTTTTAAATCCGCTCCCTAGTTGGAGCATATGGCTACCACACGATTCCTCCAAAATTCTCTGTACCCCATCATTCTTCTTGCTTCCTCCCATGTCATTCCAACGTTTCGTAGCTCCGCCAAGTACATCCTATAGATGGTCATCAGTGGCCTACCTTGACGCTGGAATCCATCCGCTTGGTAGAAGAGACAGTAAAATTCAGGCTTTTTTAAGGCATCCGCAGTACATATCCAAGCCAGGTCCATCGACGCTTCTTCACTTTGGACGTAATTAATTATTTTTTACAAATATTTCATTGTTGAATTCTGAGATATCTAATAAGATCTTGATTTGGTGTTTGATCATATTTTTGTAAATTTAGTTTATTTAAATGTTGTAAAACTTACATAATTTAATTTAAAAAAATAAACAAATGACTCATTTGTTATATGGCTTTATATAATAATAGGAAAAAGCACCCTCGCTCATGTTTCCCAGATCTAAAATGATTTTAGGATAAAATTTAAATTCAAAGTGACGCAAATTATTTAAAACACATGTTAACACTTGACGGCATTACGACCATTTACGGGAAAGGTGGGTCCTTGCTATGTAAACTCTGCACACATGTAGCGGATGTGGACTTAGGACTGGGCAAAAAATAGAATTTCCAGCAACGGAGAAACCCTTCGGACCGAAACTTTTGTTAGCAAAGCACGATAAGTTTGACTGTTGTTTTTTGGATTAATGAGGCGCTTCTGTACCCAAAGAAAACTTCTAACAAATTGCAATAATTTATTTATTACGACATTTAGACACAATCACACTGGACAAGAAATTATGTCCTACAATTTTTTTGTGAACCGTTGATTTCATACGTTACTAAAGTAATGCGATGATATTTACGTCTATTACAATAATTCTAGTCACAAGAGTCTTTTCTCACGTTTGGATAAGATAAATATATGTTATAATATGAGCCCATGAGAAGTAGGGTTTCCCATGCCGGAATCTCATCAAATTTCGAGTATTTTGAAAAAAAAAACGACCAGCGAACTAAAAAAAGGTGTTTCACCTTCTATTATATTGTACATTATTTTTCACGTCTCAGATAATAAAGAATATTTAAAAAGACGTCTACCTACACATAGAGAGTAGAAATGATTGGAAAAAAATAAAAAAGAAATCTCCTACCTTAGGACAATTTCATTATCATATTTAAAATAAATAACGATACAATGCTAGGTAAAGATGTCGCTACATTAAAATTTTCCAAGTCTCAGAAACAATTTAGGAAATACAAGTTTTGAGCAAATCGATTATAAATATTTGTGTGCCTATCAAATAAAAAATAAACCATTCAAAATTTGGACAAAATGATATCTGTTAATCAATGAATGCACGATAATTACATTCATTTAATTAAAAACAATTTTTATTACATATAAGCGATATTATATGAATTTATGCATGTTTTTTTCTTAGGTATATTTAATGTTATAATTTTATTTAAAATGTTTGATTGGTCCAACAACAGGTCTCAAAATGTTATCAAATTATGTGTCACACTAAGACTTTTGAGATTTATGTTTTTTTATCAGACTAAGACAATTTACAATAAACTACTGTTTAGAAATATAAAACAAATACATTAAGGAACAGTTTGAATTAGAAATATGGCAGTACGAGAAATTTATTCAATATTTACGAATGATTCAATGCTAGCATATTCGAAACATTGCTTCTAAAATTTCGGTAATTTATTAGTAAATATTATATTTCAAATTAAATTTACTCTACTAAAAGAAGGAATTCCTAGGAAGCTGCAAAAGGATCGGGATCATTAATAATTAAAAGCCGTCGAATCGAATAATGAGAATTTCGTTCCTGGCCTACTAAATATATATTCATTATTTGTTTTTGAGACCTTTACTCATTGTTCCCGTGTTGCGCCAGCCATTCGACGATCGTTCTGTATGTCTGTCTTAAAGGGTCTCCCAAAACATTTCTCGGGTCTTATTGTTTCTATTGAACGCGGGTTGCTGTTTCCAGAAACACAAAAAGAATGCATGAATATTAAATTAGATTCAAGGAAATTTTAATCAAAAGCGAGAATGCTGACAACACCGGGAATCCTAGGAATGATTGAGAATAGTGCCCTTTTGAAATTATAATTCTTGTATTACCGATTCAAAAACAGGTTTGCATTAAATTAAACATTCGTATTTCAGATGAGCGGTCGCCAAATCACTAATTTCGGGCTCGTGGTACTTTGAAAGAAAACTTTCATTCTTCAGCTATCGCGTAATTTATAAATATTAACTATGAAAACCATAATTTTAACATAAAATGGGTAAAATTACGCTCTCATCTCTAAGTTTTTTAAGTGAAAACTGTTGGTAAATAAGTCAGAATAATAATTTGGAGCAAATAAGTTACACGAAGAAGGCATTCTCGTTGTGAAAAGGACTAATCGAGTCGATAAAAATACAAATACATAAATTCTAAAACAAGCCAAAGTAAATTTGAATGACCACAATACATAGAAACTTTGCTATGCTATAGAGAAAATTGATTTATTACGCCTTACTACAAGCTAGGGAGAATTGGGAAGGAGGTTTTGAAGTACTCACAGACACTAAAAAAGTTGGATAATGTCAATATTTACATGCTGTAAAATTCCCTTGAAACAATTTGTAAGACAAGAATGAAGCAGTTACTTTGAAGTGATGTACTATCATTAAAAAATATTCATTGAAATCATACTAGTGTTTATCAATCACATTTACTTGTATTACAAAGTTTGCTAGTAAACAAGTTGAACTAAGAAAATATAGCAATGTTGACAATTTGGTATTTTTTTTTTACAAAAGTCAATATTTTCATTAAAAATAAAACGTATTATTAAAAAAGCATTTTGATAATGTTATGAGTGACATTATAATATAATAAGCAAACATGAAATTACTAAAGCTATTTACTGTCAATTCTATGTGGGAAGGCGTAATATTAAAAATGTACAAATTGAAATAGTAAAATTTTCCAGTATATCAAATTATTTAAATTTTTTGATAAACTCTTATGATTTGAAATAAAATAAAATAAATTTATTTAGATCTTTTTGATTAAGAAAGCATTAATGTACACAAGCGTTTAAAGTTTATTATAAAAGATATACAGCTTAAAATATAAGGAACTTTCTAGTTTGAAATAATGATTCAGAACGCAATAAATGATAAATTAATATAAAAGCGTATTTCAAATATTCTTTTCAATTTAAATGTGTATACGTGTTTATCGTAATATTTTCCGATATATAAATTTTAATTAGATATTTATTAAAAATCAATTCATGTTATTAAGCACATTTATTGAACAAAACATGAGGTTTTATGTTGAGTGTACATTTATCTATGTTTACTGTAGCGTGTTTAACTCAATAACTAACGCTCACATGAACTCGATGAAAATTATTTTATCATTCAAATAAAAATGTGATTCAAAAATGATTTGCTGAAACATGTATGCAGATCACCTACATGTTATTTTCAAATTATTTTTAGTCATAATAACCAGTTGCTTCCAATCTCCTATCAATATATTTTTTAATACTGTTTTTTTGAATTGGTAAAATACAAGTGTAGATTTTTGCGAAACAAAGATAACAATGAAGTAGTCTTTTTTGTACAATTAATAGTATTCATTGCTTATTTTTTTCGCCAAAAATACATACTTAGAAACTTGCAGTTTTGGGGTTGCATTATATACGTAATATTAACTGAGCTTATTTACTCGTAGGAAAATGAATTTGTTTTTAAATATGTTTAGTCATTAAAAATAATAAAAATAATCTGACTCAAAAGTCTGTTGGCTGGGATTTTTTTTATAAATACAATAATGAAAGATAATTTTCAAAAAATATACAAATACAGATATTTTCAAATACTTTTTTACTAAAATAAGCGTTGTAATAGAATACAGCAGCAATGACGAACTGGCATTTTCGGAGATAAAAACAATCCAGAAAAATTGTACGAATATATATTAATCTGTAGTAAGTATGCTAAGCCTTATTTTTTACTCGGCACGTTGAAAAGTTGTTAAATAATATTTGTGATTTTTGGCACGCGCTCGTAAAATGGTTCACCACCGCTGAAATATAATATAAAGAGGGGGGATAGCCGTGTTAAAATTGCTCAGTTTTGAATTGGGGTTGCTGAGTTTTCAACAACAGATCCTCGTTTCAAATAATAATTTTATTTTTAAACGTATTATGTATCTTAAAAAACGGCAATCATTTAACTAAGCTTGCACCCAATAAGTCAATTGGAGCTAACGGTAAAGGACACTATATGTATAGCAAATAAAATAATAAATTTTAGCGTATAAAATAATTCTTTTTTCACGTGTCATGATTGAAATCGCATATTATTATTATGTACATTATTTTATTTATTGTTGACCACTTTAAATGTTTTTTACGGGCACTTTATCGTCCGTAAGCCACAGTTTACCAATAGACATAATATAAGTTAAATAGAGTGATTAAAAATATTTTTTCAAACCAGGCCTCATTTGTTCAATTCCTATTAAGCATCATTATCATGTTATATATTCCGTTAATAATTCACTTATAACTACCAAATAATGTTATTGCGGAAACAAGTTTAGTAATTACGCTAATTGTACGATTTATATAACATCATTATATACAATAGTTAAGCAATACATTAGTGGAAAATAGTCTTGTTGGTTGATTTCCGCCTATTTTCACTTTACAAACATGTTGGTAATATAATATATTAATCTAGTTGATGTCAACCAACCCACCATGTACTATCGAACATATTTTTTGACATTAACATTAAAGAAAAACACAGCAAATTTTCCATTAACCCAACAAAAAATGTAAAAAACCTTGTTTTATATTTGTTGAATATTTAATTGAATTCTGACATGTCTGACGATTATAAACCACAAGAAGCTGACATATGTTGCCATTTTGTTTATTAGACTTAACAAAGTATATTTGATTGCAGTTTGAGACATATAAGTTTAATATTGCAAACATTTCATCTCTAATGACTTGATAATAAAATCTTTTTTTTTAAATAAGTGTGTTTTTTGTGTAAAGGATATAGTATGGGGGGAAGCATATAGAAAGTGATTTGCAAAATAGTGCATATGGATTTTCCGTGAACTTCTTATCTCTGTAGCGATCGCGCCCTTTCGTCTGCAACGATGGCAAGGAAATACAATTTTTAAAAAACTTAGCTATAAAGAAGACTAGACGAATTTTGACGCTAACGGGTCTTGGTACTTAAAGCTCCGTAAATTTGATGTCAAAAAAAAATCCTAACTAAATGAATATAATCATATTAGTTTTTATGACGTCTAAAAAATAAAAAATCAATAATTTATCACAGAGCGTTTTATATTTCGTGTATAATATTTTGACCTCATGTCTCATAATGTTTTATCTCCGCGATGTTTTCTTTTTTTTTATTTTACTTTCGGTGGAAAAACAACTTTTTTACTATTATAAAAAAACTCATAGGTCTTAGTTTGAGTAAAAATAAAATGAATATTCCCGTAAATGGATGGCTTGCCTAATATTTAGATAAAGATCCGGCAGATAAATAAAATTTTCCCGCCTCGCAACTGAAGCGGGAAAGTTCAATTTTTTCTTCCATTTTCTCCCTTTCCCGCCAAATTCTCGCGCCGTCTACCGTCGACACACTATTGCCAACTTTTGAGTATTCATACAGGGTAAGATTTTTTTAAACCCGATGTATGTAAACATATTTCAATGTAGCCATATTGATATAAGCCAAATTATTTTATATATGTGGCATGCACAAATTTTCTACGCAATCATCTTGTAGTCTGGTAAGACCTTTAGCGTTCATCTTGTTTGGTTACGGTAGTGAAAATTTGTATGCTTTTAATTGTGAACCTATTACAATTGCTGTTAACACTGTTCTGTTTGTTAACAGTTGGTAACTCTCGTGACAAAAAATATTCCTGATCATTAATAAAAAAATAGTATAAAAAATGTATGGACCAAAAGTATGTATGCAATTGTTTTTTTATTTCGAATTTTTTGAGTATAAATATTCTTTTTTGTTTGTTTCAGGTAAACGATTGATTTTACCGTAATACCAACATATCACAACCTACACCTAAGTGTGTCATCGGTTCAAGGTTTGAATATAATTACATTATAAACCATTAACATATTATTGTATTGAATTTTTTTTATAGTGCATGTGATTGTTTAAGTTTTGAAGATAAATTAATGCTTCTGTTTTTAATCTTGTGAAAATAGTTTGTTTATTATTTCTGTATTATTATTAATATTTTTAATTTTTTAATGTACGAAAAATATCGCCAAACTGGTAACTGTTGAGTGACAGTTAATTTTGTTTGATAATTTGACATATAGTCATAAACCAAGCTTTTTTTTCAAATTAATATATAAATTCAAAAAAGCACATTTTTAAAATTCAGTTGATAATGCTTGCGGTGAACAAAATCGGTCATTTTTAAAAACAATGTTTTATAAGATCGCTTGTTTTATTAAAATGTCAATTTTTTAATTTCACACAGCAAAATTAAATAAAATAATCGTCCTGTATAGCGTGTATTTTTGTATTTTGAAATTTATTCGCATTCCCTGCGTGGCAGCACTTTCTAAATAAAATAAAACTTGGCACTTTCCCCTTTCATAGTGCCGGCGCTCACTCCTCAAATGAGGCATTGTTGTAGAATTTTCATTTGTGGATTGTACAGTTTGAGAACAATATCCCGAGTAAATTAACATACATACGCAATGTGACTGCTACGAGACCCAAAGCTGAGAAAAGTTTACCTATCTAATGTTTTTGGTTGGCCTATCTACATCTGATATCTCAAACATATATGAAAAACAAATTGTCACAAACGGTCTGGTATTCGTTTAATTCAACAAAGAATTTTACATTGCTTGTCATTTACTAGCACAATTTTCCGTAATATAATCTTTTTTAAAATTTCAGGCCTTAAACCGAATGTCGAATGTATGACTTCGAATCTCAGTTGTTAAATTTATATATGCATTGAATCAGAAGTAATTAGTTATGCAGGATAAAACTAAGTGATATAAACATAAAAAGTATTGGTATAAATCATATTCAATATACATGTATTCAATAATCATTTTTTATTTGTATTATATATATATATATATATATTTTTGTTATAATCTGGGATATTAGTAAAACGGAAAATAATACAATTGATAATTAAAATACAAGTCTTGTCAATGCACCTTTATATCATTTCTCTAAGGAACGGATATTGTAAAGTATATCTTTAGCCATACCAATCTAATTAAACTTAAGTAATTGAAGAAAAATAACTATATGCAAAGCGGTCATGGACTGTCGTCGCTCACTCTTCGTCAGTGATTTGGATTCTTGAATGAAAACATTCATAAAATGATTTTTTCATTGAATTACTAATTTAAAAAAAATCATATGTTTATTGGTTTCTATACAGTATACGTACACTGATTTTTTTAAAATTGCGTAGATAGAAACTAACTAAAGGCCGTTTCATTCTTACATACTTACAATTGTTGTATTCTTCTTAAGAAAGAAAAAAATATTGTCATGCTAATTTTATTGTTTGCATTTTTTTGCCTTGTGCAGAAATCAGGTGTCAAAAAAATCGCTATACGTTTAGAAGAATCTTTTTTGATGAAGTGTTCCCTCAAAAAAATTTAAATGTGACATGAAAAATGTCAAAAAAATACATAATGAATGCATATTATTTCATTTTAAAGTAAGCGAAAACACTAGACGTGTTGTTTTTATCATAATCATTGTACAATCATGGGATTGTCTATAAAATTTTGTAATTAATATGACATTGATCAAAAAACCGCTAGTCTTTCGTTATTCAATTTTATTTAATGTTTAAAGCATAGATTATTGTCATATTTAAATTATTTTCTCAAATATCATAATTTGCGTTGAGTAACTCTAAAATATGATGTACATTTAATATCATAGGACAATTTGACGATTACTGTGGTACAAATTTATCAGTATATTACACTCAATCGTTTTTTTACAAACTTATATTATTTATTACTACCAATATGAAATTGACAGTTTTTTGTATAAAAAATAAAAAATTGTGAGATGAAGAGGATATAAATGGTACGAAATAATGCGTGAAAATCGTATTTAAGCGTACAAAAAGACCCTTTTTAAACATTGTTGAATTACGTCAGAAATTATAAATAATGTTAGTTAGAAAATACAAGTGTACATGCTTAAGTTACTTTTAGGCCTTTATTTATATTTTGTAAATGTTCGTATTAAAATAAGACCAAGTGTAATATTAAAGTATATCTAATGGTAACAATAGGCAATTAACATTTACCTGTGTAGAATAATTTCAAAGTATAATAATTTAAATTTGTTTACATGAAATTTTAATTGTCTCGGGCCTAATAAAGCTATAAAAAACTTTACATTTTTTATTGCTTCCTATAACCGTATAACTTTTGTCCGAAACAATTAATCATCAGAATTAAACAGAATTTTTAATTAACGGCAACATTTAATGTAAAAAACACTAAATTAAAAAAATATATACAGCTACAAATATTTTCTTACATTAATTTATATAATTTTAAAGTGGTGCTCTAAATTATTTTTCATGCAATCTACACAAATAAACACTCATAAGAAAAAACAAAATAATCAATGAAATAAGTATAAGACAATGGCGGAATTAATTTGATTGAAATTTTCGTATTTTAACTGTTTTTATATGATTTTTCCATTATGGCTTGAAAATGGTTGGGTTAAACAAATATTTTTCAAAAACTATGGAATTAATTTAAAAACTACGCAATCACCAGAATAGCACAATTTCACTTCAATTGGCAATTTGATGGGTTAACCTCGTAAGCTTGGAGCTTTTTTTTGAGTGTAATAAACACTCGAAATTGAATAAAAAAAATATATATGTATATCGACAGTTTAATACTAAAAGCTCGTAACTTGAAAAAAAAAATTTTCACACGTATTATATATAACATTGGCGCTAACTTTATAATACATATTTATGAAATAATTGGTAAATCTTCTTAACATCACGATGTTTTTTTTATTAGCTCAATGAAGGGGGATATTTAAAATCTTATACTAAAGTCAGTAAGCTTTACAATAGAAGACAGGTAGAGTTACAAGCATTGCATTTTAATAAATATTTTCTCACAATAAAAAAATCCTGACAAAGTTAATATAATATGAAAATAATGCTTCCAAATCATAAAAAGAAAAAAAACGTATGGCGATAATCAAATTATTTATAAATATTTGTTCGTAATTAATGTTACAATGTTAATTATAAATTTGTCAAGCTGTTTTCTCGTAAATTTCACGGAGCAAGAGCCAGTATGAAGTATTGGATGGTTTTAATTTCCCTTATGGTAGAATAATACCCCCTTAGGCTTCGGGGCGTGAGCTTTTTAACCCCAAATAAATCTTTTCGTTTATTTTGTTTGCTCCAACTCGTTAATGGGAATTAAATGGCTCCCCGAAACGTTTATATAGCAGTTCTTTGTTTGTGTATGTAATACAAAATCTTTTTTTACTTTGTCTAGTGGCTTAAATGTCAAATCATTTTATAACTACATTTTTCTTCGTTAAAAATGAGCGCATTTTTGCAGGGAAAACTTTCAACCAAAAATAATTTCATACTCGTAGGACAATTTTATTTACGGCTAGCTATATACTGCATCTGTTTCGTGGTTTGTATTTTAGTATTCCATAGTGTATTTTTTCAGATCAATCTGTTCTAGTATATTTTTAGACAAGAAGAAACACTTAACAAATATATTACATGAATACAAGGAATAAGACTAAAATTATGACCCCATGGTACAACACCTTACACTAGTGTGCCGTTATAATAAAACGGGTGCATTAGATGTGAAATGAACCAAGTGGTATTATAGAGCAAAAAGTTAGACGCGTTGTATTCTACATATTTCAAAGTATTGTGAAAGTGAAGTAACCTCAGTTAATACACATTGCAAAAGTGTAATTTATGTAAAATAAAAATATGCAATCCACCAAAACACCAAATAAAAACGTGATCGTACTTAAAACTCCAATATTTACTTTACCATTTTACTGGTTGGGTCACTTCACCTCTCAAAGGCCCATATATAAACAAAAAACATTTCGCGGCGCGAGAACTACAACGTTCTAAGTGAAAATTTTTGGTGAAATAAAAGTAACAATACGCTAGTCTGTCAAGCCTGTTAATGGTATTTATTGTTACTTTAGAACCTTGTAATTATTGAGTGACTAATAAACGAAATAATTATGCATTAATTATTATAATATACATCACATGGCAGTTCCAATTTTTTAAAATCTTCTATTCAAGCACAGTGTTATTAGTGTGTGTTACAGATAAAACAAGTAGTTAAGCCTAATACATTCGAATATCATTTGGGATAACAATCACGATTTTTTAATATAATAATTTAAAATAATCTATAGTTTTTGACAATTGACATAAATTTATCATTTTTAAATATCAGCTAATGATAATGTTCTGTAAAACAACAATTTGTTCAATAAAAGAACAATTTATAAAAAATGCATCGAGACACCCTTTTCATTTTTTATTGAAGGGGTTGAAAAGTCGAAATCGAATTCAAAGCTCTGCGGATTATATAGCTCAATCGAAGCCTATTTGAATAAATTATCTTCAGACATGACTCGTGCCAATGTTATTTAAGAAACTTGCTGCCAGTAAAAAGTAGATCCTGCAATTGCTTAAAAAGTTGATGCGACGGTCCAGCCTAGAATTTAAAGTGGATTTTTCTACGCCAATTTCAGAGGCTTAAATTCATAAGAAGTCATTTAAACAAACTTGATGTAAAAAAAAACTATTATCTTCAATTACATATAATGACAACTTTAGCAACGATGTGTTGTTGATTGATTTCGTCGGTTTTTTTTTTGTCATATGTTTAATACAAATCTTATATAAACATAATTTATTTTATTACCAGCTTACATTTTCGGATAGTTTGAGAATACAATTATTGAGTGAAGATGTTTTGATATAATTAACATTTTGATAAGCGTTCTGCAAAAGAATCATCAAACAAAGCCATTTATTCATAGCAAAAAATATTTATTTATTTATTGTTAAAAATTAAAATTATAGTACATGACATGACAGCTGACGCCAATTCGCCATGTACTTGACAAATATAAATACACAAAATATAAAATAAAACTACATAATACATCAAAATCAACACACAAAATCAAGAAATAATAATAATAACAGTTCACAAATACTATCACTAAAAATATCCACTTCTCTAGGCAATTAATTGATCAATCAAACGGCCCCAGGAACTGCTGACTCATACTTCTTAAGCAAGGTATAAGTTTTTAGAAATAAAAGTTTTTCCTCATAGTTTCGCCCACGAGGTGCAGCTTAAAACATTATTCAAATAAAAATAATGGCATTTTTAGATTTGTTAGATGGGTACCTATTCAATTAAAACTTTAAAGTAGTTTATACTATTCCCTAAAAGTTGTTTTCACACATTAGTTTCTCGGAAAGGCATTCAGCTTTAAAAGCTCTCAGATTGACTCGGATAAGGGTGGCATTTGAATTCTGGGTTAGTTGCCCACCTACGCCGAGGCTTTCGGGTCGCCCATTGGCGTTTTGGAGGTTTATTGGTAAGACGAAGCCTGCATAAATGTAATCTTCTAGTCGTCGCGTTCTGTTCATAGTTAAGGGATGGCGAAGCGCCGTTTTAGTAAAGTCATAAACATTATTTTGAACGTATTATGGTGGCGTATGGCGAAACTTTTAATGAATTCTACAAATTTTATTCATTTAGGTTTTACTGCTTGCATATAAAAGGAAGTTTATTGATTAAATATCCCCCCATAATATAGACTCACTCAGTAAGTGTATGTCTTTGGGTATATGTATCATTAATTTCTTTTTATCCACGGTATCTCACGGTGTAAACAAAAAAATAGTAAATAAAGAAAAACTATACCTTTCTTTTAAAAATACTACTTCACCTTATATCAATAGAAAAAAATGATAAATGAGCTTTCCTATGTGAATTGAATTAAATATGATAAAAGAAAAAGAAAAGAGTGATACAATTTAAACGTCTAGTGGTGTGCAATTTAAAATATGTGTCTAAACAAAAAACTGTAGACAAGTATTATTATTATTTTGTTGTTCGTATTTTTTCTGGTAAATATTGCTGGTAGTAATTATTCTTTCAGTGATTATATTTCCTATGGGTGTAATATGTACTTCGATTTTGGCGGATTTTGTAATTTATCTCCAGTATTTGAGTATTTTTTTATGCAAAATCGTGTTAAATAAAATGCAGCGAACATAAATTTAAAGTAAAGTGGAAAATACGCTCTATTGAATTTAATCATTTTATTTTTAAATCGTGTAAAAAAAATTCGTGCAATAATAAAGTCATGTGTATTTTTCACTTCTAGGGTTTTCACTATTAATACTAACTTGGTGATACTAATTCCACATTTGTTTTATATGACCAGTACCGTTTTGCTCACTGTAAGAGCGAGCTAATTGGTACAAGGTTGGTTCTACTAACCTGGTTAGTCTGGGTTCATTTCCCGGAAAGGTAATGTCAAATTTCGATTTTTTCAATTTTAATTTAAGACCTCAGACATGGGTGTTTGCGCTCTTATAACAAAATTAAAAACATCTTTAAAATAGTTCATCTCATATGATCTTTCTTTAAAACTTAAAAAATATTTGGCGCATTGGCATTAGTAATAATGACATTTTTTATATTCAAAAAAAAAATCAAACCAGTACATCTTACATTAAACCCTTCATAGTTTTTTTTTGTTAAAGTATAAATAGTATTAAATTACTGTATATTATTATCAGTTGAAAATTCTCCTCATAAAGGAAACCGGTCCTGATCGTATGAAATAAATATGGAATTAGTACAAAAGAGTGTTTTATTTTCTTAGAATAACACAATAATATGTTTTTATAGACTGTTTGCGTTTGATCTGCAGAAATATAATGACATAATTAACAATTATTATATTTAAAAAAAAACACGTTCTTGATTTTATACAATATTGATAAGCTGTGAGCTTTTGATTCAACGGTTCAGTATCACCCGCAACCGTCACAGCTTTATGGCTAAGCAGTCTTGATCGCGTCGTTTTGAATAAAAGCTCTTAGCAGTAGGTAGCGCATATTATTCGAAGTACCAATACCTTGACAGTTAGTTAACGTACAAATATACATCACCTGCTTGTTGTTCAAACGTGATTATTTAGTTTGGAAGCTATTTTATAGGTTATGTCAATTAATTGAATATCAGAATTTAATTTGAAACATGAAGTGAAGGTTTACTTATTTTTACTGTTTGTTTAAGTTGATCATGTTTTAACCAAGGCTTTGAATGTGATTAAAACCAAAAACCAATAGTCAAAAGTATCAAAAATTAAATTTTGAAAAATACTTTACTGTTCGAGGGCTTAAAGTTAAGCAAAGTTATTTACATAAACTTTAAATTTTTTGTCATATCATTATCTTTAATTTTCAACTACAACTTCTAGTCAAATAACTTTATGTAAATATTTTATAGATTTTTATTATATCACCAGTAAAATCTAACGTTAACCATACAATTTCGGGTCCTATGGCGCAGCGGTTAGCGTTGTGGGCTTCCATTCCAGACCTAATGGGTTCGAATCCCAGTACGGGCAGCATTTTTTCGATTTATCGATTTATGTTCGAAGGCATGGGTGTTTATGATGTTCCTCCCACCATTTCCGATTCTTGAACAACTGGGCGTAGCGAGAGCAATTAGTTAATTACTAGTCTTGTAATAGCCTTGTTCTTCCTTACTACTATTTAAAAAAAGAGAGATTGAGTGACCGAGTAAAAAACAGTTTTCGTAGAAAAAAACTTCTGTTGAGATAAATCTATTAGGAGGTCATATGCTTTAAATTGGGAGCGGACATTGATAAAAAATACAATATTGCCGTTGTTTAATATTTTTAAGAGCACACCTTTAAAAAAATCATCACCAGGAACAATATAAACGTATGAATTATTACAAAATAAAATATGAACATTACGTTTCAAATAAACATCTGCTTTATAAATTTATAGTTTTTTTTTTGCTTCTATTATATCATACGTTGTTTGACTTTCCACCCTTAAGTTGCTTTTTGAAATAAACACAATTTTTTTATAATAACCCTAATCAAATATATTTTAAGCAATTAAGATTCGTTTTTATATAAAATGTCAAGAAAATATTATTTGAAAAACTAAATTTACCATACACACTAACAGACGCTTTAAAATATAATTATTAACATATTTTCTTAAAAAGGTGTTGTTTGACCTTCAGTCCTAAAGTTGCTTTTTTAAATAAATAAAATTTAATAACAAACTTTATTTATAATAACCCTAATCAAATATTATAACGAACATATTTTGAACAATAGAGATTTTTTTTATATATAAAGTGTCAAGAAAATATGTCTCAAATGACTAAATGTCCAATACAGACTGTTTAAAATGTAAATATAAACATATTTGACATTATCGTCCTTGTAATTAGCAAACAACGAACAGAAAGTTGACAAATTTACTTGTTACGTTTCATCATATTTGACGTAATACAATTTTGAATAATTAAGTAAATAAGAATCTACCGGGTGCCTCTAGGTTATATATCCTTACTTAGAAATATAACATGGCCAATTTGTTTTTTTTTCATCAGTTAAATTAGTAATTTAGTGAAGAAAATATAACTTTTCTATCCTAAGATAGGTGAAACAAGTTTTTTTTTACTTTACGTTTATATTATCTAATATACCATTGATTTCGACAAGTTCTTCTCCCCGCTGAGAAGCATCTTCAGAAAAACTTTCTTTAAGGCTATTTACGGTTAAACTCAATATTAATTTTCATCCTTAATTTATACATTAAAAAACAAGGATTTTCTATTTCTGATAGACGCAAAGAGAGGGCTAGGCTCAAACAAAAATATAACTGATTACAAATGAATTACTTGTATAAAAGATTAATCAAAAAAAAAACAAAAATGAACAATGGTCATATGGCGCAGCGGTTAGCGTTGTTGGCTTCCGTGCTTGATCTCAGTTTTGAGTCCCAGTACGATCCATATATTTTTTAATTGATTTATCGATTGGTGTTCGAAGGTTTGTGATGTCTAAAAATCCCTCTCACCATTCCGATCCTTCAATAACTGAGCGTAGCGAGAGCAATAAATTAACCACTAGTCCTGTTCTAGCCATATCCTTCTATCCTACTACTATCTTTGGAAAAGACGAGTTGAGTGACTGAGTAACAAAAAGTTCTCTTAGAAAAAAAACTGTTGAGATACCTCGATGTGATCCACATTGGGAACGGATAAAAAAACACATGTCAATTTTTTTGTTTTTTTTTTATTATGATTTATTTATTTTAACCATTTAATAGCAAGGATGTCAAATTTATTTATATACTAATAATAAACTTACACAAAACTACCGCCGAATCCATAAAAATATTACTTTACTGACCGTTTCATGTAGAGTTATTCTCCATTTATAAAGTAACTTACAGACGGTTTATGCGTTTAGTTATCGAAATCTGTAAGCTGTATTTTTTTGGCATCTAAAATTAATAGAGCATAATTTCCTAGGGACAAAGTTCTTCGAGTTTCCTTCATCGCTGATTATTTTGTTATTTGTATTCCACTTTCATCGTAGTCGACGGAATGGCGTGATCGTTTCAGAGGTGAGCAATCCACAGTAAAGCAAATTATATTATACACCTCTCTATATATTATACTCATACACATACATACATAATGAAGTATGCTGAAGAGGCAAATTTCCATGAGACAATGGATCATGTCAGTTTAGTTTAAAAAGAAAAATAATGTATATGGAGAGACATCGAGTAATGACTGTGTTTAATACATGTTGATTTCCTAATTTGAAGAAATGAAAATATTTTAAATTTTAAACCAACATACATAAGCAGCAAATGTGTTTATTGTCGACTAATTGAGGCTATCAAAGCTACACTGCCAACGAAATTCGTAACATAATGCGGTATTTTATTTTAATTAATATTTGGAAAAAATTTAGGCGCAATTTTTTCCAAACTAAAAAATGCCTAAAAGTTTTCATTTTTAAAGTATGAAAAAGGTAATATAATTAAAAAAAAAAAACATAATTTTTATAATGTAATATTGGTAAAACGGAAAGACATCTACTAAACACTTTCAAAGCTGCAAGATGTTTTCGAAAATATCGTAGATAGTCTGCGTAGCTTCTTTCAGTTTTAATTATTCATCAAACAGAAAGGGCATAAAATACCACAAATGTATCTATTCAATCTCTGGCTGCTGCATATTTTTATTCCTTAAAAAATGTAAAAATATAAAGACTACTAATGGAGCTTTACAACGATTTCAACCACAACGTATTAACTTAACGGCAAAAGGCAGCAAACCGATTTCAAAGTGACAAACCAAAACAAATGTAACGTCTTTCCGTTTTACTTAATATTATATTTTCGTATGAACGAATCATAAAACAGCCCAATTAACTTTTGCATTTGTACTATTAAACAACTACTAAATCTTATTTTTACTTTTTTAACATGTTTCGGCTAAAAAGTTAAAACCCTTATTATATATATTTAGCATCTAAATGATTATTTAAGTAACCAATATCATTATAGACATACAATATTTAAGTGAAATTTAATACAAGATTTCAACATAACCCGTATTAAAATTTATTGAGAATAGATTCATTGGGCTTCTTACGTGAAATCTAAGCCTTGAATTTTATAGTGGGTAATACCCGCCATGCTTGGTACAGCGTTTCCAAGTAGAAGCATTAATCTATTATGGATTAGCAAGTATTATCTTGCTTACTTGGAGTATTTGGTTCGATATGAACAGCTTACAGTTTGTTCAATTTCTCGATTCTATAGCAAACCGTTTTCAAATTAATGAATTGTACGGATGAGAATCAGCGAAGGTGATTTGTGATTAAGCATTCTACTAGAATATATATCGAAGTGCTGATTTTTATTTGCCTGTATTTTTTGTGTAATAAATGTGTTAGAAAATTATAATTATAAGATCCCTATGATAGAACTTTGATAGGTCCGTAGACCGTAGGTCCGTTAAGTATCATTAATATAAATTAAATACTGAAATATTAATATTATAATATTCTTCAATAATCACTTTTAAACTCATTATACTGTAGCCGAGGCTCGGGATTACAGGGATCTATCTACAAAAACATAGTTTTAAGTTCATTTGGATATGATCAGTGATTTAACTTTGTGCTTCGAATATAATAATTTAATTTGTAGATATACCCAAACGTTTCTTGCAAGTGGTTATATGTTTGAGATATATATCTGATATATCATTACGTTACTTATATGTAAATGTTACTCTGGGATTGAAAACAACCGAACATTACTTAAATCACACATTTTTGAAATTTATATTATATATGATCCTAAGCTGAGATATATACCTTCTTTCCTTGATTCATTTTGGGCCTGGTTTTTTTAGTTGTATATAAAATTTTATTCTTACTCTGGATAAATAGCCCTGTATCGTTTTATATTTCTTTTAAGTTTTTCAATCAGCAAAACCAGTACCTATATATAATAAATTATTTATAATTAAAACGAAATCTGTTTTTTTTGTTTATGTACAAAATATTTTTCTACAACAAATTGACAGTGAACACCTTAAAACAACTTCATAAACTTATTTTCTCGCACGGCTTCACTGCCACAAGTTGAAAAATTAACATAATAAGATTGTTGTGTTAACAAGGGAATCACTAAAGAAGTGAACTACTCAAAAGAAACTCTAATGTAAGAATATCCTTTGAAATAAATAAAGTTTCTACGAAGAGAAAACAATTACTGAGTACATCGTTTCATTAAAAACTTTAAATGGATATTTCCTACGAAAAATTCATGTAAAATATTTTAGTTTATGTTTAAAAGTAAACGAAAACTATTTAATATTTATTTACCAATTCCAAGTCTAATTGAACTTATTATAATCTGATTGTAAAGCACTTAACATATTTTTTGTAGCATTAATACACTCAAGACTTAGGGTTGATAAAGAGTAGATAAAGAAACTGGGCTTTTCCCACATGTAAACGCGGAGGAGTGGCGTATTAGTATCTTTTTTCTCAACATTTTTAATGCTTCGAATATTTTTAATTGAAAATTTTGGGAAGAACTGCCTTCTTGGATCTTCCGTTAAACTTTCAATCATCATATTGCTAATAAAAAATATAATGAACTAGTTCAAGATTTTGATGAGATAAAACATAATTTTAGACCCTTTTACAATTGCGATGCAGTTGCTGTAAGCGATCTGCGTTTTATTGGAGTTTCACCGAACAAAAACGTTTCAAAGAATAGTCTTCATATTGAAACGAAATCATGTTTTTTCACGGTAATAGAGTTAATTGAAAAAGGATACTAGATAGTTAATCTTATTTTCTTCGAAAAAAGAGAGGTTGAGAAATTGAATTACAAACAGTCCTCGTAAAAACTTATATTTAAATACTTCAATTATAAAAAACAACTTGTAAAAAATCACATAAATGATGTACATAAACAATACACATAAATGATAAAAAGTTCTGTAAAAATACATATTCATTTTTTGGTTGAAAATGCTCATGATGGGAGAAACCGGCATTGATCATTATAACTTAAAGTATAAAAAAGTTTCCCACCAAGAAAGTAAGTATTGAAAATGAACACATGGAAAGTGAATAGAATTGAAACATTTGTAAGCCAACATCATGACAGCATTAAATAATTAAGTCCTGATTTGAAATTTGTTTAATTTCAAATACAGAAATGTCAATGAATATACATAGAATTCGGTTTTGTTTAAATAATGATTAAGCGAATATAAATTTACTAATTTCAATTAAAAATTCGATTTAATTACCCAAAGATTGATGGAAGTCTGTTGACAGTTAATTAAACAAAGGCGTGTGAATATTCAATCAGTCGTCCATTTTGACTGGCAACATAATATTGTTAGTAAAACAAAAAGAAATACGCAGAAAAATATGTTTTTAATATTTTTTATTAACAGTGTGCTAACGTGATGATATAATATTAAACTATTAACTCCATACTATATACATTGTCAATCAAATTTAATATCTAAAATCAAACAATTTCATCAAAGTCAAACGATTTTCTGGCAATATTAATTAATTCGTTTTCTTAAATTTTAATTCACTCTTTAATACTTCATTTGAATTGAGTTTTCTCCAGAGACCGGCACGTTAAAAGACTTTAAATTTACCTCAGATGAAAAATATTTTTTTTTAAATCTCCTATGAATTTATTACGATCCATTCATTCATTAAAAAATCTAATTACAGATCTGATAATGGATTTTTGTATTCTTTATGTACATTTTTAAATACTGTGAGATTAATTTCTTTTACAATAAATTAAATATTAATAATATTCAGCCCAACTTTGACATTTATAATCATTTTTGGTAGCAAAAGTTACTCAAAATGACTTGATCAATTATTCCATGATTTTCGTCATATCTAACTTGCCTGTAACTTTCTATCAAGATTTGCAAGACGGATTTTTTAAATAAAATTGGCTTAAAAACATTTATCTTTCGCTAAAATTTTGGTAATTTAGTAATTCGAAATTTCGTCTCAAATCACCATTCAACTAAGTGATTTTTTCTTTATTTTATTCATATCAGTTTGTAATATTAGGTATGTAAATTCCCAAAATAGCGTATCAATAAAATATAATAAAAATACTAAATAAATACTGAAAACTTTTTAATTTGCATATCAGCCAATCAATCTGTCTTTTTAGAGAGAAAACAAATAAAACGATGTGTAAGTAAAGAATTATAGTACGTTAATTGCACTCTCTATTGACAATTGGTACTGGATGGCGAGATAAAAACAGAAACAGATTCATTAACATGTTGAAAATCAATGTATTATAAGTATCCGTTTGAAATTCATATCCACGATCACGAAAATAAATAAAACGTACGTACAAAAATGTTTCAATTGATATAATAGTTACTTTTTATTGATACAAAAAATATTTCTCTTTCGAATTGTAAATAAAAAAAATGTTTCTCAACAGGAGAGGTTATTAATTTTTGTGAATATAATCTTTGAAATAAAAAAAAACGATTTACTTTTTTCACAAAAAAATGATTTACATCGTTTTTGAAGCGGAATGCAAACTGATTGCAATCGATACATAGTGTGATTAACGGAAATCCAATTTTGTTAACGTAACACATTTTTTTCCATTGGCGTAGGTATTTGACTAGATTAAAATTCAGATATTTTTCTGCACTAAGTATTATATTTTTAAAATATGTGAAATTCATTATAATACTAGTTAGCTTTAACAAAAGCTTTCAAACAAAAAAAACCCATGTCTAATTAATATGTAATATAATTTTATTATGCATCTATTCAATAATTATTAAATAAAATAATGTGCGATGATCATTCTTATATTTTGTTTATATAATCTGAGGTTTCATAAAAATGTAAAATGTACAGTGAAAAAAACTTAATGATCTTCAATAAAAATTTGAATCGTTCAAATTATGTACACTCCCACAGATTTTGTCACTAACGACCCGGGTTTCGCCTTTCGGCATCTTCAGGCGTTCAAGCGCACGGATGAACTTGAACTGACCAAATTCCACCAAGCACCTTCAGTCGAAATCTTAAATTATATCTTCAATAAATATATGTACTATTGATGGAACTACCTTTTAATGGTGTCGATTTATGATAATTTACTTATTCCAAGTACATGTAAACAAAATTCGCCTTTTATTATCGGTAAAACTTCAAAGGACTACAACATAACAAGTCATTAAACAGCATCAACACTAAAGAAGTTGTGATTTAACATATTTATATAGTAGTAATAATATATCAACGAAAATATTATCTTTAATATAGTCATATAGAGTTTACTCTACTGTGTTGTTTCTTTTTTCTACTTCAATATATGTTATATTCAAGATGATATTTAAAAGTCATACTATCATAAATTCATTCTCGTGATATCTGAACTTGGAAACGAAGGTAAATCAATACTGTTGCTTGGGTGTGTATTCATATGGGCACTATGACAATGCGAGTGAAAATTAAGAAGTTTAATTATGAGTTTTTTTAAAATTACTAGTTTATGATTGCTAAAGTTATGATAAAACTTTAGACTGTAAATTCTCCAAATAACGAGAGAATGTTGCGTTGATGGTAATGCCAGATCTGGTTGTAAACTGACGTTTGTCACTGTTTTTTCATCCAAAAATCTTATCAATAGTTGAGCTTCGTCTGAGTTGAAGTTGATGTTGAAATTACCACTCATAATCATTGGCATTTTGTCCAGATTTTTTTCCAACAATGCTGCATGTTCTACAATGTAAGCAAATAAGTTTTCATGATACTTTGGCTACAATTTAAGATTTCGACTGAAGGTGCTTGGTGGAATTTCAATATTAAATTTGAATCGTTCAAATTATGTACATTCTCACAGATTTTGTCACTATCGACCCGGGTTTCGCCTTTCGGCATCTTCAGGCGTTCAAGTGCTCGGATGAACTTGAACTGCCCGTGACCAGAAGTTCATCTGTGCACTTGAACGCCTGAAGATGCCGAAAGACGAAACACGGGTCATTAGTGACAAAATCTGTGCGAATGTACATAATTTGAACGATTTAAATTTAATACTTTGGCTAGATAAAATGCTACATATACACACAGTATGCACTGCGTATGCGCTAAGAGTTCTCATGATGCATTTGACATGCAGAGATTAGAAATGATTCTCCCACTCATTCTGTACATTCACTACCGGTTGAAGTCGGAGAAGGGAAAGTGTTTCAATTTTGGTCTGGTCCAGGCCAATTTTCCCTACCGCGTCTGAAGAAATTTCACTGCAAAAATAATTTCGCTACATATCGTATTTATTTTAATAAAATTCACAGTAATGCTCAAGTTCTTTGTTTGAAATCTCGTCTTAGATATTTTATAATTCAGAAGATCTTCTTTCATAAGCATACTTCGTGAGAGTAGGTATATCAAATAAATATAAAATATATTTTCCCATTTGATTTATGATCGGCCTTCGGAATCTTGACATAAATTAACTTTTTAATAAACTGATATACCAATAAAAAAAATACGCTCGTAAAAGACACCGCGACTTTGTTTTTTTTTTCTGAAATCGAATCTACCCGATCAAAATGTCGAGAAAAATATCAAATACCTAGTGTACGTGATGTGATAAATTCAAATATTGCGAAATGAAAACCCGGCGCGATACCCACCCTGCCAACCCCCCTGTCAACCCCCCGTGTGAGGTTGTACGTCGTTTCATTTATTTTCCGATCAATCAATATAAAACCATGCGCGGCACAGATATTTTGATCGCGTAAAAACATTATTATTTTGACATAAAGAAATATACTGACTGACAAAAATCACGGATTAAAGTGACTCGTCCGTGCTATCACAAAGCAATTTATTTATTTTCATGATTGTTTTTCATGTATAGAATGATATTCACTCCATTATTACGTGTATCCAGAATATTGATAACTTTGTCCATTTCAATATTTTATTTTACGGCATTATAAAACGTCTTTAAAAACCATCGTCTGGTTGAATATTTTGCAATTAATTACAGTGGAACCCCCAATTACACTACCCCAAATTTCGCGCCGGCTTGAAATATTCGCCGCAAATCACCCAATTGAATGGTCGCATTCCAATGTCGTTGCTACGAAACGGTCGTCTGTGCGGTGCATACAAGCATTTTGGATAGCATCTGTGTATTCAACACGTGCCAAGCTATACACGCATAGCCGGGTGATTGTCTATGTGTTAGATTTTGGCGAGCTTTGCATTTTATCACTTAGTAACTAAATATTTTGTCCATATTTTTTTTTTCAAAACTAAAGGGAGTCTTAGTTTTGCATTTTTCATGAGAGTTTTGCATGAAAGTCACTCCCCCAATTACACTACCCCAAATTACACGGTCCCGACTTTAGTGAAAATGGGGGTTTTACTGTATATTGATATAGATAAGTGAACTATCGAAAGAAATTTTGAAAAGTTATTTTGTAAAATTCCGCTCGCTGTGGTCTAGTTGGTTAGAGCTTGCTCTACCGACCTGGTGGGTCTGGGTTCGATTCGCGGTAAAGTCAATGTCAAATTTAAATTTGAGACTTAAGACATGGGTGTGTGTGAATAAGCTGCGTTACAGTCAGGCAGATTGACAGATAAAAATATTTGCTATTGCTACGTGAAAAAATGTAGGCTATTTACAGTTAAATCTAAAATATCCGTACAATATTTTTACATTATTAGTTTTGTTGAAATATGGGTTATTTATTTACTTTCGAAATATTTAATCATATTCGAAAAATTGCAATATTAAAAATAAACTATGAAATCGGCTTAAATACTTTTTGTGAGGATATTTGTAAAAAAGTCAGTCTTTTATAAATATTATATTACGCAAAATTACCTGATTTTCAACATAAATATTTAATCAATGCCACTTGTGTGGTCGAGTGGTCAACGTCGTTGGCTACGGTTACGGAGGTCACGGGCTCGAATCCTAGTACGGACATTTTTATAAAAAAATAAAAATAATCGATTTATGAATTTCTGTTAGAAGGCATGGATGTTATGTGATGTCTTAAATTCCCCCCTCCCACCCATCCTATCCTATGAACGGGGCGTATCGAGAGCGATAAGCTAACCACTAGTCTTGTCCTAGCTCTATCCTTATATTCCTACTCTCTTTGAAAAATATATGTTAAGCAACTGAGTAACAAGCAGTTCTCGTAGAAACACTTCTGTTGAGATAAACTCCGTTAGGAGTCCATATGCTTCACATTGGGAGCGACATGGTAAAAAAAACTGTAATTTCTAGGCAGAAACATTTTAAGTATAAAGAAAAGCTGTGCATAGCAAATACAAATATATATTTTTTATATTTCTTTTGATTTATAGCTTCAATTATTTTATTCAAAAATAAAGAATGTGTATATCGTTCATAAATGTGATAACACTAAGAATAAGGAAGTATATAGGAAGTTGGCTTTAACAATTTACCGTACTTGACAGTATTCTGTTTATGTTGTGTATACGATCTTATCACGACATGTCATGCTCGTTCAAAACTGTTTTGAAATATGAGGATTATAATCTTAATACTTGTAGCTTCGTTTCCTCTCCTTGACACTTCTTGAGTTTCTCTTTTAAAACTTGATATATGACTCAAAGCTTCTGACATTCTCTCTAGTGACATGGTATGATATGGAAAAGCTCAGTTGGATAAACTTACAAATAGGGTGCAAGTATGTATCTTGGTAATAAATCCCTTTCACAACTTGCGAGCACTAGACAGATTGGTCCACTAAGCTTTGACATCATCAAATTGGCAGGTCTGTACAATTAAGCAATCAGAAATTGAAATATTTCATTTTTATTATTATTATTTGTGATTTTCAACACCTTTTAACTTTGTCGTTTTTTTATCTTACAAAGTTCTTGTATATTATCATCACTGTTTTTTCTCTTTTGTGCTTAGGATAATATACTTGTTCTGTAGATAAATATGATTACAATTAATTAATCAAGTAATTAACAAGTTTGCTTGTAATCGTCGTATGTCGAACCGTCGTCAGTCGGAGACTACCTGTAATCATAGATAAATATTCATCGCAGAAAAAAGAATTTGGCAGCAACTATCGGCATCACTCATACGGTCAATATTAATAACTGTATAACTTAACAAGATTTTTCCTAATTGCCAAAAAAAACACAAAATTTGTTTTATTTATATGATATATGTCACGTGTTTACATACATAATATAAAATCAAAATCACTCAAATAGTCAATCAATTGAAAATGATTAAATGAGCAAATCTTTTTTATTAAATTAAATCAAGAAATGATACGGTTCTCCGTAATTTTATTTTTAAATTTGACAAAAAATATAAGATATATTCGATGAAAATCACTTGATATGAACTCGATTAGAATTGACGTCACAATCACCCATGCATTAATTATAATTATAATTTAAAAAAATAAATTTGATATCGACCTTACCGGGAATCAAACCCAGACCCACCTGATCGCCATAGCAAGCTCTAACCAACTAAATCACAGCGGGTGACAATTAAAAACTTTTAAGAAGTAAGTCAGAGATTGGAGTCATAATAAATGACTTCAATAGTAAGTATAGTATGAGATTGTTCTATTATCTTGTATTGTCAAAAATACTGTTCTTTCCAACAACTCAATGTAATGTATTGAATTGGGCGAGTTATATTGTAACTAAAAATATTTTTTGAAGTTTATGTTTGGTTTTTATTTGCTACCCACTGCTTTGTATTTTGGCGCTGATTAGTAACGTGTGAGATGTAAAGTGTTTTTTATACATTTTTGGCTGACTTATGATAACAATAAATCACGCCTAATATCACGAGCCATAAAACAATGATTAGGGTCAGATTAAAGAGCTCACTGTTCCGCCAAAATGCATGCTTTTAACTTTCTCGAAAAATCTAAGACATAAGCGAAA
Source organism: Himalopsyche anomala (assembly GCA_031772345.1). NCBI lineage: Eukaryota > Metazoa > Arthropoda > Insecta > Trichoptera > Rhyacophilidae > Himalopsyche > Himalopsyche anomala. Next base: position 22,431,747 of record CM062831.1, on the reverse strand, counting down.
AGATAAATTGCGTGAAAAACAAACTGGCAGATAACGCATGAGATATGTGCCGGCGTTGCTGTTATGTGCCAAATAAACGATAGTTTAGTGTCGGGGAAAAGAAACTCGGAGAAAACACCCCTTCTTTAAATCAGTTTTTAATATAACCGAAGGCTGCAAGGGATTTTCTGCACGGTGACGTTTACGCATGAAAGTTTGGCACTTGTAAAGTTACCTATTTATGTTTGTGCCTCTATTTTAATACATATAAAACACTATGCAAAAAAATACATTTTATCAGTACTCAATATTACTTAACGGAAAAAATAAATAAAAACTGTAGATGGTTATTGTCTTAAATTATTTACAAATTAAATTAAATTAAATTTGAATCGTTCAAATTATGTACATTTACACAACTTCTTTTTCCACTAACCTTGGTTTCGCCTTTCGGCATCATCAGGCGTTCAAGTGTAATAGATGAACTTGAACTGGCGATAATATAAGCCAATACCTTAAAATAATTAAATGAAATTGGTTAGTTTCTGTATTCAATAGTTTATCATCATGAAGTTGACAACGCATTATATATATATTTTTTGTCCATTTCAGCTCTCAATGTGGAGCATATGACCTCATAATGGAGTTATTTTAAGAGAAGTTTTTCTACGATAACTGTTTGATACTCAGTCGCTCTACGTTCCTTTTTAAACGAGAGTAGTAGGAATAGAAGAATAAGGCTATGACAGAACTAGTGGTTAACTTATCGCTCTCACTATGCCCAGTTATTAATGGATCTAACCCTGTTCTAGCTGTATACTTAACATTATCTTCTAAAAAGAGAGCTTGAGCGACTGACGAACAAACAGTCCCTGTAGAAAAACTTATGTTGAGATACCTGACTATATGCGATATTGGGAGCGGACATGGAAAAAAGTTGAGGATTAAATGATAAATGATCATTTAAATTTGTACACATCCGTAATGTATTAATGATGTTACCATATGTAATGATATTATTTCAATATTTATAATACGAATAAATGAAAACATATTTTGCTTAGAAATATTTTTTGATTAATAATACTTATGCAAATTTATGTTTAATTTATATAGTTTGCATAAATTCATTTCAAAGCCATTCATTTCATATGAATACTCATAATTTCTGTTGCACATTCTGTATTCCTTTTTTAATAAAAATGAGTTATCTGATATAGATAAATGAAGAAGTCCCTAGAGTGCTTGACTTCTCTGAAATCTTTCCAAGAAAAAATAGATTTCCTTTTAGTTGAGATAATCTAAATATTCATATGAGATTTCAGAATCGCGGGCTTTTCCGATATTATTATTTATAGAAATGATTTTTCCCTTTCCTAGCGAATAAAGTAGACATTTAATATGAACCTTTCAAAAAAGATTCCCAAATTTTGCGAGAGAGGTCGTGCGTGTTTTTCTGATTCCAATTTAAATATGCATGTTTACTACAATGTTTTCATGAATATTGAGACTGGTTAGCTATCAATATTTTCATATTAAAACAACCACCAGTAAGTAGCCACTTTAATCAATCGAATATTAGATTAATATTTGAAAATTCAATTACTTTTCCAATCACTGTATTACAATGAATTTTTTCACTGATCTGTTTTGAACTGTCACAGCAAATACCTCATATATATCTCTAAATTAGTAAACTAGGGTGGTTTTAGTTAATTAAATAGATACATTTTTATAATGCTGTTGTGCAGTTACGATCTATGGCATATTTCAAACACACAGGGTAACCAAAAACCGAGTTTCTAAAACAGACAGTTGTGGCAAATACTTAAGGCTCTTTGAGGTATATAACAATTAATATACTAGGCCCTAGGGCTTCCAAATTAACCGGCACATTTAAAACAAACCGTTTTCGTTTTTTTTTCTGACAAATAAACCGGTAACCGTTTCAACGGAAATATCATGTAATTTTGATTAGGTAGGTATGCAAAAAAAAATCGTAAGAAATTTTCAAAATATGGCATAACAGCTAATACCTCCAATTTCAAAAAAAAAAAACACGACATTATTGATCAAATGGTACACTAGTTACCAACCTGTTAGCTATGCATAAAGTAACAATTACAAAAACAAGTAAAAAAGTATAATATGGTAAAAAAATATACTTCAAAAAAAAACAAAAAGAGCTTGATAATAAAACTTACCAAAGAATGATGTTTAAATGCATTCAATTTTTAAAAAAATACCAACAAATAATCAAGAAATCTAATGTTTAGACAACATAGAGTAGAATACCAAAATATTCACAAAATGACAAATTATTGAAAGAGTCATATCTGTTCACAAACATGGGACAACTTTGGAGACAGAAGATAATTAATCTACAAAATATATGTATATATATAAACATGTTTGTTTAATTTGGTGAATTGCCGCAGTACAAGGTTTCCATTATAAACATTTTTCTTTTATGTAAAAAACCATTAAAAATAAGAAAAGAGTATTTTTGATACAACCCGTTAACCGAGGAAATAAACGGTTTCGGGTTTTACAAAACCCGCGATAAACCGGTTAACCGTTTCGTGTTTAAAACCGGTTTGGAAGCCCAACTAGGTCCTAACAACTTAAAGCATTGACGGAGCTAGCGTTTAAATATGCTGCTGGAGGCCAGGCAGTCTTAACCCTGCTAGTCTTCTTTCTTTTTCTTTTTGTAAAGTCATTTTCGTTAAGTATGTTCACTGGTGATCATAGATATTTTGTGCATGTTAAAGTTACCGTATGCTAGAATAGTTTTGAAACAATTAAAGTGGATATTCTCTTTCTATATTTTCCGAAAAGGAAGCGGGAATGGTCATCAAACAATTCCATTGCGTCAGTCATAGCTGTTATCAAGCCGGTTGAAAAGATTTTTCGGTTGATCAATACATTGCTAAAAGGTGAAAATAATCAACAATTATTATTATCTCTTTTAAAGCCAATGTTAATTAAGTACCTTAGTTTTAAAACCTACATAACTCCAAAAACCAAAACTGTTGGCAAAGTGCAAACAACTGCAGTGGGCTTTTTGGATTTGAGTAGGTTTTGAGATTAAACACGTTTTCTTTATATTGAGAGACGTTTTGAAATCGTTAATTTATTGATTGTGTAGATATTGAAATAGAGAACAAGTTGGCATCAAAATTTGAAAAAAATCAAAAATGATTGTTAGATAGGTTTTGAAATTGAGATCCTCAATTTTTTGTGCAAATGCGTTATTTTAAAAAATAAAACACTGTTGTACTAATTCGAGATTTATTAACAAAGATCTAAATTAGTTTCATTTTCCACGAGCAATATCTGATCTTTCTGAAAAAATATGGAATCACTACAAAAAAGATGTTTTGTTTTGTAATTTGTAAATAATAAATATATAAAGTAAATTTGTTACACTCCCAACAATCGCTTAGAGACTTATACTCCCCTTGTGCTAAGAAATAATCTCACTTTAATGGGCTGTTAATCCGTAACTAATGGTAGAACAACATTAAATATCACGAGATGACAAAGATTTAGTCAAGTTTATAAGCAATTGTTTTCTTTTTTATTTTACAAATGTCTGTCGTTCGCATTAGGTAAGAAACGTCAAGTATTTAAGTGTTTTTTTTATACATACGTTATAAATATACCATATAGTTATTTAATGCTAGTCAACTGAATTTTATTTGCCTTGAATATATACCATATTATTGCTTATTGGTATTAACAACAACATCTTTGTTTTGCCATTGCTAAGAACTGTTTATTATGCTGGTTTCTCTGAAAACATACAATTGATGAATCCCGAGAAGCTCAAGATATTCTCCTTGCTACTGTATACTTGTTTAAAGTAATAAAATAGAAAATTCCAAACGTATAATTTCGTAGTTCGTTGTCGTCGGCGCTACATCGAAAATAATAGCGTTGAAAAACATAATTTTTTCTATTGTGAATTTTCTATTGATTGAGAAATAAGCATTTACATACGGTTTTTTATCACTTTTATTCAGTATTATAATGATCTTCTTTCAGATTCTATTTCAAAAGATAATTTCATTAAAAATTACACTCAATTATTTTATTTTATTCTACAACTAGCTAAATAAAAGACACTCAAGAAAAACAATGCAATATGTTATTACGTATTGATAGTCTGTGACAGTAATAATATTGAAAATAGTTGAATCAAACGCTTTCAACACGTTATCTCTGTACACGAATTCCCCGTACAAAAAAGCTTCATACGCAGAAACTTTCGTACATATAAACTTCTGGAAACATTTTTAAATATAATATAAAATAAACTGTGTAATGTATTTTTGCCAAAAAAAATATTGAATAATAAACTGCTTATACTGATTTTTACTTAAGCCTTTGTTTGTTTTTATTCTATAAAATAATTGGCACCATTGGAATATACGAAATATTCTGTGTCCGAAGTTTTTTATAAAGAAAAAAGTTTTTTTCTAAAAAATCAGTGATGGGAGTTTTCTCAGAAAGAATCAAGATATCAAATATATCATAATTTATCACCGTGCCAATGCAACATGCAACCTCAAGCAAAAAGGTTTTATTATGTGAATAATATCGTAGATAAACTTCTCCATTCAGCTTGCACATGTACCAGTGTATTAAAATTTCGACCAGTACCATTGTTCTAATATATAATATAGAACAAGTGTATCAACACAATTGCAAATCCCTGCGTACTATATCCGATTACACGTGTCACGGGCATTACAAGTCCACGTGGCCTTTAATGGATGCACAATGCAATGGAGTGTTCGCTATTATACAGTAGAAGAATGAGCGATGTGATGAGGGTAAAATTACCAACCCTAAAATATAGTTATCAGGCTTTATCTAGGGTTCAACCATTATGTATTATATTATGAATGATGTCTTTTAATAATAAATATCATATATTAAACAACAGGGTACTGCTAATCAATCTTAGCTAGAAAGAAATCTTTCTAACTCCAGATATTTTTTAAAATTTAAAACAACGTTACGGTTTCGCTTGCAAATATATGAAACTCATATTTTTATTATATTTTTGATAGATTTGGCGGTAACTATGTGGAAATTTATATTTTATAAAAATAAAATAATTATTGCTATTAATTGTGACATGTTTTTCACCTCGCTAAAAAGAATTTTCAAACTTATTTCACTTAATCGACAAATACTTTTTTTATATTTTTATCACAGGTTTTGTTTTTTAAGCAAATCGCATTTTTACTTACGATCGATATGTTGTCAATTTTTTTCGTTGCATTTTTAAGCCGTGAAATGAAATTACAGTTTTGACAATTTCGTATTAAAAATAAACTCAGTTAAAAAACACTTAAATTTGATTTGTATTGAAATTACTACTGCAAAAAAAGGATGCCTCTTTTTTCGTTTTGTATAAATGATATTGACTCAACAGACGTGATGAAAATTCAATCATGGACGTGAATAAAATCTCAAATGACTATTTAACATTTAATAATAAGATTTAAATTTACGTCTGCTCTCGCCCTATTGGTTTATAAAGTATAAAAAAACTGTTTGGTATTTATTACACAGATTTAATTTTATGTATGAAGATATAAGAGTTAAATGAAAATCAAGTTTTCTTTTTGATACTCTTATTTTTTTGGAAAATAAAAGGTGACAAATGATTTTTTTATTTGGCTAATGCTCTTTCTATACTACTCTACAAATTTATACCTTTCTAGAGTAATTTTTTTTTTTTTTTGCATAAATAAATTGTATTTTAATTATTGAATCACTGAAAAGAAAAGTGGTATGAACGTTACTTTTATTTCAATCACCTTATTTTAATGATACATAAGATGGTTGAAAGTTAAATGGTAATTATGAAGAACATCTTCATCAACCTAGACCTTTTTTGAACACAAAAGAGCTAGATTTTAACTGCAAGACTTTTCGTAAAAAAAATATTTGCAAATTTTTCTCATAAATATCTGCTTGTCAATTTTGAAATGTTTTTATTCCAACTAAAATTAAAATCAAACTAACCAAATGATTCTTGGTAGAAAAGCAATATAATTAAAGAAAATAAGCACAAACTTAGTCACTATGTATTTATTACCATCTATAATATAATGATTTGGAATAGTTAAACTCATCGCAATAATTTTCAATTGATCATAATATAAAAGTCGTAGAAAAATTGTAAAAAAAAACAACATTGAATTACAGTAGTGGAAAAATGTATAACGACATAATTTGACTTGAGTTAACATTGCGCACTCGTTTAAATCACAAAGAGGGGGGAAAGTGCCTAAGGTAAATAAAGATAACCACTTTATATTAATAATGTAGCGCTTTTCCCTGCCTAGGCAAGAAATGATTTTTTTTCTAAAAGTGTCGTTTCCTTCTTTTAAGAATGGAAATTAAAGTGAGAAAATTTGTCTTTGTTAAGGTACTTTTTTATGAAAAAATACTGTGCATTTTTTATTTTCTAACATATCCACCTTAGCATTGTATTTTTTCTACAAGTCAATAGCTGTTAGGTATTTTTTTTTGTATTTTTTATGAATTTGGTAGTAACTTTGTAGAAATTTTCTCTTTTATATAAATTAAATTTGATAACTTTATTATTTTACTGCTTATGTAATAAATAATTTAAATTTTTAACCACTTCAAAACGCATTTTCCAACAAACTGTCCGACAGTGTGTCTGAAGATGTTTCTCATAATTACAAAACGCGTGTCAGCTTGTTTCGAAACCTGTGAGATAAAAAGATTATTTAATTAATTAATGCCGCCTGTGTGGTCGAGTGGTCAACGTCGTTGGCTGCCGCTACGGTGGGCACGGGTTTGACTCCCAGAACGGGCAGTTTTATAAATTGATTTTTCAAACGATTTATGAATTTCTGTCCAAAGGCATGGATGTATGTAATGTCTTGAATTCCCCCTCTCACCCATCTTATCCTATGAACGGGGCGTATCGAGAGCGATTAGCTAACCACTAGTCCTGTCCTAGCCCTATCCTTCTATTCCTACTCTCTTTGGAAAATGAGAGGTTGAGCAACTGAGTAACAAGCATTTCTCGTAGAAATCTGTTGAGATAAACTCTATTAGGAGTCCATATTCTCCACATTGGGAGTGGACATGGTTAAAAAAAAAATGACAATCCTTTACTAAAGCTTTTAACTCGGCTCTCCGCTTTCCTAGCCACTCTCCGATCACCATCACGTGCAAGTCTTGTGATACTCCGTCCATCCAGCGAAGTCGCTTTGTTTCAACACTCTGTCTTCCTTCAGGAGTAGACTAATTCAATATTTCAATACATCATTCAATGTGTCGATTGTCAATTCCATATATTTTTGCTGTCATACTTTTTCATCGCTGTCTCAAGCAAAAAAAATAACAACAATCTCGGGTAAATCGTCGAGTCGAAGTCAAAAAATCGGAAACTGATAAGGATAAAAAAATACTACGTGATGCGGGACACTGGGTATCTTCTATTCCGCTGCAGAAGCGGAAATGGTTAACAATAATACCCAAACATCCGGGTGCTCAGAATCGAGTAGCTTAACATTCCTCTCAAGTAGTTACATTTGTATTACGCATATTTATCCGAAACCCAAAAGGTTTAATTTTAGATTTTCGCAAGTTCCAAATATTTACAATCCGCTATGCATAATGGCCAGGACTTTATTTCATTCACGCAGATGTTATTTTAATAAAAACCATTATAAAATCTTGCGCAAGCGGGCCAGAGCGGTCCCAATTAGCATTTATGGGATTTCCAAATTCTCCTATTATGATTTCATAATTTAACTTTGAAAGAAGATACGTTTGATGTCGAACTGATTCGTGGAAACGAATTAACTTACTTTATAGCAAATCATTTAATTTCTCGATGAAATATTCTAGGAATAACATATTTTATATTAATAAATTATAAGAGTTTCATCAATTTTAAGCAAATGTTTTCAATACATTATAAAAAATAATATTAGAACAATTATTTGAGAATGAAGAATATATCAACGGTCGTTTTATGTTATCTTTTCTGTTTTTTTTTTCATTTGTTTTTAATCACTTTTAGGGTGTTTACTGTGAATACTTGAAGGAAAGGCATTATATTGAAAAAACACAATATTCCTTTTTACTAATTCCACTTTTATTAAAAAAGATCAGAACCAGTTTCGCTCACGATGAGCATTATCAACTGATAATAAAATACAATTTTACAGTGCTATTTATACAAAACAAAATAAAATTAATAAGTTGTAATAAACAATTGGTATCGAAAAGAATTTACAAACTTTAGTACAAATTATGAATAAGTGACACTAAATTTGACTCAAATTAAAATCATCAAAGAGTAATTAAGCTAAAGTGGTGGCTATTAGTCGTGATTTGTTATAAAAATGAAATACGTATTCATTTGTTGATATACTTATTAATATTTATAAATATTGTTAAACATATAATACTAAATAAAGTTGAATTAGTAGAAAAAAGTGTTTTATTTCTAATATAATGCCATTCCACAAAGAAATTGACAGCTAGTGCTCTAATCGTGAATTGTAGTGATATTGTAATTAGTCATATTATTATTTTCAAATATAGCATAAACCTTAACTTTTGTTTTGTTATTAATAGGTTGAGAATCACAACTCGGTAATACAATCAATGGAATGGATACATAAAATAAAAATAAATTAACAAAACAAAAAAAAAATGTTTTAGAAGCAGAAAAAAATATTTGAACACAATCAGAAGTTCTAATTAACATTTATCATAACAATCTAAGTAAAATCTTCGTATATTTTCATGATAAAACAATGTTAAGTCTTAATACCTTTGATGAATATTGCCCGATGATTAGCAAAGTGTAAAACCGTGTTATTTTTTGCGGCTTAGTTTTGTAACAACGTTTGCCATCTGATTAGTAGGAGTTAGGTAACAAATAAAAAAAATTAGGAATCGAAGGTTTTTTTTAAGGAATCGGCAGAAATAATTAGCGAAGAACATGGCCGCAGCGCAGCTTTTCCCTTAAATCGCTTCACTTACAAAAACTCCCTAGGGATAGCGATACGTAACGTATGACTTCGGCAACAGTAAATTTTAAGCACAATATGAAATTTTTCTACGTGAACTGCTCGTTACTTAGCTACTTTTTTGGGGGATAGTAAGGATCGAAGGATTGGGATTGAAAAGATAATGTCAACTTTGAAAAGGAAAACAACGTAACCCACAGTTTTTTCAAAACAGCTATTTTAATAACCACAACAAACTTGATATACGTTCTATCAAAAGGATATTAGCTAAAAATGTCTAATAAATATTTCAATTTAGCATTTAAGTTTGAAAAAATAAGATCCTGCGAAAATTGCGATCATTTAAAAGGGGATAAAAAAATGTTTTTTTGGAAAAAAAATATTAAATTAATATTACATAAAATCGATTAAAAACTAGTTTATCAGTTTCCGTGTACGTCAAGGTTGTGTATATTTCATAATTTGCCTTTGGCCCAAAATCATCACATAACGTTTTTTATGCCTCCTGTAATATTTGTAATATGTGGGTTATGGTCTTTTTTCTTTTCACAGTCGACATATAAAAAATACTGGAAACCAATTAAAAATCACAGCATATTTATAGTTTCATAAGACTCAGAGGGTACTTACAATTGTACTCACCACTATCTGGTACGTCAGTACATACATTTAACCATTCAGCTGCCGAAGAAAAAAGTACGTAATTACCTAGAACGCCGGCTATACTTGGAATTATTAAATTAATTAGTTATTGACGAGTTAACTCGTAACTGCCGTGTTGAGCACGACAAATTTTACGAGATATCTCATCTGTGGCAACCATGGAGTTAAACATCGTTTTCCGTAACGTGGCAACGTTTTTTGGCAAAGTTAGTCAGAAACATCAAAAGAAAAGTCTTAGTTTCATGTCAGAAATTATCAGAAGATCTACTTAACAATCATAATAGCTCAAAATTTGTATGTAAAACATTTTTAAAATAGTAAATTTTGATACCATTTTCCTTTGATAATATACGGTGTATATAATTACTATGAGTCGTATTTTATCGTAAAGATGACAACAGTATTTTTATAAACACCGAGATAACTGATAAGACAGTTGTCATTTAAATATTTGACGTAGAATATGTACATATATAATATATACAAAAACAAAGCGATGGTAAATTAGTTAATACATTCAATTCTTAATCTTGTAAGCGTTTGAAAGGTATAATAATAATTAGAAAAAATAATGTTAAATGGGTTCGAGCGTTTCTCCAAAAGGTTGAGAGCTTCTAAAATTACCGATAATGAATAATACTTCTTTTGTGCGAAACTTTTACGTTAGAAGTCCATTTCTGTCTGTTGGAGAGATCAGGTTAATCTGGAGATGTAAGGAATCTTCGAAACTAATGGCGCCGAGCTTAGTGAGCTTAACTCCTGGAAATAAAAAATACTACCAACGTAAAAGCTTTTTTTTGTATTTCTAATAATACTTTAGTGCTATCGTTCTTTTTTGTGTAAAATACTAAATTTGAAAATAATACCATATCTTTTCAATGTCATGTTCTAAGCAGATTTTTTATGGTTATTTTATGTATAACTTTGGTTGGGTCTGATATCAGTGGATGTTTCTGATGTTTAAAAATTCCTTCCCACCCACTTTTTTAAATCTTAAATAACGGAGCGTAGCTAAAGTAATAAGTTTACTACAAGTTTTGTTTCAGATCTATCCTATATCTTCTTAATCTTTAAAAAAAGAGAGGTCGAATAACTGAGTAACAAGATATTCTTGTGAGAAAACATGGTTGCGTATTGCAAGCGGAAATGGATTAAAAAAAAGAAAAAGAAATAACTTTTACTACAAAATTATCAAACATATAAACTTTAAAACAATCCCAAAGCATAAATATAAATTTTAATAAAACATTAAAATAGTTATTTACTAAGACTAAATTTATTTTTATAATGAAGGACATTTGAAAATTTCATTGAGTAAAAGTATTTATATTTTAATAAATATATTATTAAATATTCTTTAAGCAAAAGAAAACCAAATATATTATGAAGTGAAGTGTGGAGATAAGATGACACGATATTGAATCAAATTTTTTAAAAAGTGGTTATTAATCATGCACATACACGATATATCATTAAAAAAGCAAAGTGTATGTACTTATTCCAAATTTATTTATTATTATCAGGACCGGTTATGTCAATCCAGTGCGTTTACTGTTTCATAAGTATTCAATTTTTATTAATAGCTAACACTCGATTAAGCCAGTTGAAAATTATTGGAAAGATACATTTTTTAATGGTCAGTAATGTTGTGGTTTATTCTTTATCGTTCTACTTTGGTATTCAGGCAAGTTTTTCTTTTAACTTATTCGAGCTATCGTTTATAATAATATAAATGAAAAATGCAATCAAATGGGGTCCGAAATGTAGAGAAGATAGATACTGCGAACAGCTGAATAGGTAGATAGGTAATCCACTTGTTTCTCGTAAATTCTCCACGCCTCTTTTCAAATTCCTCCTTGAATTAAATTCTCGCATAGCTGAGGACAAACGCAATTACGGCCAAATTGAAAATGGTGATAAAATTTCACTTTTCCTGAGAGAGAATTTTCGTCATTCCTTTGTGTTTACACATAATTACATTTGTACTCTATGACTTTGCACGAGTCTTCTCGTCGTCATTTTGTTTATATTCATAATATGATTAAAATTATAATTTTAACACCATCGATTCGTCAGTTATTTTGAGACAGAAGGTGTATACATCTTAAATTTCTCTTTAGAAGTTCAAAATTTTGTGGAACAGTTGCATGTTTATTTCATATATATTTTTAAACATAGCGAGCAAAATTTTACAAAATTGTGACAGTGGAAAAATAAATACAACGGTGAAAACAAATATTTATTTATTGGTTTACGTATACAATAATGAAAAATATTAAGAATTAACTATTTAAAAAGCCTTACTAAGAAATAAATATTGTATATTATTGTACATTATTGACTCTCAATGTATAACATATGCCATTCTAATTGAGATATCTCAACATATGCTTTTTTTATGATAACTGCTTGTGACTCAGTTGTTCAACTCTTTTAAGTAAAGAGTGAAGATAGAAGAATTTATCTAGAACAGGACTCAAGTAGCAAGCTTATCGATTTCACTACCCCGTTTTTATGATTCAATAAGATGAAAGATTTTGTCTCTTAACTTTGAAGAGAGTAAAGATAGAAAGGATAAGGCTAAGACAGGACAAGTATTTAGCAAATCTCTCTCGTTCAGTTATGTTATTTAATAATTTGAAGGATAGGGGAGAATTTTTAACATCACAAACATCCATGCTTTCGAACAGAAATCCAATAAAGTATTGAGAAAATGCTTTAAGCACTGGATTCAAACCAGTGAGATCAATCACCTAAGCCAACCACGTGGTCCACAGACTTGACAAAATATTATAATGAATTTAATAATTTCTGTTTATAGGATAATGAACTTGAGAATATTTATGTGAGTAACACAATCAAGCTTAATTCCAGCTGTATATATGACGTATATATTTGAATAAAAGAATAAATTGATTTATTTTTTGTGTGTTTATTACATTTGTTAAATAACTACATTCATACGAATAGGCGTGCCTTTGCGAAATTCCAGCGATGAGGAAAACCAGACCTGACAAGCAAATAGTATGTTTAAGAAGTATTCCGGACTGAAAATCTGATACTATCTTGCTACGGAAAATAAATTGAGAAAGATAATAATATTATCCCTCTGCGTCGCTACAACATGGTGGAACGTTTCTATCTGAAAAAAATATCTATTTTTACGAAGTATTATTTAAAAATGTTAAAAGCATTATTTTACTTAATTTTGCTGTCGCCAAAGTTTCTACCCAACGAAAAAAAACTTTTAATTGCCACAACTTTTTTGAATGACAATCTTTAATAAGCTGTTGTTTCTTTTTTCTTTTTCTCTTAAGATCCGTTTTTAAGACGTGTTTTTTTATATCTCTTCGGTCCAAAATTACTTTGCAAGGTGCGTTTGCAGTAGGTAATTGCTTTTTTTTAATTATAATTATTTTCATAAGCTATCCATGGATAAGAAACGCAATTTCGTTGAAAATACTTTGCGAAAAAAATATTAATGAGATTTTGAGTTTCGCTTACATTTTGATCTTTTTTTTGAAAAATATTTACTTACCGTAAAAATATATTCAGAAGTTATTCAAGAAATAAATGGTAAATAAAAAGTTATACTGAAAATTATTCGGAATATAATGTTATATTAAATGCGGTAAAAAAATATTTTTTATTTTAAATAATTGTAATATCATACAGAATAATATTTATAATATAATATTTCCCGAGCAATACTTATTTTTCTGTTCAATATTATGTATGATTTCACCCGTTACCAAAAGTTAGACACAACTTCCTATATATGCATATTGGAATACATATTCATATCCAGTACTTTACAAATTATTTTATCCAAAAGTTATTAATGAATACCGTTTTCAATATGTGTTATCTGGATATCAATCTTTGACTTTGTAATTCACAATATTTTTGTTATACTTAATTAAATCAAATTGTAACGATTATTTTTTAAGAAAAAACATTTTGTTTTTTTGCATAAAATAAATAATAACTTCAAAAAAATATACGTTTGATTCTGGAAGAACTAAATGAACCGCAAAAGATATAATTTTCGAGAAAACGGACGTTAATGTTAATCAATACAAGCCCAACTTTTATTTAAAAAATCTTAAAAACACAACTATTTCAAATTTATGATTTGAAATAGTTGTGTGAAAAAATATTTTTAATAAATAGTTACCGGAATATTGTGATGCTGAATTAAATAGTGAAATTATTTATCAGTCTTATATATTTTGATTATTTTTTTTTATATTTAAAAAATATATATTTGACATTACAGCTAAATCTTAAATTACAGCAAATTTTTTAAAGTTGAAAGCTCACACGAGTAAAAGTCGAAGTTTTTTCACTCGAGACATAGATAGTCGGTAGAAAATAACATAAAAACGTTAGCAGCAAGTCAAAAACAGAATTAAACGTGTTTCATTTTAAATAAATGTACTACATATAAAATTCTTGGTCGTGTCTGCAGTCTATTTTTTATTGTTTTAATAAAAATTAAGAGCGCATTTCAATATTGTAGCATAGAATATAATAAGAGTCTTACCTTGATAATTAATTATTCATTAAATACTATATTTAATGTACAAACATCTAGGAAGTCTGAATAAAACTAATATTTTAGCAGATGACAATAACATATGTACGCTCAGAGATGTGTAAGCATATTGGATTATAGTGACGGCCGTATTATGTAATTGTATTTTTTTGGTAATTGGACTGACAGATAACTAAATAAACATGACTTGCGTAAGTCATCTAGTTAGCTACGCAAGAACATTTTGTTTGTATAAATAATAAATAATATAAGGTGTAAGTAAATGGCTGGATTTGCTACAAAATAAACACAATGATACATTAATCAATTAATTTTATTTCAATTTATCTGTACTTATTAAGTGAAAACTGTTAATTATATTATGTGATTATAATTTTGATGGCCAAACAAGAAAGTAAGAAAAATAATTGAGCTATGTTTTTCCAAATATTTATTAGTATCGTCGACACGTTTATTATAAATATCGTTTTACTCGAAATCAGTTCTTCCTATGCAACCATTTTTTCTCATGCAAGAATCTTTTTGCAATGAGAAAAAGATTAATAAAATTGCTTATAAAAAACATGTATGAAATGAGCTGTCCCTAAATAATTTTCATGTTACTTTTATTCCAAAGATGTCATCGTCGGCAAAAACTCATCAATGGAAAAAAAAACTGGCTTTGAGAACCAATTATGATGTATTTAGTTTAGCCTAGGTAACTTTCTAACAAATGAAGAGGTGGGTGCATCTTTAAGTCAGCAGACTTGGAACTACAGTATTTTTTTTATCATCTTTTCTAAAGAAATATGTTTCGTTCATTTAAAATAGAATTCCAATCATAACCTATTTCACAGCACTTGCCAGTCTAGACTAATTTTCAAAGTCAAATAAAATTATGTAAAAACAAATTTTCACAACTATCTTTTATAAATTCCCTTTAGTAATGTAAATTTTATAAAACTTTCACATGGTAAATTTGTGTAAGTTTTAATAAAATTATACGCAAATTGAGTCCCTAAAGAATGTTTTATTTACACACAAAAGTTTGGACTAACAATGCACAAATGAAGTATTATAACATTATTTTTAACATAAAAATAAGTGAGATAATTTGACAGCAAAGACGTCGAGCATTTATTTCACCTGCATAATTATGACAGTTCAATTCGTGTAAATCGTGTAAGACCAAGAACGATAGAGTCCAATTCTCACAGTTAAAATATTTATCATCGTAAAATTAAAACAAACCGAAAGTTATTTTAATAAACTTATTTCCCTTTTTTTGCTTAACGTTAAAAATCAGCGTTGAAAAGGCTATCGGACGCTATCGCGTACTTCCTTCCTTTACTGTTGATTATAATAATTGGGCATAGGAAGAGCGATTAGCGACTTAAACAATTAGAGGTTGAGCGACTAACTAACAAACTTTCGTTGAAAAACTTCTGTTGAGATACTTCTAATAGGAGGTCATATGTTCTAAATTGGGAGCGGACATTTGGCCGAATTATTTGCTTTTTTTTTAAATACCGAAAAACCCATATTTATATATTCGTCCGGTATCACAATATCAATCTAACAGGGATTCACAAAAAAAAACACTCTTGTTTTAAATATAATATAATGGCTAATTTCAACGATGAAAGCAAACACATGATAATCTTTTTGCTTATAGAATAAAACCGCTAGATTATATATTAAGAGGTAATATCCTTTTGGGGTCTTAAATTTAGTTACTTTCGTTTATCGAAAAATGTAACTCAGTTTGCCAATTTAAAAAGACTCCTGCTTATCGGCGTCTTTTCCTTTCGCAAACGTCACGATCTTGTTAATAATCCCTATTCAGTACATTCCGGACTTTTAATATATCACTTACCTGGCCCTCTTTGGCATTCTTCGACTGAACGTACTCAAGCCTACCTTTGGGGAATTTACAATGAGAAGTAACTTGCACGTAAAAACGAATTTATTTTTTTGCGCCAAACATATTTCGTTTTGGCCTGTAAAATTTGTACGGGAAAGGAAGTAAACATTAGTGGCCACCTTTTTTGTATGTTCACAGAATGGCATCAAGAGATATGTAAAATTTGTTACGCTATTCGGAATAAGTCGTAAATATAAAACAAAATATTACATATTCGATATTTATGAACAATTGAATACATGTTGAATTTGAATCGTTCATATTATGTACATTCACACAAGTTTTATCACTAACGACTCGGGTTTTGCCTTTCGGCATCTTCATGCGTTCAAGTGCACCGATGAACATGAACTGATGTTTAGTAAATAAATGTATCATGTTTATTATATAAGAAAAAAAATATTACTAAGGTTAAGGCCATTGCTGGCAAAATAAATTAGCACATGGGAATGCCTTCATATTGGAATGCTGAGTCGTTAGTGACAAAACTTGTAAAGTCTGCCTGTATTTAGATTTGAACTAATCGAACGTGAACCGGACAAATTTATAAATATTGGTATTAAATAGTTATAAAAAGGATTACATTTTTTTAAATTAAACTTGAAATTATTACTATGGAGTGATTATTCCTTTAAATATGAGCTAAATGCGCTTGATTCGAGCGATACGCAGACAGGCAAAAAGTGCGTTAAAACATCCTTATCTGTAAAAATCACTAAACACACAAACTCTCTCTGTGCATGTACTGAGAAAAATAAAGACCAAGAGAATGTATGTGCTGCATTTCAAATTAATTTTACTATATAGAAAATTTGTAATATTGATGGAAAAAAAATATTAAATGTCGAAATTTTGCTGCAAATTATTATTGAAGAAAGAGTATGACGAACAAAAAAAAACGTAATCTCATCATATGATGTAGAATATAAAATATCATAAGCTATGAATTTTTAGTGAAGAAGTCCATTTATTATTTTTGTATACCATATGACAAATATTATCCCCTCGGTATTTATGCGCGTACCCACAACTGTCACTGCCAATAAGTGTAATTGAAATATTTACCGGTTAAACATTCCAATTGCACCACTTACTAACAGCGTTGGCTGGAAAATTGACAGCCATCAACTGATCGACCGCTCAGTTACGTATACTGGACCGCGACCCGAGGTTATAAAAACCATGATAAAAGTTGTTTAACGTGCATTTTGCAACCTCTTTTAACTTTTAAATATTCAAATAGATTAAAAATATAACAATGTTTTAAACCAATTCTATATTCATTTATTAATTCAGTTCCGAAACTAGTGCTGATCATAATGAATAAATATATAATTGATACAAAAGAGTGTAGTATTGTTTATTTGAACCTCTGAGAAATAAAGTGATCCAAGTAGTATTTTAAGACAAAAATGAATAAGATGAGATTTTTCTGTTTTGTTACACTACTCACTTCACTTCTCATAGTCTCATATTTTGTCTTTCCAACAAGTATTTACAGTGAACACATCAAAAGTGATTGAAATTGATTTTTCAATGAACATAAGTAAGTCTCAGTCTTAATATAAATAAAAAAATGATGTATCATTTACAAAAAATAATTTATGCTCTAACGCGTTAATGTTTAACCTATTTAACAGATAGGCCAAATATATCTATATATTAATAGTCGATAATGTCCGTCCGTCCGTCCGTCTGTATGATTGTCCACGATTTCTCCTCCCCCTCCTCCGCCCCAGCCCCGCTGTCGCCATTTTTTTATTCATACTAAATACATATTTTTTTCGTTTGTTATATGGTCGCGATTTCGCCTTTTCGATGACGTCAAGAAAGACGGTCCTCCCCCCCCCCACATCCATCCTGACCCGGTGTCGCCAATAATTCATTTCTTCATTTTTCTCTGACGTCTATGTGTGAATTTTTGAAGTCAAACAAAATTATCGTACTAACCAAAAATATTCTCTCAAGCTGTGGGATTCGATACCATGCCCCAATTTTCATGCGCGACGTTCGGACAGCTTACCACTGCTGTACGAATCTAATTGAGAAAAGCGATATAAAAACTCTATATAATTTAAATAATACAAAGCAAAAAATAAAAACGCGTTTTTAGTGAACTAATAATGACATCTGTGGGTGAAACCTTGCACTAAACGAATTTAAATTGTTCCAAGATTTCAAACTGCTTGGTTGTGAGAGGCTATATAGGGCTGCTCAATTATATGTAATAATTGAATTAACTATTTATTTATATATATACGAAAAATGGTTGTTAGCAAACTTAAACATTATTCCAAATATTAAATAATTTACGAAATTTCCGCTAATACGAAAAATAGTTGTTAGCAAACTTAAACATTATTCCAAAAATTAAATAATTTACGAGGTATATTTCTGCTAATAGGAAAAATAATTGTTAGCAAACTTAAAAATTATACCAAAAATAAAATAATTTACGAAATTTCTGCTTCTAAGAAAAATGGTTGTTAGCAAACATAAACATTATTCCAAAAATTAAATAATTTACAAAATTTCTGCTTCTACGAAAAATGGTTGTCAGCAAACTTAAACATTATTCCAAAAATTCAATAACTTACGAAATTTCTGCTATTACGAAAAATAGTTGTTAGCAAACTAGAACATTATTCCAAAAATAAATTATTTACAATTTAAATACTGCAAGGCAGGGCTGTCGATATACGCCCCGAGATATTTCTTTTACTATCAGAAATTCTGGATTATTCAATAAATAGGTTAGTAATTTATTTTTCACGCCAGTAACTTTTCTGACTACTTAAAAATGCAACAAAAATCCCTCCGTTGAGGTCAACGGGCTTACAGCTAGTATATTTTTAAATGTCTAAGGACCGCAGAGTAAACAAGATTAACGGATACTGACATACTCTCTCACTTTTTTACAGATACATACATAGTTATAATAAAATTTTGATGTAATATTAACAGAAGCTTCAGTATTTTTTTACCTTGTCTTGGGAAATGAATGGATTTCTATTGGAAGTAATCTGAACATAGGTTTTTTACGAGAACTGTTTATTACTCAGTTGCTTAACTTCGAAGAGAGGAAGAATAGGTGGTATACTGGAAGTTGAGGCTGTGAGCTCCGTATCCGAAACCAACGACGTTAATCACTCGACCACAAAGCCGAGATATGTATCAACCAATTGTTATAATAAATACATTTGTAATATAGTATATATATTTTTTCTTATTCTTTAGAAGTCGTTTTAAGAGAAAAGATGTCAATTGCAGCTTTGTTATTTAAATGACCGATAGCAAGCAAAAAGCTAAATCATAGAACACATTTATCACTAATTTAAAAAAAAAACAAAAAAATCTTTGATACATATCATGACTTGGTTCATAACAAAGATCAGATTTATGCGCACGAACGCATTCAACAATATCATATTAAATAATCGTTTTATTAACGTAATGATGTTATTCCCGTATTCATCTTTATGCAATATTATCAATGTTTTTCTGGTGTCGTAATATTTTCACTTGTTTTGTACGTATACGTCATGGAACCGTTAATAATTTATTTATATACTGTAATCCAAATTATCCTTGCGAAATTTTCTGACATTTTCACTGAAACGTATTTTTTGTACATTGTATTTTTATTCCCCAACGTGTAAACGTAACTCTTACACGGCAGTCAATTCCACGAGTCCACTTTATATCCGGTGGGCCGAGCATTATGACGTCATTACCGGAATTTACCCCCTGCAGTGCGCTTTATTGAATGGGGCGCGGGTGGTAAGGTATGGGGGTGTTTGAGGAAAAGTCTGTGGAGTGTAGTGGGTGGCCGTTTTGATGCAAGCCGAATACTCTAGCACGTATCTCTGCGGGAAAAGCTTTCCAAGGGAATCTGCTTCAACAGAGAAAATAAGTTTATTTTGCATTACCTATCATGAGTAAGCTTGCTTTCTTCTTGTAAATAATGCTGGAATCGTACAATTTTATGCTGACACTTCAAAAACTTGCCAATCGTTCAAAATCGATGTTTTTAAATGAGTTAAATTGTATTATTCAGCTTGTTTTATCTACCAGTAATCCAATGTTTGAAATTTTAGTCTACTGAACTGCGATTTGAAATAGATAGCATAATTAGTCAATAAATATATGATTTTTCATTTAAACGTATGTTAATCTTTTCCATAACTTAATATTCTCAACACCTTTGAAAAAATGATGATGTATTGATTCAAATATATCGTCAGAATAACTCGTTTGGAAACCTATTGTAATTCCATTTGTTTCTTATTGAGCAGTTACACTGACTAAATAATGTCAGTATTTAAATATAAATGATTTTCATGACAGATTGAGGTTAGAATATCATAAAACTTTTTTTAAGAAAAGGTAGTCAAAGGATAGGAATGGTAGTTAGATAGCCGTTGCTTTTACAAAATCGTAAAACGTGTGATTGGAAAATCAATGTATGATTATATTTATTTGTAGATTTATTTTTACTATTATACATAAACTATTTTTTATTGTATCATGTTGAAGACAATATTTTGAATGTTTGAAGTACATCTTAGACCTCAAGACTAATAGTTTTGACTGCTCGAAAACAAAAGAAACGAAATATTGACTACATTTTTTTTCATTTCACTATAATGATCTCGTTTTTTTTTAAATTTTCCTCGTAATTTTAGAATGAATAATTTGGTTCAAATATTTTTTCTCTCTGTATATAAAACTTTGCTCTCAGTATTAATTCATTTATAAATATTTGAACATATTGTGTTAATTTAATTAAGGTACGTATCGTAAAAATGAGTTTCAATTATATATATCAGAGATTGTCAATGCGTTGATCGTCGACGTATGAAACGGGTTTTTAATGTTGATATTTGATGTATTTACTTATCTCATGATATAAATAAACTACATGTGATATCAGTCGACCGCTTACTAACATTAAAAAATGAATACAATATTTCTTTTCAATTTAAATTGATTTCAATATTTTTATTTATATCTTAAGGAACAAAAAAATAAAAAAACTTTGAATTTTCCCATTGCTGAAAAAATCTTTGATCAAATAATTATAATTTTTACTGTCTTATTTAATTTTACGACGATATACAAAAAGAACGAGTCCTAATAAGGATAAAATTAAGACATTAAAGAATATTATGCCATTTGAGTGACTGAAAAAAACTGAGCACGATTTAATTCGGAGAACTTTCGAGCGTCGGAAAAAAAGAATTTGCCACTCTGTCCACATAGAAAAATGCCTTCACTCTGTTGGCATGGAGACTGTAATGTGCTCCGAGAGAGACTTTTTGTGGAGATGGGTATGCTTTTTATCCAAACTTAAAATTAAATTAAATTAACTCGGCAATTGGGATATAAAAAAAAAACATGAAATGAAAGGTGGTGAAATTTGATTATGTAGCTCTATAAAATCCCTCTGCAAA
Organism: Himalopsyche anomala; assembly: GCA_031772345.1. Taxonomy (NCBI): domain Eukaryota; kingdom Metazoa; phylum Arthropoda; class Insecta; order Trichoptera; family Rhyacophilidae; genus Himalopsyche; species Himalopsyche anomala. The sequence goes on along the minus strand of CM062831.1, from coordinate 22,410,150 downwards.
TTGGGTATGAGTGTAACATTAAGTAAAGGCATAGTAAATAAGCTACAGTATTGCATTATTCACTGTTTAATTTTTTAAGTAGGCGGTTCTATAAAACTGCGTAAAGTCATTTATAAGCTATCTCTTTAAAGAAAATGTGCAAACGTATAAATAGACAAACAAAATTTAAAAGTAGTACACGTTTGATAGACATATAAATTATTTAGAAGTAAATTACATTTAATCGAAAGCGGGTTATGCTAAAAAATACGATAACCCCAATACTATTTTAAGATAGCTTAAAAAATAATTAAAATATAATTTAATTTAAGAAAATAATTAAGCAAGCATAAAATTTAATAGAGTTGCAATGACAAGTCAATTATAAGATTTCAATTTATTTCATTTTGAATGCCTAGAATTAACTCTGTTTGACTTGAATCATTGTACAGAATTCAAATAAAAACTGAAAAAGTTTATAATAAGCGGATACGTACTTAATTACTTATACTGTTTTTGACCGAACTCACTGTAATTAATTAATAATTATTTAAAAATACGAATTGAAGTATAGCAACATTAAAAAATTGGTTTATTGGTATTTATGGATGTCTGTCTAAAATCACGAAGTCTTGTTTTTATATGCGTTTCTCTTTTACCACTATTTGAACCTAGAGACGTGAAATTGAGAAGGCTTTTTGCTAATTTCATATCGTCTCCTACTTTACAAATCATATTATCATATACGATACGGATGAGTATCAAACTAACAAACAGTTTCTGGATACATAAAATGGCAATGTATGTAGTTCTAAAAGATTTTTTTCACGGCTTAAATTACTATTTACTGGAATAAAATTGAGTGGAAATATATTTAATTAAACTTACGTAAATTATCACCATAGAAGAAAAATGCATTTTTCAAAAAAATTAACTAAATAACTACAACATTTGACATCTTACTTAGATAAAAGATAATGTATGACGACGATATATTCAAAAGTTTGTTTGAAAAAGTTAAAAACCCATTTTAAGCGGAATACGTCTGCCGGCGGGGAAAAAATCTTTCCTGACATAAAAATGCTCGTCCGCTGCAACACGTCTGCAGTGCCGCCCCCGCAATCACCGCTCTATAAATCCGCCCTGGGAGCCCCCGCCGTCGCCGGCTTCATAAGTGGGCAATATCTCACTCGGCCGAGCATTGTATGAACTTACCTTTGGGAGTGCCCGACGACATACACATCCTTGGCTCGAGACCGGAAACTCCGGTCCAGACGTCCTCAGGGGAACCCCGCGTAAGCACCAGTGTCATAATATCACCAGGAAAAGATATACGCAACTGAAAGAAGCATTTTAAAACTGTTTTCGAACTGCTGTAAAAAGTCTTAAGATTTTGCAATATTTTCTAGACATTAAATAATGCAGTATTGATTGCATATTTTCAAAAATATCTCCAATAAATTTGGGAAAATTTATTTGCAATTATATTTAAATGCAATCAAATAATAAATTTTCTTTGTTCTTTCGGTAAATTGAAAAGTGCGAGAATATATTACAATACTCAAATGAATATTTAGAAAGAATACAATTATTCGTTTATATTAAATAAAAAACATCAAACAAAATAGATTAAGACCAGTTACTTTTATTTAAAAATGGTCACTCCTAATATGTGACATATATACCCTTTAATGGCGTTACATTGACCAATGTTATTCTACGAGGACAAGTTGTTAATCAGCCACTCGACGTCTTGTAAAAATAGTAATCTTTTCGCTCACAGTTATTCAAACCAACATAAAATAGACTTGTTAATACTAAGTAATTTACCAGACTTGGGATATAACATAAAATAATTTCGATTAGTAAAAAATACTTATGTGAATAGAAGTACTAACATTCTTACAATCAAATGGTCAGATTAATTGTAAATTTACAAATAGTTTTCAAATATTATAAAAATATGAGTGTGTCTTTACGAAGAGAGGAATGATAGCAAGATAAGGATATAAGAGGATTAAAATGATAAGTTTATCGCTTTCGCTACTTTCCGTTTTTAGATTCGAATAGTTAGAGAGGTTAAGTGTGTAAGTAACAGCAGTTTTTGAAAAAGAACTTCTATTGAAACAAGTTCAATTAAAAGAGCATATTCTCCACACATTTATTTATTATTTAAATTAAATAACCTTTATGAATATTTTGACTAGTTTGTTCACAATAGATTATTAAAATTTAATACTCTCTTAATTAAGAAACTATCGAGTATTAAGCAGTTAATTTTGCTTATATGCAAAGTAAATACAAAGTGTATATCTCGTTTGTAGCTTGCATCGAACCGTAGAAAGGTTAGAAACAATGGGATCAGACTTACTCCAAAGGCTAAACCGCTCGCTACAGCTGAAGCTTCAAGCAATTAAGCTTGGAAGACAATGAGCAGGGAAGGCGTCGAGGAACCGACAAGGATGCAGACGTCTGGCGAGACACTTTGTACGGCGTACGTACTTACTTCAATTCACTACGAATAAGGATGGGTGTAACGTAAAGTAATCATTCATTCGAACTTTCACGGAACTAAGAGTGCAATTAATTTACTATTGGGAGTAAAGTTAAGTATTGATTTTTGAAAGATTAACATCACTTTTAGGGTGTTCACTGTCAATACTTGGTGGAAAGGTATTATATTAATAAAAACACAATATTCTTTTGTACTTTATTCCACTTTATTTAATAGGTCAGGACCGGTTTCTGGCCTGAGTTGACAATGCTTGCAATGAGCGAAACCGGTTCTGACCTATTAAATAAGGTGGAATAAAGTACAAAGGAATATTGTGTTTTTAATAATATAAAGATTAACATAATATGGTTGATAGCTAGTTTACTTTCACGTGATCAACAAACCTTTTCACTAACGTTTAACGCATTGGCTGAAAGAAATCTGCAGATAGAACCTTGGTGCACTAATTTGTGTTGATATCGGCCGTTTTTTAAAACTTTATAAACAATCTGTATGATGATTTAACTAACTCAACATTCAACAATATTATGTCTCCTTCTCTCATATGTACGTTACGACTTTTGTTTCATTCGCACCTAAGAATACCCGTAGGAAACACACATATGCGTCTAAGTACGCGAATGAAAGAGTAAACTGTTTCTAAAGTTGTGATTTTCTACACGCTGATTTTTTAATTATGCATGCAGATGGAGCTTTGGTGGTCGATAAAATGTTTTTCAGATTGAACATTTTTCTTTTTTGAATAAAGATGGATTTAATAAGAACTTGAAGATTTTCAATTCAGATAGAACAGTATTTTAAATAACAATAAAATTGAATTAAAAAGTTATTTTGGGAAAAAAAATGCAAAAGAAATCATGTTTACCCAAAAAGACGGTTCTGTCTGTCGTTTATATTGGTAACAATAAATTGTACATTCTGAAAGGCTTGTTCATCTATATTTTGGTTTGGATGAAATCGCTCATTAAAATATATTTAAAAAAAACGATAAAAGTTCTTTAAATTCGGTTTTAATTTTAATCTTAAAGAGAGTATAAAATTTAGAATAAGTAAATGATTTTAATCTTATAAAATAAATAATGCATCAGAAAATTACAATCGATTCCAAATTACTATTGAAATATGGGTACCGAAGAACCGGACTAATTATTTTAAACATCCCTAATGGCGAGACGCCCGCGCTGGACAAAAAAGGCGTCTGTATTAGCGAAACTAGTGCTGAGTTAGCTCGGGGGAGTTAACGACAAGTGTTTTAATTTATCGCTTGAAACTCTGAGATAATCTTGAATATTACATTTTGTAATGAATATTTTAAGAATCTGCAATAATGAATAGTAATTTAAAACAGCTGTGAAATATACTGACATAAATAAAATTCCATTTTTTTAGTCCAACGAGCACGTCAGAAATGTTTTGAAACAATAACATAGTTAATTTTGTATTTGCATATATAATCAGGAACCGTTCCAATTTTAGATCTTTATTTTAGAGGTATTTCAACAAAATAGTTTTGCCCATTTTCAGATTGAAAGTGTTTGAGGAAATCAATAAATTGACTGAATTAAATGCTGTTCGTATTGTGACTAAAACCAGTATAATCCGTCTTACGATGATGACTCTGATGCTTCAAAAACCGGACACGGACATTCGATACAAAGTATTATTTTTCACAGTTTACACATATGGCATTTTTGCGAACAATTTTAACAAAAAAATATTTTCATTGCTGTTTTGAATATAATAGTTCTAGGCCTATAAAACTACATTTCGCTTTTATTTAATATGACTATTAGCATATTATTTTCAAATTGTATAGAGAATTTAAATAAAAAGTGTCTTTATTCAATGTCATGCAGTTTTTAACGTATAATTAATATTAATTATACGCTAAAAACAAAATACGTTAAAATGGTACCAAAACATTTTAAACATGAGATACGATTAGAAACGCCAAAGTTTTGGGCGTAAGTCTTCATATGATCAAACTCAATTATAGATTCATATTCGACAGAGCTGTTTTTGGTCAATAATGGTGCTTTTCAATTCGTCTCAATTGATTTAAAAACAATATCTGGATCATAAATATCTTGAAAAAATTCATATGAATTCAATTCTTTGTCATATTGAACCTTAATAAATAAAACAATACGTATTAAATCATATAAGCTTTTTCAGTGTTTTCTTAATATGATGTTTTCGAGCAAATAAAATACGCAAAAATAAATTGTGTTTGTTGAATTTATTATTTACCTCGACTATTTTCCGCTCTTGTGCATTCTAAATATCCGGTCAAATACACAATCCGTATGTTTTGTGTAGGATTTGTCAGAAAAATAAATAAAAAAACGCAAAGTTTTTTTCCTCCGGTATACCTATAATATTGCTCTTCTATGGATATCATTAAGAGATACATTTTATACGACAAACTAAAATTCAGGAAAGTTTCACAGCCTTCAAAAGTTGTTTTATACAACAAAGATATTATTCAACTTAACATTGGCTTCGTTAAGATATTTGTTGTTGTTTTTAACTTTAAAATAACTGAATGTTTTCGTTAGTTTAAACTTTGTAAATATCAAAAAGCTTACCGTGTCTATCAAACAAATACAAACTGTCAAACGCATATTTTTAAAATTACGAAATCAAAATAAATTTGTTATAAACTTGGACTGGCACATCAAAAAATTAATAATCCGCAGTAGGTAGTATTTTGTATGAAAATAAGAATTGTTTACTCGCGCCGATGCGAAATAGCAAAAAACAAAAATCAACAAGAACTGTGGGTGTATTTTTGAAAGAGTTAATTAAAATTTTGTTGAATTCATTTATGTAGATATACAATAATAAAAATGTATACCACAACGGAGCTGAAACGTTTCTCCAAATTGACTGAACTGCTTTCGCCACAGTCTGGAAAATAGATTATTTTTCAGCGCTTCCTTAAAGTTTTAATAACTTTTATAAAATATTATTAAATTTATCAATAACGTTTGGAAAATATTGTTGAGTAAACAACCCTTTTTTACTTTAATCGTTTTAAGCGAGGTTGTTACCGATTCTATTTTTTATTGATTTTTGTTATTTTATTATGTCTCGTCCATCAATTTTATCAAAATCAAATAAGCTAAAAATTATTAGTAAGCATTGTAAACATCCATATTTATGTACATAGAGTCGTAGAAAGATTCAACTTATTGATTTTTCAATCGAATTTTCAACGTGCAGAAGGGCGGGCTACTTTGCTAAAAAATTAGCATTTTACAGTCGTTAGCAGATTTAATATGCAGTTTTTTGTCAATTGCACGCTTCAATCAAATGCAATCATAATTTTAAGTGAGTAAGTACATATGGCCACCTTACGTCTAATACTAAGTAACTTGATTTTCAATATTATTGAGATTGAGATTGATGATCTTACACTTCTTTCAACAAAATTCATTGGAAAACTATTTCATTGTCTTCAATTAAAAAAAATATATAATTTTTGTTTTGAACAATAATTTTAACTAAAAAGTAAGTATGTTACACAAATAGGATTTAAATTTCATTTTTTCGATAATGATCAAACTGGAGATACCCTTTTTAATATATACAAAATAAAATCAACCGTCAACGCTTTTATGTAAAAAAAACTCATAATATTAATAACAATCCGTAATTATTTTAACAGGTTAAATCAAACAGAGTTCGTCAATATCTTAACATATTTTTTTCTACGAGAACAGTTTGTTACTCAGTAGCTCAACCCCCTTTTCCCAAAGAGAGTAGTAAAGATAGAAGGAAAAGGCTAAGACAAGGCTGGGACAGGACTAGTGATTAACTAATCACTCTCGCTAAGCCCAGTTATTGATGGATCAGAAGGGTGGGAGGGAATATTTAGACTTCACAAACACCCATACCTACGAACATAAATCGATCGAAGTATGCTGTTCGTACTGAGACTCAAGCCCGTGAGGTCTGGCACGGAAGCCAACAACGCTATCCGCTGCGCCATATGAACCAACATTGTATATTAAATTATACCTTAAATATATTTTTACCAATTGCGTAAGTTATAAAACATGGCAATTCTTTTTAGTTGAGAAATACTGAATGCCTTGGTAATGCTGGAGCAATTGAATGAAATATACGAGAAAATTGTTATTTCAGATGAATAAGTATAAATACGAATAGCTTATTTGTGCTGAATAGCTTGGCTACTGACTTTAGATTAACAGTTTATAACGGTATATATAGTAATTCCGTACAAATTTAAAAAAGATTACGATGTAAATTTGTAATTCTTATTTGCTTTACCTTATACTGGAGGTGAGATTTAAACAATATTTGAATTGATATGGCAGGAAAAAATATTAAAAAATCAAAACATGTCTTCTGCATTCGACCCATATGCCATGAATACCGATGAATTATATGTCAACTGATAAGACATATAATTTAACAGTGCTATTTATACAAAAACAAATTGAAATGAAAACGTGTAATCAACATATCCTTTATTCGTAAAATCAATGAAGCGGTACCTACTGTTTACTAGATGTCCAAGATCTTGACCATCAAAGACTGTAGACTTTTGAAGTGTGACTACACGAAAATTTCACGGGCCAATCACAATAGGATTTTTTATATACACGACCGTTCCCAATGTACAGGAAATGGCCTCATAATGGAAGATTTCAAGATTAGTTAATCAATATCGCTACGTGGCGTCATTTTAAAATTGTAACGGTAAAAGATAATTATCAGACATCAAAAACGCCCATGTTTTTTTTTAAAGAAATCGATTAATTGATCGAAGAAAAATGATATAATCTACTGGATTTAAAACAAAAACCACTATTAAACGTACAATTTTCTGCAAAGAAGACGAATGTGGAAACTAATAAAAATAAAAACCTGTAGAAGAATTTATATTTTATTAGCAGAGTAGTTAGTCTAGATGGAAAACGAATAAAAAAAAATCTTAAAGGAATTATTACTATCATCATTAAAAAAAGTTAGTGATGAGAACTAGCTCATTGTTATCAATTTCGCGTAGTGGCAGATTCATTCGGATTAAAATCTATGAATCCATTGAAAAATAATGTTTGAAACAATTAATTTGAGCATTCGAGCTCTTGACCACAAAACTGTGCTCTGTTAGCATTTTTGTATAGTACCAGCATCCAAAACTTGTTTGATTTTGATCAAATTCAGAAATCTTTGCTAACTGCGAAAAACTCATCTTACTAAAGAATTATGTAGTTATGCACATATAATTAAAAAGATTATAAACACATTAGCATTGACTTAACATATGTATGTTGGAACAATTTTGTTATATGTAAAGTAACGCATTGCCGATGAAGAGTTTGTCGAAAATTAATTACGAAATTTATCTTAGATAAAATTCCTGATCGTTTTAATGGAATACCACATATCGGTTCAAACTTTTTATCAGAAATTCCGGAACTAAATTATCTTTTTACAGTTAAACAGTATGTGAAATTAATTAACCAGATTTTGAGAGATATAAATAAAAAAACATAAAGCTTAGTTTTTAAGTGAAAATGAAAAAAAGCAATTTGGTTTATTAATAAAACAATATGTTTGTAAAAATATTATTTTAATAGTTTCACAAGTTTCAGTCGAGGTTGAAAAACCTAAAAGGTATAAGGGATTTTTTGCCAACATGTTTTAGTTTGAACAATAAATAATTTTAAGCTTGTGTTTTAGATTTTATTTCATAACGATGTTTAAAAGTATTGGTTTTTTCTTCTACTTAATTATTTTCCTGAGCAGTTTCAAATTTGTTTATGTTATCTTTATTCAAAAGACGAGGCTATCTTCGCTCTGCTTTTAAAGTAATAAAAGATAGATAAAGAAAATTATTTAGCAGCATAGAAAGTATAGATATACGTTTCAAGGAGTCTCACAATAGAGTTCTTCTAAGTAAATGTCAGTTTATTCAATCAAAAGTTTAAATATAGATTTACTATACTTACTAACTAACAGAATTGTTTGTTTTTCATTTAAAAATGCAATTAAGAAAACAAACAAAATCTTTTAGCACATAAAATAATCTCTGTGGATATTTTTATTAGTTAATAAAAATGTTATATTTCTTTATAGTTTGTTTTTATTATAAAGAATAAATTCATGTCATAATAGTTTTTTTTATATATACGATCCGATAAATTATAAATAGCCTTGTTCAATTTAATTTTTTAGCAATCAAAATACAACTTGCATAATTTTTATTAAGCATTATTTTACTCTTTTTATTAGAATAATATTTTACCGTACAATATTTGACAGCAAGTTAACACCATTAATTGCCGTTTAAACGTTCCAGTGAAAATGGCTGCACAATATTTCACATTAAAAATTTAAACGTTCTATAAAGCGTTAAAACTTTTCTTTTTCTTTCCATGACTTAGCTAAGATATTACTTTGAAACTTTTTTTTATTTTCTGGGACGTTTTAAAAATTAACGAAAACTCTCGCCATTTAAGTCTGTTTATGTCACTCGTATATTCGCAAGGGACCCTGAAGAAGTGGAAAGAAAAATATGCTTTGTGGTTCAAAAAGAGATTGAATTAATAAAGATTTTCGTAACAAAAGTCTGTTGACAGACTTGTAGTCATGTATTGTTATACGGTTTATAAAACATCTGTGTCTGTTGAATTTTATTTGTTTAAACATTGCCACTTTCCTTACTGAAGAGTACAAAAAACCTGATGCAGGTATTGAAAGTGTACCCTCTAGACTTGGTAAAGATTTTGGAGACTCAAAAACGAACCTGTTAGCGCTCTATATTTTTCATGCCTATTGAAAGAAAAAACAGTTTGCTTGGTTTGGACTATAAGATTGTCAGTTCCCACGTCTTATCTTTGCGTGGTCAAGGAGTCTAGCTCTTGATCCATTCTGATAAAAATTGGTTGATTCCTAGATTTTTATGCATGGATGTTAATAATAAAATGTCTCTCTACTCTCATTTGTCATTATGTAATCATGAAAATTAAATGTAATATAGCGATTCATTTAATTGGTAATTATCAATTCCTCTCATTTATAATAGCAACTATTTTCAACTCTATACCAAGATTAGTTCTTTCTGAAAGAGATTATCAAAAAAAAAAAATTAATAAAACATTTGTAATTATTTGTTATAAATAAAAGTATGGTAATGAAACGGAAATAATAACGAAAATAAAGATATACATATATCGACTGTGGAAAGGAAAAAGGACGTAACCCACATATAGCAAATTTTACAGGATGTACGAAAAACGTGTTTTGATGATTTTGGACCATATGCAAATTATAAAATATACACAACCTTAAAATGCACGGAGACTTCTAAACTGGTGTTTAATTGGCATAATCTAATATTAATTAAAAAAATTGTTTAGAAAAAACTGTTTTTTTAGTATTTTTTATGGTTTCGATTTTCACAAGCTCATCTTTTTTTCAAACTTAAAAGCTAAATTTAGATACTAATTCGGCATTTGCAGCTTACATCCTTTTGATAAAAAGTGTATCGAATTGGATACATTGTGATTATTGAAAAAAAGTTGTTTTGAAAAAACTGTGGGTTACGTCCTTTTTCCTTTCCACAGTCGATATGTATCATTCAATAATTTTGAATTAGGTATAAGTTTATAATCCAAACTGGTCCTTATCTTGATAAATAAATGTAAAATTTGTACAAAAGGGTATTTAATTTTTAACAAAATACATAAACGTTTGAAATAGCTGTGTAGTTTGCATTGCACAGTATTCGCTCTTTAAGCATCGTACGGAACTGCATAATTCGTCACTTGTTGAAAAGCTTCAACCTCACCGTCGCCATATCAAAAATTGACTTTTCAGGGATTTTCAGCGAGGGGGCTTGTCGGGGAAAATCGAATTAGCTCCGTCGCAGCCCGAAAGCGGAAATGCTACCAACGTTTGAGACAGGTCACAGCTACGCTACGTACGTGAAAATCACGACGCGAATAATTCGCTTACTGTTGTACCAATGTAGGACTTGACTCATTTTGTTTTTATTAATGAAGAGAATTTAGGTTCAAATGCGCTCTATAAATCTGATTACGTAGTTTTACAACAACCAATTTAGAGAAAGCGCAAATGCTCAATCATATAAAACAACATACGAATTTTGCAGGATGTTTTTTACAACTATATTTTTTTACATATTTAAGCTTTGTGAAGAGTTCGAAAGAGACTTGTAGCTTCCTGTATAGGTTATGATTAAGATTATTGCAGACTTTTTCTTTATATTAATTTCCCACAGATAGTATAGCTAGAAACTAGCATACCAAAGAGTATATTGAATAAAAGCTCTGTTGAAATAATGATGGTGAAAGTTATAGGCTTACTAAGTACTTTTTTACAACAATCGTTTGATCTTTACTTTTTCCTGACGAAATGAAAAACAGTTTACGTTCAAACAGCTTATTTCTAGATGATCTATTAAGATTCCTTATGATACACATTGGAATCGGGCATGTTTAAAATAATCAATCTTCTTCTTCTTTAACCAAATTCACCATTATATGGCCACCATACGGCACCTCGATGATGCTATGTCTCCCGTTAATTGCTTCACTTCATCCCATGACATGCTAGCATTCTTAAATTCCACTGCGAGAACCTGTAGATAGAACCCGCCAGTCTTTCATTACGTTTAAATCCTACTAATCGGAGAAAGAGGTAAGCAGGATTGAGGCTCTCTGGAGACATCCGCAACACGTCACCCAGCCAGTTCCAACGTCTCTCCATGACTACTGATGTAACAAGACGCGTTACCTAATCGACGAAATTTCAAAAATCAATTAGTACAAAATAATAATAAAAAAAATCGATTAAATATCAGCAAATATCCTTTTTTGAATTAAAAAAAAATAGCTTACAATGCTTTAAAGACTTTCAAAAGAATATTAATTGAGTAATAAATTCAGACGAACAAAAACCTTTTGTGGTAAATTTTATTTGAATATTAAAAACAAATATTCTTTGTTTTTATTTATTTGCTTAACCTATATTTGGATGTCTCATAAATACGCCTTAATTGTGTCTTTCATTTTCGCTCGTGTTCTTAAAAGCATTTTCTTCACAAAGAGTATATTATAAAAATGAACCAGCCTCAAAAATAATAATTAATTTAGTTAATTACGTCTCGGCGTAAAATATGTAGCTATTTGTTTTTGTCGAGCCGTTTTAAATTCTTGAATCTGTCCCTTAATTGCTAACAGCTTATTATTTTAATTAAGATTTCACTGATAAATAACATTTTTGACATACAAATGACGGGGAAAGTGAATTTAAGGCAATTTCTAATTTCCGGGCTTGTTTAAATCGAATGTTCTTGAAATAAATAATTTTTTCGATGTAATCGCTCTTTCAAGATTTCGCTCAAGTTTAAATCATCTGCTGACAGTGAGGCTAAAAAAATTAATTAAATCAACAAATTTAATCATGAAATAATTAAATATTTTAAAAGTGGTTAGTTATCATGAAACGGTAAACACTTAAACAAGATTAAATAACTTAAGTAAAGTAATTTTATTCATATAAAATAAACACAATTGTTTGGTCTAATTTCACTTTTTTGTAAAATCATCAGAACCGGTTTCATTTATCGCGTTACAACAAGTAATGTAGGGTATGAATTTCATAATTTTTCAATCAGTTCAAGGATTTGTATTAAAATTAAATAATTTATATTATGTACTCTCCTACATCCTGAAAATGAAACGAAAAGAAAGCCACTAGAATACTTCTTATCCTTTCTTAACTATATCCTTTTTTATTATCCCTGATTGATTAGATTACTACTAGATTTATTGAAATGTTTCAACATATGGTTCACATTGAAAAAAGGTATCGATCAAAAATGCCATAATAAAATATAATATTTCGAAAAAGATGTTATACATATCTTGAATTATTATTTATTGGAACAATAAAGTTAATATTCTTAGGAGATAGTTTTATTGCTTTTTAGTTATTTTAACTGCCTCAATGAATGATACAATTATACGCTCGACAATGCAAAAATATTTCAAATTATTTACGAAACATTTAAAATCAGGAATGCAATTTTCCAGCTCATAACGGTGACCCAAAAAGAACCTTTTAATTTTACAAATTATTATAAAGTATGATGGTTTAAAACCCTTTATCTTGACAGGGTGGCTTTGCAGTGCTCATTTAATAGCAATAAAACGACCTTTGTCAATGGGTTCTTTTGCAGAAAATTTTCGACCAACCCAGATGAAGCCCAGTTTTTTATTATATACTATAATATATTTTTTTTATTGAATTGCGCGCATGTAGAAATATAGAATTTTAAATCTGACTAATTTTATATGCACAATTAAACATTCTTGTTACGTTAATATAGTACATATTGTAAATGTTTTATGAATAAAGCAAAAAATATGATAATATACTTGATGGCGCAAGAATTACAATACTTCAAATAATAATTTTAAAATATGTATAACATATATTTAAAAAAAATCGTTTATGGTGTTGAATGTCGATCCTCGCGGGAAAGATTTTATATTTATATTGTAAAAAAAGCATAAAATAGTTGAAACTTTTAGTACTAGCTTAACCAAAATGGATGAACATTCTCAAAAAATGCACCTGAATTTATGACATCAATTTTTTCACTCTCTGGGAAGAATTTATATCTTTTGTTTTCTATAACATATTTTGTTTAATAGTAGATGAAAATATTTTCATTTTGTATTCACGTACGATGGCAAATTTCTGTCATGCTTTTCTTATATTATGTGAACGATCAAAATAATATCGACTGTGGAAAGGGAAAAAGACGTTACCCACACATAGCAAATTTTACAGGAGGCACAAAAAACGTTTTTTGATGGTTTTCGACCATATGCAAATTATTAAATAAATACAACCTTGAAGTGCATAGAAACTTTAAAACTGGTTTAAAATTAACATACTCTAATATTAATTTAAGAAATTGTCTAGGAAAAACGTTTTTTCAGTCATTATTTTTGGTCCCATCTTTTTAAAAACTTAAAAGCTAAATTTAGATACTAATTTGGGGCATTTGCAGCTTGCATCCTTTTGATAGAACGTGTATCAAGTTGGATACATTGTGATTATCGAAAAAAATCTGTTTTGAAAAAACTGTGGGTTACGTTCTTTTTCCTTTCCACAATCGATATGTCCTTCGAGTCATAGCTTTAGATATGTTTTTCAATACATAATTAAATTAAACAAAAAAAAATATCCATGTCCGCTCTTACCGTGGAACAAATGGCCTCTTCATAGAAGTATCTTAACAGTTTTTTTTATGAAAACTTTTTTTACTCATTTTCGTAACCTTTCTGTTTTTGGAGAGAGTGTGAATAAAAAAAATAGGTATATAACAGGACAAGTGATTAGTCATATTGAAATTATAATAACCAACGACCATTTTTTGTCTTCAGGTGATCCATCGTACGCATATGCTCCACGCTGGTGACGAGATTCACCACAGCGGATGGAATGCGTGCTCCAGCTGCCACGGAGACGCTACAGCCAAGAGAGATAAGCTGATTCTTCCAGCACTGCACTCCGACAGGATTTATGTTGTCGACGTTGGCACAAACCAGAGGGCACCTGAAATTTATAAGGTAACAATAATATTATAAATATAATTGATATTTTTTAAATATTTACTGATAATTAATTGCGGTATGACTCACAAGATGTTTTATGTATACTCTTAATATATAAGCCTTTGAAATTTAAGTAAGCCAAGTGGACAAGATAAACTTGAAATCCGTATCAGTATTACTAAGAATTCTATACACTGCCTAATTCATACAGTTGGCATATTATTTGCCTTATTCATGAATAAAGCATTGATTTGCTTTTCTCATGAATTGGGCATTTTTTGTCAATTTTATGTAGTAAGCGATTTTACGGATTCACCGTTGCATGTTTCATATTATTAAATGAAAAAGCATTTCGCATTCTGTCTGATACAGAGATATTTTTTCAATCAGAGAGTATACACTATTTATAGGAATGTTGCAGATACTTTCACCCTTTACACTGAGTCTACTAATATTTAAGTTTCATTTTAAAAAATAGCTTAAAATAAATAAACTATGCAGCTTTCGAAATAAGGCAAGACTGGAAAGTCCAGTACACACCATTTTGTTTAAAAAATCACAATACATTAAACACGAGTTAGTATATCGAATGAAATATTGAAGATAGTTTTATTTACAAAACAAAAGTAATTCTAGTAACTGAATTCTGAGATACAACAAAACATTTTTTCTTGGTTAACCAGAGAAATGAAATGGTCGAATGGCTTCTATTTATTTTTATCTTCCCAATATAGCCGAGCATTAAATGGCCTGTTAAAACTAATATCGCTCAACAGTAAAATTGGTCATAAAATATAGATGTTATATTATACGTGAAATCTTTTAACGAAATGGGAGCTATTTTTTTTAACTATTTCCACCCCCAACGTGAAGCATATGGGTGCTTAATAAAGTATCTAAACAGAATATTTTCTACGAAAAATACTTGTTAATCAGACGCCCAAAATTTCTTTTTCGAAACGAATAGGAATATAACGGTAGGGTTATGATAGGACAAATGATTAGCTTATCGCTCTTGCTACGCCCCGTCGAACAGATATCTATAAATTGATTGAAAAAATAATTTATAAGATTATACGTTCTAGCACTCGCGCCCATGATCACCGCAATTAAAGTGAACGACGTTAACATTTGACAAAAGATCTGAAAAAAAATATTATCGTCAAAAAAGAACACTTGACAAGAGAGCGTAAAAACATTATTCAATTATTTATTTTAAAATTTTTACTGGTTATAATAAATTCGCAATAAATATCTTTATTAAAATTGTTTATTTCGCATTCGTGAGAGTTGTTGTAAGAGAGGAATGAAAAGCATAATAAAAATAGGTGTCATAATATATCTATTTTAGCAAAACCGGTCCACATTTGTTCCAGAAGTGAAAGATTATAATTGCGTATTTAGTATGTTCAGTAAACGAAAAATTTAACTACTAGTCAAGAATAATTTTGATTGAATTAGAATTACAGAATAGACTGCAAGAGCGGGGAACCTTTTCCTTTTCTAAAGGCCACATTCATTTATCTGATGTAACATAAGGCCGCAGTAAAGAAAACGTTGACAGCCCCCCTCTCTCTTTTTTTTTCACTGTCGAAAATATAATGGGTTGATTACGCTCTTTTTCCAAACGCTTGCTTATAATTTTAAATTTAAGTAAATATGTTGATTAAGTCAAAAGGCCGCATCAGAGTAGCCAAGAGGCCGTATCGAATAGAGCTTCAATTACATTTATAACTTGTATGTGAAGTTTTGAATTTGGTTGTGATTTGTTTAAATAGCAATTTGATATTTTGGTTTTGATAGATGAATGTATTATTATATTTTCAATAAAATTCAACGAATACCTAAAATAATTTAGTTTTTAATAAGTTTTAAAAAAACTTAGGGCAAAGAAACAAAATTTCTACTTTTAATAAATAATAATAAATTTAAAAATATGTACAATCAAAACTTCCCAGTATCGTATTCAACTATAGAATGTGCTTCGAGTGATTATCTTTTTTTTTAATATATATTTTTAACCAAATTCTCGATTTAATTTACAAAAAATGTTCGGTGTAAAATGAAAAGCTAACAACGTTGTTTTCATTAAAATAAAACGTTTGTTTCGTGATATTATTACGGTCAAAAGACATTGTAAGCGAAACTACCAAGAAGGATCTCGTAATAAATTAAGCTTTATTCGAAAAAAATACACTTATTTCTACGGTATAAAAAGGAAAGAAAAATAAGCCGTTCGTTCTGTAAGAGCGCACAATAGCCCTACAAATCGAAGTATTGAACCGAGATATCTTTCCCTTGCAGTATTTGTGTTATGAAATAAAGTTATGTCTCGCAAATACAACACGAGAGGAAAAAATATATGGGGTGGCGATCAGTAACGTGCTGGCTATAGGGGTGAAGCAATTACAGTGTCCACTTCAAACCGAAACCTAATTGAATAAAACGATACATAACTAAATTGAAGTTAAAAGTGGCTATTTTTACAACCAGAAAAATACACATGTTTTCAATAGCAACGAGTGTTTATTGTGCTATTATTGAATCTATGTATTCTATGAACTGGCTTAATCGGAAAAATATCTTTATAGATTTAGAATAAATACATTTTTTTTGTGTTGCCAGTATTAAGAACACTTGTATTAAGCTAGTTTATTTAACATGATATCAAATTTAGTTGTCTAAAGCTGGTTTTAATAATAAGCCATGATTACCGGATGGTCATTTTATACGATTATTATTAATATATATATATATTTTATTGATATTTTTTCGATCGATTTATCGATTTCCGTTCGTAGACATGGGCGTTTGTGATGTCTAAAAATTCCCTCCCACTTTTCCGATCCTTCAGTGATAGCCAGAGCGAATAGTTAATCACTAGTCCTGTCATAGCTTTGTCATTCTATTCCTACTACTATCTTTGGAAAAGAGAAGTTGACTAACTGAGTAAAAAACAGTTCTCGTAGAAAAAAAACTTTTGTCAAGAAACCTCCATTATGAGGCCATATGCTCCACATTGAGAGCGGACATGGATAAAAAATATACAAAATCATTTAAATAGATTTATAGAGTAATTTCTACATTTTTTTACATAGAATATTTGATATTTGTTTGTGGGAATATGACGTATCAAGTTAAAGAATAAGATTTATTGACTGCCAATTTGTAACTTTACTATCAGCTCCTTTTTAATGTATTAAAATGTTGCGATCTACTACTTTATATGATAACCAGCATCTACAAACACTATAGAGATTGAGTCTTTAAAAATCGTCTGACTCCGGCTGCCTTTTCTTTAAATTGCGTTTTTTTATGAATGTACTTTCCTTTTCAGTTTCAAAACAGATAAACTAAGGTTGTATAGTACAAACTGCTTTACGGTAGCGAATCATGACACATATCAAATACTTAGAAAAACCGTATACCGAGCTTCGAGAATACATGTTCGAGACAGATAATGGAGATATGATAAAAGTTTGATTTTGTGAGGAAACTCCTCAGTTAGGGAACGTATAAGACAGCGCCTCGTCACGTCAGTCGTCATGAAGAGACATTGGAACTGGCTGGGTCACGAGCTGCGGATAATCCTGTCTGCTGCTTAGCCCGAGCGTTAGGATTCTGTCGGTTACCATCCATAGGATGTACTCAACGGAACTAAGAGATGTTGGGATGTCATAGGAGCAAGCAAAGCTATTGGCGTGAGAAATTAAAACATAGAAGTGAGGGTGGTTGCTATATACTTCTGATAGGAAGCAAATATGGTCAAAGAAGAGAAAAAGAGACGAAAAAGTGACTACTTGTGTGTTATTTGTTTAAAAAATAATCTACAATTGTTATCTACACAGAGAGACAACTTAAAATAAAAAATATTGTATCTAAAAAAAATGTTTTCATGCAATTGTTTTGAATGATTAACTTTTCCGGTTCTAAGCTCAAGAAATGCGACCCCAATACCCACATTTTCTTAAATATCTATTTCAATATGGGTAATACAATGTTTATAATTAAGGTATTCTTATATCATAGTTTTTTGGAACTTTTGTGGTTTATATAAATACGCGATAACGCGATAACGCGATAACGAGATAAGCGCCCGCTTATCAGCGATCGTTTGTAAAATAGCTGGGCTAAACGCGTCACTTGCAAATTCATATTTGTGCAGGGATGACGTCTTTTTTACGCGCAACTTAAAATATGATTATTTATTAAAAAAACACAGATTTTTATAATAAAAATGTATGAGGAATGATGCAGAGAGATATTTTAAAGCCC
Organism: Himalopsyche anomala; assembly: GCA_031772345.1. Lineage (NCBI taxonomy): Eukaryota > Metazoa > Arthropoda > Insecta > Trichoptera > Rhyacophilidae > Himalopsyche > Himalopsyche anomala. The sequence continues at coordinate 22,391,754 of CM062831.1, read as the reverse complement.
TTAGACTATTTTTTTTAATTCATAAGAATAAGGCCAATAATGAGGAAACCAATGGGGTCCCTAAACGACCCCCATCAGCAGAGAAGTATTTTTCTAGTCTCCGAGCCACGAGAGTTAAGAAAATTTCTGTTAAGTAAAAAATAAAGTCATCCCTTTCCAGAAGGATATCGAAGCTTATGATAATAATATTATTCACATGAGGACATACTGTAACAAAATTATGCTCTGCCTAATGCCTCACCTTCTTGGGTTCACGCCACTGATGTAAAGATATTTTTATGTCCCTATTGCCATTATCGAAATTGGGGTGGGTTTTGCCCCGAAGGCTTCGCGGGGTTGCTCGAGTCCGGCTCAACCGGAAAAACGTGTTTTATTATCCGAACCGTTAGAGGCCTTCCGGTTGTTATTTTAATATGACTGTTCAGGGTTAACTGTTTTTTTGTGCTAATTAGGGTGCCGTAATAAAAAGTGACCTAATGAGGGTATAAAATTAAAAACGCGATTTTTTAACGTTTTCTCGTTTAATTGTTTTTATTAAATGAGTTATAATAACGCTTAATAGCTTACAGAAAATAAAATAAAATCATTCATTAATATTATACGATGCTAAGCCGGAGATTATTATGTGTTTGTTAATATTCAAACATTTAAAAACAAAATATTTACAAATTTTCTTTTATCATTTTCAACAAAACTCAGGACCAGTTTCACTTAAAGTACACGTGCTGCCGACTGATGAGGTTTGTCTGTCATAATTTTTACCGATGTAAACTTTATTTTGTTCAAGATGTTTTACATATAATACATATAACATGGAGATGTTATTGTTTATTTCACACGAATTTGACGATAAATAACTTTATTTCTTTATTTGAAAAAAAAATGGAAAAACTTAAACTGTTTAATAGTCATTTTACGTGCATCTTACATTAAGTATTATAATTAAGGAAAGTATGTAATACGATCGAAAAAATCACAGAACAGCACCTGTTTTAAAAATAAAACACAATTCAGTTAACAATCAAAATATGCGCATTACAAAATCGCAGTTAGATTAAAAATTTCAAACACTTAAAGAAAAGGATCCAGTCTTTAAAAAATGTCATTTATCTATTACAACCAGTTTATTGCACAGTCGTCAACGTCGTTGGCTTCTATACTGGACCTCACAGATTCAAATCCCAATTAGAAAAATGTTTTTCAACCGATTTATCGATTTCTGTTCGAAGGCATGGATGTTTGTGATGTCTAAAAATTTCCTACCACCTCTCATCGAATAAAAAGTGAGATTGAGCAATTGATTAACAAGCATTTTTTGTGGACGAATTCTGTTGGAAAGGAGACCATATGCTCCATATTGGGAGCGGACATGAGTTTAAAAAATCCACTGCAGGTGATAGTTATATATTTTTTTTATTATAACTTTTTAAGCCAGCTTAATCAAACTCCGATCGACTGAATACAGTTCTCTTCTGTAATCATTCAGGAATTTCAAAGTAATGGAAAATAATATTCCACATCACTGATTTCAATTTATTTGCACGCTGATAAAGTACACTTATCAATCTTAAGTCTGTGACGAAACTACACACAGCAGAAGTGCATTTGTATTGAAAGCCAATTTCACGTCGACACTGAGTTATATTGATAATTATTCGTCATTTGTATGGGGAAACAAGAATTTATGTATGCATTAAACGAGGTAAACCTTATTAATTTAACAGCATGCTTTCAACAGAAGTAAACTAAAATACACGCACAGAGTTCTACAAAATTATAGAAAGTGTTATATTTAATTATTGTTTTTATTCAATAAGCTAGCCTATTATAATCATGTAGCAGTGATATTTATCAGTAATATATTAATTCACAAACATAAAGAAAGAGATTATGGGCTCTGTATACAGATTTTGGTATTACACAAAGACAAAAATATCAATAAAAAAAAATGTATAACTAAATAAATGAAATATTTTTGATTTTTAATGCGCCGAGCCTGTCAAGAATTCAAACCACATTATGGATTCAACGAAGTATTCAAAACAAATTCTTGAACTATTTGAGCCTACCTTATGAACAGTTGACTTAATATGCTCAAAGCCACATTCTAAAATGAGTTTTTGGGGTAAAAAATAACAATGCATATTTTTTGACGTTACAAATTGTCGTTATGTAAATTAAAACTTAAAAAGCAGTAGTAATCAGTTCAAGCTGAATATGTTGATAATAGTCATCAGCTGAGCTATGCCTGTGTTGAAATAAAGCTGTTTTAATGTAAATATACAATACTCGAATTTACTTAATTATATCTTAGTATTTATTTCCATCTATAATTTACAGTCATAAAAATTTTATTCATTCTATAAATTCAAAATTTGTTAACTGAAATTTTAAGTTGAGACAGTGGTTGCAGCCCTGTTGACAGTTTAGGTTTGCATTACCCGAGGCTTAGCCATGTAAGGTTTGTGGAAAATCGAAGCCTAACAGAAGGGCAAAGGGTGATTAAGACAATGATTATAAGGGGAGCAACGTTGGGGTTCGATTATGGTTATGAAGGGACTAAAATGGTGAATAGTTTCTGTGAAAACATTCAATATTTCTACGAAATGCTAACAGTTGGTCGTAGGGATTGCAAATCAAGGTACGCTTTTTTTCCCTCGGTATTTGAGTATTTTTATTTTACCATAAAATACATTAAAAACTTTGTTTTTCTACTGATTGTGTTACTAGTTGTGGAACGTGTTTTACTTCTTTGAAGAACATATTCAGAAAAACTTATTTATCAAATAAATAATGATACTATTTTTTTTTATCTAAATAACGACATTAGGCTAGAAATAAACAATAATAAATAATTTTGAATGTAATAACACTCTAACTACTATTTCTTTCTAGAGTTAATCCTTTTTTTATTAGCATGCTATTATCAATATCCCAGTCTTTCATTAAATATGAAATATTTCAGAGCAAAGTATAGAGTTATTAAAACAAATGTTTCACCAATAATTAAAATAAGTTGGTATGATACAAAGATTTGAAAATTCAAAACGAATAAATGTATGAAGATATAAATGAACTAATGAAAAATGTGCTATTTTCTTTTTCTTGTAACATAGGACAAAGATTATTTTAAAAATTACCATCCTTCCAGTGTCTTCATAAAAAAATATCTATTTCACATTTTTTTGTAATAATATTTTTTGACACTTTAATTAATTTCGATATACTCTACTTTTGAAAACGGGTGTAAATACAAATATAAATCGATTGATGTACTGATTTGGATTCCGATTTTTTTTCGATTTCATGCTTTGAATCTCGAGTATTTTGGGATGGCAAAAATGTCGGGACGTCAAAATCGCAACCCCTGTACGATACGGGAAGCTTAACAAAGAATTTCAACCTGGTTTGCTTTTGGAATTTTCCCTTATATGACAGTTATGAGGGTAAATTATTTTCTTATCTTTTGAAGAATCTTTAAAGTATTTGAAATATACATACTTCGGTGATTATTTTAATGCTAAATTTGTATAGGCAGGTATTATAAGTAACGTCAAAAAGCTGTGCTTGGATTTAACTTGTTGAAATAATTACGGACTTCTGAGTATATTATTAGTTTTCCGCCTTTTAAAAAAAACAAAATAATCAGAAGGCATTTTATTATGGTTCTGACAGTTTAGATATTTGAAACCAGTCATGTACACATTACTTATTTTTGTATAAACAATCGTATCCATTGATATTTTGATTACTTGATAATTCTCGTGATGAGCAAAACTGATCTTGATCATTATGTAATGTGGAAAACAAAAAAAAACAGATATTTATTTTTAAAGTATAAAAGTATAAAGTCGCTTAAATTTTCCAGACGGACATTTAGGCATGGATACATTTTGGGGAATGACAGTATTTTTGTTACCGGTATTTCGTTATTAAAAAAGAATGCTGCCAAAATACAGTTATCTCAGTTATGGTAATACCGATGTTGCAATACTTAGGTCCATTGTATTCGTTGATATTAACAATGGCGGTGGAACGAAGTTCTCAATGTAGTGGAAATATTATATTTCTCTGAAATTCGGCAAAATTTAAATGATAATAATTGTATAACCCACGCATACAAATCGCAGTTTCCCGAATTATAACCGCGTAATTTATAAACCAATTACAGGCAGACGTTAAGCCTCTTTGTTTATACGAGATATATATTTGAATACGGCATATGTATAGCGTTTGCATTAAACGCACAGGAGGGTATCAAACCCGCATAACGTATAATAACGTATTAAAACAAAAACATACAATTTGCTCTCACGTATTTGTGCGGACGTACGTATATGCGGATCATATATGGGTGATCCTCGGTCCTAAACCATTTCAACGAACTTAGCTAAGTTTTTGAGAATACAACAAAATATTTCAAAGATCCGAACAAGCTAAAGAATCGAAATTCTAAATTAGGTCTTGCTGATCTGATCTTAATAAACTAAGTCCAAATTGAAGGCATTTGATGATTGTTATGCAATACCATAATATGGGGAACGGGATATTCTTAATTAATATTTTGATTCCACACGGAGTACATTAAACTCTTCCGCCACGGCGAATTCTCAGTTTACGGATACACAGGATATTTAATAGCACTTTAAGTAAATGGATGATCCAGTCATATTATTGCTATTATTTTTACTATATTATTTTCAATATTTGGCATTACAGGTTATGCCAATGCGCCAAATAAAGATCATACGAAATAAACTCGATGAAAATATATTTTAAGGTCACTCGAGATCAAACCTAAGAGAATTGATATCACAAACACATTAGAAGTATCAAATTTCAATTGAAAAAAAACTAAATTTGAATTGAGTCCAGACCTAACTGATCGGTAGAATAAGTTCTTACCAACTAGACCACGGCGGGTAAAAATTTATATCTTTATCTTTAAGCACATTAGTGCATGATCTAAAAACAGGTCCCGTACAGGTCTGTATTGGGCCAAGAAAATGACAATTACATTCGTTTTTTTTATACAATTATTGAAAGGTGGCTGTGAAATAACGGCTGCATACACATACCGGTGAAGTTGGGACAACCAACAAACAAATCGTCTCGAATTTTACATCTTTACAAAGTTTTTTTACTCATATATATTATACCGTTCACCATATTATATTGTATAGTTTCTAACCATATCAAATCTCAGTATGGAAAATATGGAATTTACACGGAGCTTTTCTCGACATACGTTTTTTTACGAGAACTTAGTGTTACTCAATTTTTTCATGGTTTTTTTTGCTATAGAGTACGACCATGAGGATAAACTAGAGCTAGGCATTACTAGGGATTGACTAATAATCACTCTCACTTCGTTGCATTTTAAAGATTGGCTGGGTGAGAAAAAAAATTAAGCATCGCAAATATCCACGTTTTCGAAAAAAAATGCATAATTCCATAAAAAATAAACATAAATCTAAGTATTCGGATTAGAGTCCGTGAATACTGTAACTAAATCCAATGACGTTGAACTCGGCAGATTGCATACAAACAACTGAATTTAATAAGTTATTTTAATTTTATTTTTAAATTTAATAATCCGGCTTTTGACTCGAAGACAGAATAATAATTGGTCCCAACAGAAAAGGTTGTCCATAAATGATGCGGGTAGATCTCAGCGTGAATTAAGTACCCTTCAAATTATCTAAGTTGAGGAGTTAGTTATAACTTTCAGAGATAGGCAAATCATATGTTGAGTTTAATTATTAAAATAAATAATGAATTAGTTATGCGAGGGGATATGAGGAACCTAAAAGACAGACATTATGTTCACCTTACAATGTTAGTAGTAAGCGACGTTTTTGCGTTTCACGTTAAAATTATTAGTCTTATCTTTTACGTTGCATTGTATTTTCAGTTAATCTTTAAAGTGCCGTGAAGTATTAGTATACCTGTATCAAGCTGGCTGCAAATTTCTTCGAAAAATAAAACATGATAAATATAAATATATTACTTGGAAATATATTGAAAGTATACTTTAAAGAAGAGTAATATTGGTTACTTTTAAGTATTTCATCATCATTCTAAGAGAGTTTTTGTTTCATACTCGATCTTAACCTAGTATAATGAGTGTAAATTTGAGCGGGTAAAAGTGATCATTTTCTATGGCTGGCCTTGCGGTTACGCAATTATAGAACCCGTTAACACGCTTATGGCAGTCAACCGGTTAAGAACAATGGGCATATGCGGCTGACTGCCGTTAATAATAAAAATAAATACAATAAATATGGACTGGTCGACATTGAATTTATCAGTTTCTGCGAGTGATTTTCGTGACATGGGTAAAAGTGTAAACATATTTTATCATTACTTGATACAGTGGAACCTCTCATAACGAGTTTAATTCGTTCCAGAATCTTACTCGTTATGCGAAACAATTTTTCCTATATAAAACAATGTAAAATACAATAATGCGTTCCATGCCGGAAAAAAACATTTTTTTAATATTTTTAACGTGTATTAATGCAAAATTAAATAGGTATTTATAAATTGTTAAGGAGCGTAACAACCTGGAATGCCCACTTCTATACCCTATATAAATATAATCATAAAACTTTTGCCGACAAACAAATAAATATAGTTCTTAAAACCACTCACTACTCAAATCTTTGGGCATTCCCATGAGCTTATCCTTTTCGCCAGCAATGGCTTTAGACTCAGTGATACATTTATTTATTATATAAACACGAAACATTCATTTGCTAAGCGTCAGTTCAAGTTCATGCGTGCACGCCTGAAGATTCCGAAAGGCGAAACCCGGGTCGTTAGTGACAACATCTGTGAGAATGTACATAGTTTGAACGATTCAAATTTAATGTGTTTTTATGTTTGAAGTTGACCGTACCGAAACGCACAAAGATGTGCACCGTGTTAATTAAACAATATTCATATACTATGTAGATTAAACTACTCAAAATACATTAAACTACCAGTTTAGTTATAATCCAGGCTTAGTAGGATCGCTATTATTGTTCGATGTTCAGGAATGTCCATTATCGGGATTGTTATTATGGCAGGTGCATCATTGAAATGATTTGGTCGCATTAGATGGGTACAATGGGTGATATTAGGTCACTGCCTTGTAAGGTGCATCGGCTTGGGGGGATTATTTCGTCTTTGGTTAAACTACCCCGAAGCCCTCCCTGGTAATGTGATACGCCTTATCATACGATTGGAATCTGGCATGTATGTCAAGAGTTATACTAACAAATTAGCCGTATCTAGCTGCACTTGGCGTATCATATTGTACTAACAGACCTTGATTTTAGGATAGTAAGATAAAAATGTATGTTTTAATCATGTCAAATCCATGTATGGAATCATAATAAGTTGGCTTATATAGTCTGCTGGATGGTCAACGTCATTGTTTTCGGTTACAGAGGTCACGAGTTCGGATCCCAGTAGGGAAAGTTTCTATAAATTGATTTCAATCGATTTACTGAAAGCATGGATATGTTTCCTATATAATTCCCTATCACCCTTTTTATTCTCAAAACAGGCGTAGCACGAGCGATTAGCTAACCACTAGCAATTTTTCGTAGAAATACGTCTGTTGAAATAAATTCCATTTTTTTAATCCATGTCCGCTCCTAATGTGGAAAATATGGCATCCTAATGGAGGTATCTCAACATAATGTTTTTCTACGAGAACTGTTTGTTACTCAGTCGCTCAACCTCTTTGTTTCAATGAGAGTAGTAGAAATAGAAGAAATAGATCGAAAAAATGCTGTTCGTGCTAGGGTTTGAGCCATTGAGGTCTGGCACCGAAGCCCACAACGCTAACCACTGCGCCATAGGATCCGACAAACTCCATTACTTAACGGTAAATAAAATGTTCAAAAATAAATATTTTGTTTTGATTGATATTTGAGAAAAATACTAGGTCACTGCTTAGGCACACTACTAGGCATCTGTTCATTTTATACAAATAAATTTTATTAAAATATAATAATTAGGAATGCTTTGCTTAACTGGTATATTTTGAAACTACTCTTATAAAGCTAGATATAGCAATTGAACGAATGTTTGTAAATAAGTAATTTATGTCTTTATTTGTCTTAATTATCGGACGTGTCGTTGTAAGCAGCCACGCTCACCTTTAAAAACTAACGATTGCTTTTTCAACGCTAGAATAGTTTAACTATTAAATGTTAAAAAGATTCGGCATATAATATATTTAGGGAACATCATACGTTGCGCTGTGAAACGATTCCCTTGTCGGCAGATTCCCCGCAGACGAAAAATGTCCGCCACTTAGAAGATTACATTTTTTCGATCTAAAACAAAACTGAAGTAATAAATAAAACCGAATGTACCTACAGAACGCATCTCACTTCAGTACACTAATTACTCGTCGACGGGTTGCGGAAATTCCATGGCTCTAGCTTCAAGCGAAGCGGTTGCTAGTATTAATACCACGGTGTGTTGATTAATTATGCTCTGAAGCAGTGGTAACAATCAGCAACATATGAAATACTTTTAAAAACTTGTTATTCCATCGCTTAAACTTTTGTTTTCTTAGAGGGCAAAGAAAGAAAGGTGGAACAAGGAAAGGATGATACGTAAACCTAACGATCTGACAGCAAATTCGTTATTTTAAATAAATGTGTGGATTGAGAATGTAAACATCATATTATCTAATATAAAATTTAACTTGGTATCTTTGTTACTCTAGTGTTACAAATTGTCACACGTGTATTGTCTTTTTTTAGAAGCAACATCAGACTATCGCAACGTTTACGAAAAAACTAAAAATCGATTCAAAATTACAATTATTATACATTACAAAATAAATGTCGGGGTTTGTCCTTTTCTACTGGAAACGGGGAGTTGGTGAGATATAAACTTTGATAGTACTAATTATTAATTAATTACTTTCATTATGTGTGGTATAACCCAAAGGAGATAAATTCAACAATGGTGATCCACTTATGTAAAATGTTATTAACTAATGATTCCTTTTTATTAACGATTTTATTGATTTCCAAAAACTCTAAGCTATTCATTCTACACCCTTTACTATTTACTTTATGGATTATTTCAACATTTTTATTTTGTTACAAGTTGTAGCAAAGCATGTAGAATAACAAAGCTATCAAATCTAATTTTATATTAAAATTGATCTTTCGCAACGTTACCACCAAATCTATCAAAGATAACAATGAATGTGATTTGTCATGTTTTTTAACAAAAACTCATCGTGTAGTTATAACGTTTAGATATCAGCAATTGATTAACAAGCTTTGCATTCAAGGCAACGAAATGTGTATGACAACACAAATAATAAAATACATATACCTTAAAAAGATTTACCATAGCCGCAACGGGCTTCCCCGGAACGGTTAAGTCAGTGCAAAAGCTCTGTAGGAAGGATTCAGCAGTGAGCTTTTGAATTTGAGAGAGGAGAATGCTCAGCGTGATGGACGCTGCGGTCGGCGGTCATAACTTACCAGACAATATCAGATGAGCCTTGTTGATTATCAAAATACATCTTCCTAAAACATTTAACATATGGCTATAATAAATTTAACAATACACGTACAATCGTTGGTTTAACAAGATATACTGTATATTTGCTGTCTGATAGTAACGCTTAATGTTTCTATATTTCTAACCGAAAGTTATCAATCCACATTAAAATATAAATACCTTAAAACCAACTCAATCATTAGAAATATTATTTTATTACTAATAGGTTTATGTGATTTTATAAAATCATTTAATTACCAGAAAAAAAACAGAGAAAACGTTCAATCAACACAAATATATTTGAATTTAATTTGATAAATATTTTATTGATTGGCTTGGCATTACTTTGAAGAACTTCGTTGAAGTAATCTAAAAATTTCAACGGATTCAGTTGCACACGAATTTTATGTTTGCGCATCATCAGAACTGTTCCGCGCTAGCTCTGAAGATGTTGCAAAACCAAAATATCGATCAAAACAATCGTATACTATTTTAATCGAAGATTTTCAAAAAGCACTCTGGAAGCCTTTTCAAGTTCTAGGTAAATGACAAAAAACTGCTATGCATACACAATTACTTGGCATTTTCTTTATATGTGTTAGAAAATAAGATATAACCTTTTAATTTGTATGCAGATTGTGTGCATTCAAATTTTGAATGTTTTTTAAAACTCTGTACATACTCAAAAAGACTAGTTTTTGCAAGTGACCAATATTTTTTAAATGATTTCCTCGAATTTTGGCTGAATGGCGACGCTAAATTCTTCCATACTATTTCACAATCAAGGTCTCAAATTCTCATTATAAAGAGCACTGAATATATACTAATAAATGTATTGAAAAGAATGCGATTAGCCAACTTTAATTTATTTTTACCTTGTCAAAAACATACTGTAGAATACTATGAGTAAAAAAGGTTTTGTAATCATTATTAATGCTTCAAATTGAAGGTGAAAGCTTCATCACGTCATATGTACAACCGCCGAATTTTATTCATTAATATATTTTAGATTTTTTGCAATCTTTTATTATTAGGTAGTATTATCAAATTATTTCATTTATTCAACACTTACACATTACCTCTTCGGCATGTTAACGAATATGCCATTAACCTTTTTAGTTTTTTAATGAATATTAATTCATTAACCTGTATCGATGTGTATCGTAACCATATTTTGTACCATAGAAATTAAATCTGTAAACACAATAAAGTGCTTATATATTGTCGTGTTAGTTTGAATCAACAATTTTTTCCTGTTGTTCTGTGTATCCAATCTTTCCAGTTAAATTTAATAAAACATTGTCAGAAAAACGGACGTACAGAACAGAAGAAAAGATATCTCTTTTCAAGGAAGATATCTTGAAATAAAAATATGCGAAATGGATGATTGCCGAAATACAAGATTCAAATACTGTGGGAAAAACAAATCTCTTGAGACAGAATTTCGAGAACTCGAAAGTATTTCGAGCGATAAAGTAACATAAACATAAACACGTGAATAAATGAAATAGTATTCGGCAGAACAATGCAAACACATTCATAGTGGATATTTTGTGGTTTTATTGAAATTCCGATACAAATGCCAATTTTGCTTTTCAAATAAACGTTTTATGACGATATTTTTCTACAGTATTATGGAGATCTAATATTCGATTATTGTTTAAAAAATAGGGATATATAATAATTTATATATGTGTTTTGCCACTTAAATATTACAACAAAGTTAACCCTCCAGGGACGAGAGCTTTTTTTCAATAAAATAAAAAAATTGTTGAGCCATATTGAAGTCACGGATAACTTTTATTCCTAACAAAAAAAAAAGAAAGTCGTTATATGAAAACCCCGCATGACTATATGGTCATGCTCATCCTTTTATTACCGTGTAATATTGTGTACGGACAGTTGTAAAGACAAAAGTGACCGTATGGGCTCGCAAACATTCGGGTTTAAATTTAGCTAAACGTGAAATTTTTAAACATATTTAGAATTTGACCTCTTTAGATCAACATAATTTCAATACTAATATTAGAAAAATAACTGTAAATAATTTGATGTTTTGATAAAAAAATAACTAACAGTTTCAAAAATTCCATTAAAAAACGGAAATTCAAAAAATCGCATGTGCTTTTGGTGGCCGTTTCTGTCCCCGCGGCTGATGACTAACTGAAGTCTGTACCCTTTTTAACCAAATATGAGTAAAAGCAACGATATTCAGGTAGAAAAGGTATGAATAGTGGGATCAATAGACAACGGTGTTTACTGTTACCATATGGTCACGCTCGTCGTTTGAGGGTTAATTGATTATCAATATTTTTGAAATAGCGATTGAATACGATTTCGGGTTTACTTTGAGACGATTCAATTGAATGTTATATAATTATTTTCAAATAAACAATACACTGTTTTTGATTTGTATTTTAATCAGCGATTAAATCTTGAATGTATAGTATAATATTAAATTTGATCTTAAAACAATTTTAGATGTATTCTACGTTAATTTTGTGGAAATTAATTTTCAATACAAATATAAATTTGATAACTTGGTTATTCTACTGATTGTGATACGGGTTTTATTTATTTTTGAAGCATCTTCAGACTAAATATCGTTAATTATTAAATACCACCTGTGTGGTCGAGTGGTCAACGTCGTTGGCTACCGCTACGGAGGTCACGGGTTCGAATCCCAGTACGGGCAGTTTTTTTTAATTGATTTTTCAATCGATTTATGAATTTCTGTTCAAAGGCATGGATGTATGTGATGTCTTGAATTTCTCCCGCCCACCCATCCTATCCTATGTACGGGGCGTATCGAGAGCGATTAGCTAACCACTAGTCCTGTCCTAAGCCCTTTCATTCTATTCCTACTCTCTTTGGAAAAAGAGAGGTGGAGCAACTGAGTAACAAACAGTTCTCGTAGAAACACTTCTGTTGAGATAAACTCCATTAGGAGTCCATATGCTCCACATTGGGAGCGGACATGGTCAAAAAAAAAAATTAAAAAAAAAAAAAAAAAAAAAAATATATATATATATTATTAAAGCAAACATTGATTTCATCGGTAGATTAGAAATTAAAAATGGATTTTTTTCTTTCTGCTAGACGCAGGGGGGAGCCTAATACAAGCATGCTTCTTAAGGGGGTGAACTACGTTTCACAGTTTGTAACAAAATCTGTAGAATAACAAATTCAATATTAAATTAAAAATTAATTTGCGTAAAGATAGTGTCAAATCCATCTAAAAATTCTAGAATACACTTGATAGATTGCATATGTTGAATAAAGCTTGAATTACTGTCAAAAACCGTTTATATACCTAAAAACAACATTAACAAAATTGCATGCCTATTTTAATTTTCCAAATAGAAATAAGACACCCTTATTACGTACCTGACTATCAAATTTCAGATTTAAAGATAATTCTTTTGTCAATACATTGAAACGACAAGACCAAATTAATTCGAGATATTTCCAACACAGATACGTCAAAATATCTTACACTTTAACATTCTGACTACAAATTCAATTATTACTTCCTCATGTTTCAAAGCAGACGTAGCGAATATTGGTTTTGACGGTTCGATTTATATCCATAAGAAGATATTTTTAACGTTGTCATTAGTTATTGTAAAAAATCTATTTAGTCATTTATTTACTTAATCAAAAAATGAAATTTATCTTAACGTACATTTTTCTCACTTTTAGGGTATTTACTGTCAATACTTGGTAGAAAGGCATTATATTAGTAAAAACACAATATTTCTTTGTACTTCATTCCACTTTATTTAATATGTCAGGACCGGTTTTGCTCATCGCATCATTGAAAGCGGGGAAAAACAGAAAGCTATCATTAAGCCTATTCACTTTACTAATTAGCATTTTATCACATTTTTTAAAAAAATTCCCAAATATGTTTGTAATTACTTTCAATCGCCATTCTAAATTTATTAATCTGGAATGAGTTTTTAATTATATGTTAGGTGTGTTAAACATTTTAATTTTGTGTTATTTTAGAATCACTTTTGATGTAATTGGTAATTTCTTTTCAATGCCAATTGTTGTTTATAACTTTTCATTTTTGTATAAATAGCATTTTTAAATTATATTTCTTATCAGTTGACAATGCTCGCGATGAGCGAAACCGGTTCTGACATATTAAATAAAGTGGAATGAAGTACAAAGGAATATTGTGTTTTTACTAGTACATTTTTCTACTAAAACTACTCGTTAATTAGTTGCTCTATCCCTCGTTTTTACTTGGGTAGCACTAAGGGTTCACTAACCACTCTCGTTACGCCATGTGTTAAGGATTGGATAGGTGGTATGGAATTTTGAATTTCAAAGAATCACAGACATCCATATATTGATTTTTAATGAAACTGTCCGTGCTGGAATTCAATCCCGTGAACATCACAACTGATATCAACGATGTTGGACACTTGACTACGAATCAAACAGATTTGTTTTATCCACGTCCATTATATATGTATTTAGCAAACAGCATCCTAATGAAGGTATGTCAATATAAGTTTTTCTACAAGAATTTTTAGTTTCTCAGTTGCCCAACCTCTTTTTTGAAGAAAATAGTAGGGATAAAATCGTAGGGTTATGACAGGACTGGTGGGTAACTGATCGTTTATCGTTATTTTAGGATTGCTAAGGTGGGAGAGAGTTTTTTGACATCATAAGCACCCATGCTTTAGAACAGGAATCAATAAATCAAATGAAGAAATGTTGTTTGTAGCGGGAATCAAACTTGTGAGATCCGTCACGGAATGCAACAACGATGACCGCTACGCCAATGGACCGGACTTAAAAAATATTTAATAAAATTACCCGAAGTACAATTATTTAGTAGATGTAATTACAAAACAATAAATACCTCAGATTCAAATATATATTATGTGATATTGTCTTACGTGCTTAATCTTAGCATACAATTGCTTTTTTGTGACTCCTGGTCTTTCTTTGTTGTTATAAAACTAGTTCTCGTTAACTGGCTTCTGTGAAATATTCCAGTAAATATTCAAATAGCAAACATTACTTTCTTCGTGTCACCAAATTTTTCTAGTAATCCGTTATAATTTACAGGTTTTTATGGGAAACACAATACACATAATAACCAAATTTACAATATACATTATGCTAGAAAATGCATAAATACTGTTTGAGTTTAACTAGTCAATTTATTACTTACCCAATAAACGAGATAATTTTTATGGCAGAAAAACTTTGAATCATGTCACTGATTTTTTTGTAATTGAATTTTTTCCAGTAAAACGGTTCCCATGACAACATCAACAACGCTGTTGCCTTGGTGATCAGCAAAAGTACTTTCTTAGAATCAATGCGTACTTGCGTAGTAAAAAGGCATTGAAACTGGAACGTAAACTTCCATGTAATGAAAAGAATACTTGAACAAAAAACAATGTTTTACCGCTGAATAGAAAGCTGCAAAGGATAAAATTGTAATATACCAAAGCCATCGATAAAGTTAAAAACACACAAAAAAAACTATACATTTTTTATTTTAAAATACAATTATATTTTAAATAAACGAGTTTTAAGAATTAAACGTACAATGATTTATTTATTAGAAGACTTTCCATTATTTTTCATTGTTTTATATATTTCAAGTCTCGTAGTCGATTTGTTGACGTTTTTAGGCATTCAGTGACGTCTTTCGTGAGTTCGAATTTGCACTGACAGCTTAATAATATTTATTTTCAAAAGGAATGGATGTTAGCCAAAATTTCCTTCTCAGAGACTTCCTCTACTAATAGCAAGTCTTTTCATTGTTATATTCTTGGGGTAAAGATCTGTTGAGTTAATCCATTATGATTATTAGTAAATATTATTGAAAAATAAAAACAAAATCTTTTTTTACTAATTTCAATTATTTATAAATGAATGGAATTGTAAAATAACTCTACATCGTATTATATTTTACTAGTTGATGAAGCTTGCGAGGAGCGAAACCTGTATTGATCTAAAAAAAATAATTTTTAACTTCCAATAAGTATTGACAGAAACATTTTAAAAGTGATTATTAATATTATATTTGTTTAGTAAAGTCATTTTTTTTTTCGATGTGTTATATTTAATGGCCCATGGTACATATAATCAAGTACACAAAATATGGAAATAAATTACCGCCTAGTAGGTATTTTGTCACTTTTTGCAAAATTTATAGATGATAATAAAATGTTTTTTTACATAATATACAATTTAAAACTATGTGTTTCAATGTTTAATCATTTTTTATCTATGTCTACTCCCATTGTTGAGAATAAAGCTTCGTAATAGAGGTATCTGAACATAGTTTTTTAAGAGAACTGTTTGTTACTCAACTTCTCTTTTTCAAATAGAGTAGTAGGAATAGAAGGATAAGACCAGGACAAGACTTGCGGTTAACTAATCGCTCTCGCTACGTCCATTTTTTAGACATCACAAACAGAAATCGATAAAGCAATCGAAAACACGCTGGCCGTACTGGGACTCAAACCCGTAAGATCCGGCACGGAAGCCCACAACGCTAACCGCTGCGCCAGACGACCCAGCATATTTTAATATTTAAAGTCATTTAAAATAAGAAAACATGTAAAAAAAAGTGTTTTCATTTCTCATTCATTATCAGAAGTATATTTAAAAAGAGTAAATTCATACGAACAACTTTGTTTGAATCAACAGATGATTCGGTGACTCGAGCTTCTTGTATCTTAGGCAGAGCAATTTCACAAAGTGACTGGTGATTTATATAACGGCATGCAATATGACTCACTGAAAGTGTCACTGCGTTTATATTATGCCATGCCACTAGACTCTCAACGATTCAGAATGGCTCTAATAAGCTCGTTTGGGAGTCATGTTAGCTTCTCAACATCGGAGAGGATCACAATAATCGTGGGAATGTCTCCTTTACACGTGTTGGAAATGCTCCAACGCGTGTATTCGGGGTAATGGTTTGACAGAAAATAACATGTATTGTTTACTCAATTTTAATAACAAACACAGTCTTAAATTTTGTTTTACGGTTTGAATTTTAAATTTAGAATTTATATATGAAAACAAAAACACTTCGGACCAACGTATTTTATTTTTCAATACAATAAGAAAATATTGAATAGTTCGCACATCTAAAATAAAATAGCATATAAACTATCAAAAAATAAAACATGCTGATTGATTGACGTCGGATATATGTTTTTTTTAAGCAAAAAGGTTTTATCTAAACCCTTTTCCTGGTTTTTTGTCAATCCTTACGGATAATCCTTTACTGAATGGATGGATTTTCTTTGTAAAAGACATCTAGTTGTATTTCAGTTGACGTGATCTGAAAAGGGTTTCCCTATAACATTAGCGATTGTCTTAAATTATTTCAGGATGTTTTGTAATCGTAGATTTTAACGATTTCCTTTTTTTATTATAAAAAGTTTTATTTTCTTAATCACTTTCTATTATTTAATACTAACAATCCATAATTGTTTTTTCTATCTTTTCTAAATATAAAGCATTGCTATACACGTGTATTTGATTAAGAAGATGTGTGAGGGTAGAAAGATAAGGCTTGAAAGTTTTAATTAATAAACTTATTGCTGTGTCAAAACAATATAAATAATGAAAAAAATGTATAGTAATAAAATACCGATTAAAAATTTGTAAATCTAAGTCATTTCACGGCATAAAACAAAAATGATTGATTCGCAGTGATTGGTATTTTTAAAAATTTAAATATATGTATTTGGGTCACTCTCTAAGAAACATCTGTTTTGCATCTTTTCGACGAATTTTCAGACTTAATTAATGCCAATTTTGATTTCTTTTTCTTTACTAACTTTGCGACTGTTTTAAATTTTAAATGAAAGGATTTATTATTTGTGATTTAACTGGATAATTATTGTTGTTATTCCAGGCCATTCACGCAAGCCAGAATTGTTATACAATTTTCTTAAATAATCTTGATTATTTACATAAATTTATAAGTGATATCTACGTAATATGCTGCACATATGAGTTCAATTAATCTTGATTTAAGTACTATTTTGTTTAGATTTGTTGGCTTAAACATTGATTTTTAGCAGGAAAAAATTTGCTACATTACTCGATAGTTGGTACGCTTCATAACAAAAAAAATGTTTTGTAAAGTTTAAAAAAAAGTGAATGTAATATTTTTGATGGATTCGGTGGCAAGTTTATCTTTGTTCATTTTCAATATAAAATTATCTTTGTTATTCCAGTACAGTACAAAAGAATTTAGCTTCGATTTTTATTTTACAATTTATAACATAGTAATTAGAATATTTTTTTAGTTTATTCGTTATGATAGTTCTTTTTAAAGAAGCAAAACATGTGTCACATTTTGTAGCATATTAAGTGGAATAACAAAGTGAAAAATTTAATTTTATATTGAAAACCATGTCAAATTAAATTGTTGCTGTGGCCTAGTCATGAAAACTAACAAAAGAGAAGAGTAGATTTGGATATAGTTCAGCTTACAATTGAATAAGTTAAACAAAAATATGAATGCATTTAAGTTCTAAAACTATTATTTTATATATAGTTGACTAACATTAATACTAGCCATATATAATACTAGCTATGGGAGATGCAGAATACATTTTCTCATATATTTTAACATCTTATTTTATCACATTATTCTAATGGACTTCTATAAAGTTATTGCGAATTCAATCCACAAATTTAAAATGTAAGAGTTTGGATCCTAAATTGTTTTCTATAAATTTTGTTAAAACTTTTAATGATTTTTCATTTACTTGTTATAAAATCTAACGAATTGACAATTTGAACTATTCATATATTTTTTTCAATTGTAAAAGTTAAACGAATTTTTACAAAGTAACCAACTTGTTATTATATATAAAAACGCTATAAATAGTGTCTCTTTTCTGTAACAGGTGATCGAAGGCACTGAGATGAAGGCGTTGAATTGTTCCACCCCCCATACAAGCCATTGTCTGGCGAGCGGGGAGGTGATGATATCGACCATGGGAGACGTGGAAGGAAATGCCAAAGGGGAATTCATCCTGGTCGACGGGCAGTCTCTCCAAGTCAAGGGTGAGCTAAAGGGCTTTTATATTATTATCCTGGTCGGTAGTTAAGAGCTTTTTTCGTTGTGATATTATACTCTACGAAAAAAAAACGGTTTTATATGAGATTATATTACATCCATGAAAGGATATTTTACTTGGTTAATACGAAAGGTTATAAAAGGTCATTTTAAGATGTATCCTTCCATGTAGAGGTTACTTTTTTAAGGAAAATTACATAGGTACTTAAGTATACAGTTTTATCTTTTGTAATATAAGTAATATATTTTTAAATATAATTGATTATATAATTTATCGAAAACTGTCAATTTACAACACTGAACGTGATTTATAGACAAAACAAAAAAATATCAAAGTAAATTGTAAATTTTAGAATTATTTTTTTTATTTAAAAATTGAAGTAGACAATATCTTTTGTAATATACACATGAATATGATTTTGTTTTAGACAATTTCGGAGAGTTTTACATTTTAATTCTTTTTGATTTAACAAACTTGGCAATAAGAATAAACAACATTATAAAATGAATTCTAAAGTCTTAAAACACCCAGTGAGGCCAGAACAGGCATGTCTAACTCGTGGCTCAGTTGAAGGTTATGTTTTTACCTTTCCGAGATTTCATTCCGCATTTTGTTATTTGCGCCAGAAATTCGTTTTTTGTAATGTAAGTGGTATGCGGGACAGCGCTAGCTGACTGAGCAAGACAGAATGAATTTAATGCAGTTCTCTTGCATGGTAATAGTACTTACTGATTGCTATCTCGCTCTAATAGGCAGAGTTAGAGCTAATTAAATCAAAGGAAACAAATCTGGAAATGTCGTTCAATATGCGTATGCACGTAAATAGAAAACACGTGACTTAACATGTTTTTCGTTAAAAAAACTTTATACTATCATTTTGTTATAAAATATTTTTGTGTGTGGCCCATCATTGACATGCAATATTTTATTTTAACAAATGATTTCAGTTGAGCACCCAGTGGCGGATTATTCCATAAACGCAAGTGGCACGCGCTTGGGGCCTCAAAAATAGCATAAATTATATAAATTCTTATATTTTAATTTCAGTTTCAATATTTATTATTATTCAACGAAGAGTTTTGCAACACTTTTATGTTATTCGAAAAACAGGGCATCCAAAGTGCTTAATCTACTGCTGTGAGCATCTCTGGGCTAGAAATCATATTTCCTTCCGTTTACATATGGTCACACAATATTTTTTCATTCGTTTTAGTGTTAAATTAAGGTAAATGATTATTCATTCAATAATTTAAAACATACGTTATTTCATTTGCTAAAACAAAGAGCTACTAACTTCCCAACAGTGATGTCACCATACAGAGCATTGGTATTATATATAAAAAATCAAAGTTACTACTAACTAGCTATAATAGTAAAATTAAAATTAAATAAAGTTATACTAGACTAATAATAGAAAAAAAACACTGAATTTTTTTAAAAAAATATTGCTTCATTTTTTTTGCAAACGAATATATTTTTTTAGTTTTTAAGGGAAATATTTATAAGAACTTGCCCAGCAGATAATTTAAAAAGACAATTACATTTTAGCGGGCAGCTGTAACCCTATCTTTCCTATTAGAAACTTTGACCATCCGATAATTAGATATGAAGTAACCTGGATAACTTGGGAAGTTTTTAGAACATATAGCAGCAACCTTTGTTTTTAAAAACTGTCAATTTACAATACTGAGCATGATTGATAGATAAAACAAGAAACTACCAAAGTACTATAAATTTTTAATTTGAATATTTTTTGCCATCAAGTCGAATTTGATAATGAATGTTTTATACATATATTATGTAATACATTATTTTTTATATTTTTATTCCACTAAGACCAAAAATTAATGTTTTAGTCGAAGAGTGTGAATAAGCTCGGCCACATTCGTTATTGTTATTATCTATTTAACATCAAATTTTCCTTAAAAAAATAAATCTATTGTTTGTATTCCACATATATTTGTTGAGATGAGAATCGTTTTTGCAGTTAAATGCAGCAATCAGTTAAATGCTCGTGATAAATAAATCCGGTCCTGATAATAAAAAACAAATCTGGAATCAGTACAAAAGTGTATTTTTTTTGTTGTTGATATATTCCTCTCCACCAATTATTAACATTGAATTAGATCAGTAGAGGAGGAATTAATTTTATTCTGAACGATGATGAAAGGGAAGTAAGAATCGAATAAGATTGGGAACCTCTGGGCTAGAGGGTTTATCTTAAATATTCATTTTTTTTTATTTTTCGTTTACTCAAAACTATCAGATTATTAATAACTATCGACTTGTGTCAATATTGTGTTTTAATTATTATTTTAGTTTTTCATTGTTTAAGAAAATCAATTTATAGATGAAAGATATTGTTAAAAGATAAATAGCGATGAAAATTACATTTAAGAGCAGCAATAACCTATAACCTCCTGTTTCAGGAATAATTTTATTCGACATGAATATTCATAATCCAACCTTACCTTAAACGTATTCAACAATTTTGTTTCGTTTTTCATCGTCAGTTATGCAGATAGTTAATTTCCTTATAATTCCATTACTGATCGAAGAGTTTGAAGTAAATTTATGAAAAAGCAATTTGCATTTAAATCGGTACTCGAGCAAACGAAGCGACAGGTAAGACGTAAATAAAAGAGGAAAATCGGATGCATTTCCCGAAGAAAATTCTCGTGGGAAAATCATTTATTCTAAAAGTAATTTTGAGTGTAAACTTTTCTTGGTAAAATATAAATTTTCTTTAATTTAATATAGAAAAATATGTATTTAATTAGACTATTTATCGCTTTGTTGTTTTAAGTCGATTACCCAATAATCTCGAGTTTTTCTCACGATGTTTCTGCTTAACACTTTTCTACCGACAAAAAAAACGTTCGATATGTTGATGGCCTTTGAAGAACCAAGTGAAAAACATGTTTTTTTTTAAAATGTACAACCTGGTTTTTTACCTTTCATCAAAGCGCAGTAAGTGTTAAATCAGTTGACGATGCTCGTAATGAGCGAAACCGGTCCTGACATATTAAATAAAGTGGAATGAAGTACAAAGGAATATTGTGTTTTTTCTAATACTGTTAAAACATGTTTTTTCTCTTGGTTCTTCAAGGGCCAGCAACATAACGGAGGTATTTTGTAGCACCGTAAAGGAAGTGTAAAAGGGTTTATTTTTTAAATCCATTTATAAAATAGTTAACAAATGCATGTATCTCTGTAATAAATTATAAAAAAAATCTCAAATTTATTACGTTACCAAACCTTATATTGTGTCAGAAGTGCAGTGGTGAGAATCTTTAACTTCCATCGCGGATCTCACAGGGTCAAATCCCAGTACGAGCAGCATTTTTTCAATCGGTTTATTGATTTTTATTCGAAGGCATGGACATTTGTGATCTCAAAAAAATCCTTTTACCAATATTTAAATAACGGGACGTATGGAGAGCGTTTAGCTAACCACTTGTCTTGTCCTAGCTCTATCCTTTATATCCCTCTCTCTCTTCAAAAAAGAAAAATTAATCAACTGATAACACTTATTCCTGGTAGAAATACTTTGTATATACTTAGTAGGCCGTATTCTTCCCATTGAAGTCGAACATGTATTAATGAGAAAAGTTTAAATGTCATAAATATGTCTTACTGCTGAATATATGATTTTGCTTCTTTAATCTATTTATTGTTATCAATATCATTCTATCTGTAGAGACAAATCTAAGCCTATTTAGTTAAAAAATGATTTACCTATATTTAAATGATGTACCTTAAATATTTTCTAAACAAAATTTAAATATCGTTTTACGACATTTTCAGTTTATCGTAAATTACTTTTCAAAATTCTACCTGTCTATAAAACGCTGTCGGTATTCTATTTTTATTCAATTATTTGGTTGAACATCACTGTTTTTTTTAAGAATGAAGCATCTTGCAGCATTGTTTTATTGTCTTTTGTTCTCGATTTATTTTTGTTTCACAGGGAAAAAAAGCAAAAGTTTGAGCGAATTGCTCGATACAAGATGGAAATTTTCGCATAAACTTCTCGGTCACAAAAACTTAAAAAAATAAATGCTCAACTACTAGAAGATAGAATTTTTGCTTTACATGTGAAATTATATGCCATATATATATGTTATATGATATATAGAAAATTTATATTGAAATTAAATCATCAAAAAATTATGAAACTAAAATTTGTCATGCAGAAATATTCAAATTCATTTTACTTTCGAAGTTTTTCTCAACGTACGGAATCTTAATAGAGTTTATCACAACAGAAGTGTTTCTACGAGAACTGACTATTGCTCAATTGCTCGATATCTTTTTTTGTAGAGAGTTGAGATAGAAGGATATGACTAGGACAGAACTAGTGGTAAGATATTTGATTTCACTACGTCTATTTTAAGGAAAAAAACGGTGCGTAAGAATTCAAAATATTACAAATATCCATGTATTTCGATGGAAATCAATTGAAATCAATTTATTGCAATCGACCAAAAGCCAAATAATATTTTTTTAATAAATCGAGGGAAATATGCTACGAGAACCTGAGGCAAAATTTTACTATCAACATTTGACTTATCAAGATAATCTCTTGTGAGTAATTATTAACTGCTGGTGACTGCTTTTAGTTTTGGAAATAAATGCAGTAATAAAAATATATTACAATTTTCATAATAAATACTTATTTTAAATGTAGTGCATTACATGCTCAGTCACTCAGTATAAACATGGTTTTAGTAATTACTTATTTGATCCAACTTAGTTGACTGGCTGGATAGATACCAAAACACGACGCGCGACACACGGATCGAGATATATATTCTGAGAACGCGAAAAAATATTTTTCCCATAATATGCGCGTAGCTTTTTAGCAAAGTTTGCGCGATATGTTATACTACTATAAAAACACTTCATTTTAAGATCGATTAGTCGTATTTATTTCAGCATCATTTTTAAATATGACGTAACGTAAATCTTTATCGATGAAGGAGACTGGAAAAACCTTGACGCTGGCGCGTCCTGGTACTTGAAGCTCCATAAATTTGATATCAAAAAAAAAAAAAACGATTCTTAGCCTGTATCATAAACAGCCTATAAAATCAAAAGAAAGTATGGCATATCAAACATATTTTTGAAAGTTTTTGAAAGTATAAAGAACTTACACAGCAATAAAAATGAATTCATGCCCATAGTACATAAATAAAAATAAAATAGTTTAAAACAATTTTTTTACTTTTTGTATTGGATCTCATGTAAAAACATCGTCAAACTCCGACAGTATCATGAAAAATGAGTCTAAAATTTACAATTATTATATAAATTTCTTTGTATTCAGCATCGTTAAATTGACAAGAAAAGCTCGCATTAAAACAAATAAAAACATTCATTTTTATCTACGTCTGTGCTCCTATTTCATATTTGTCTTAATGCAGCTGCTCCCTTTGCAATAAACGAATGTTTTTTTGGTACCGCTGTGTCGTGAGTGGGTGTATTTTATTTATTTGTCGCTATCATTCGCCGTCAATCAATTGATCCGACCTCCTTGGAGAGTTCAACTTTTCGAAACTTTTTTATTTATACACAGGATGTACACGATTTTTCAGATATATAAAAAGTAATATCTTTATTTTATTTCAACTAACTTTTTTCAGCGATTTGTCGAAATAAATGCTTTTTAACTTGAATAAAAACAAATGGCGCAGAGGTTAGCATTATTGGCTACCGTGCCGGATCTTACGGGTTCAAGTCTCAGTACGAACAGTATTTTTTCAATCGATTTCTGTTTCAAGACACGGGTATTTGAGATGTCTAAAAATTCCCTCCCACCTTTCTGATACCTTAAAAACTTGGCTTAGCGAGAGAGATTAGTTATCCTCTAGTCCTGTTCTAGCCTTATTCTTCTATCTCTTGGTTGAGGTTGAGAAAAAGACATATACATACATAATTATTGTACTCGCTAAAAATATGAGCTTTATTTTAATAAAATACATTAGTTACTAGTATTAGTTAATAGAACACTTAATTGTTAATTAATGATCCAAATATTTTTATTAGCTCATCCAACAATGCTGGAAAAACTTATTTACTTCAGTAAAACTTCAACAAGCCACTTGTCAAATATTGCAGAGGAATAAAGTTGTTAATGATGTTGAACCGAAATTCGTTGAAAAACATAAAGACGTCTGCGTATGATATTGGATTCTAATGGCTGTTTTTTTTTCTGACGATGCTTTTTAAAAACGCAGAACATGTGATACACCGGAGGCAAATCAAAGTTATCTTTTTTTAAATGTTCGTTTCAGATAATATACTATTTTTTATAATATGCCCTGTTATGAATACACGTGCTCCACTTTAGAAGTGGACGTGGTAATGTATATAAACTTTTTCATGAACGTGAGTGATAAAGATATTGTATATAATAATTTGAGAATACTGGTTTAATGTTCAGGGAAGATTCTATGCTGCTTAAATGTGATGTTATGAAGAATCCGAGTTTAGTCTATTGAAAAGGGCTTTAGGTGAAAACTATTCTGGATTTCAATATTTTTTGTAGTTAATACGTTCAATTCGTTTCTTAATTTTATACGGTTTGTATATTAAATATTAAAACAAAATGGAAATGGGATTTACATAATATAGAATTAAATTTGATGAAAACACTATCAATGTTTGTATTCTATCGCCTCGCTGCGTCTAGTATTAAAGTAAAAATATCCCGAATTTTATTTTGTAATTAATAACTTAACAATCATAATCATTTTTTAGTATAACAATAGATTTAATAAAGCAATCACATTTAATTGTATATTAAAAAATAAATTCTACAAGGTTGCTACCGAATCCATCGAAAACTGGGATTAACACAATTGGAAATAGCGTTTATTTTTGAATAAATATTAAATAAAAAAATGACTCTTTTTATATCGGCGTATCTAAGCAAAATGGCAAGTAAACAGAGAGAATCGATTTAAGTAAGTTCATAAATTACCATCTTTTTCATCAGGAATTTTCGAACACAGTGTATCAGCTGCTGTCGGTCGGTCTGAGCACATATCAACTTTTCGACTATCATCCAATATTACGCTTTCATTTTTTTCTGACAATTTTTTATCTTTATGTTGCTTTGTTATCTATCTAGAGTGGTTTGATCGATGTTGGCAAATTCTTTTCAAAAAAGAAACACATATCTCATAAGAAAAAACATTTTTCAAATCAGAAGTTTTTTGCGCTTTGTCTATTCTCTGTTTGATATTGGATTGAATCTGGAGTCAATCGCAGACAAGAAGAAATCATTTCGACTGTCGACATTTTTTCTTTTAATAAAGTGATTTATATACTTCTATTGTATTTTTATTTTCAATCGTGACTTATAGTCGGTTATAGTTAATTACAGGGTTGTGGAGTTGGTAAAAAAAGCCGACTCTGATTTATCCGAGTTGATTTTTTCTATCACTCCCTTTTAACATACATATTTGTATACCATCATATCATCTTAAGTGAGCATGCAGTTGAAACACTTTATACCCTTATAGTTTGAATACACGTCATTTAATACGTTTTTAAAAATGGCTCGGAGTTGTAAGTTATTGCCGACGACACTCGAACCCACGATTCCCGACACTTATTCCAAAGATGTTGTTAATTGTGGAGTTATTCATAATGCAAAACGTACTATTTCTAAAACTCAAACTTCTCAGATGAGTCGAATAGTATAACGAATAACACAAACAACATAATATTTGCATAAAAATAAGATTTCAATTTGAAAACGACAGTGTTTTAGACATTATATATTAAAACTAATAAGACCAGTCGATTACTTAGGCTTGAATTACCCTATTTGCAAACCTATCTCAGTATCGCTCACTTTAGAAATAGTTCGTTTTGAATTATTGCCTCACAATTACAGTTTAAAAAAAACTCATATATTTAAATTTTATGTTATATAAGTGGCACCAAAAATCATATTACAAGCTTGTACTCCAAAATCATAGTATCTAATCATTGTTAAAATAATTTGAAAAACAAAAAGTTTCCACGGACCTGACATATCTAAATAAATGTATCTTATTTCAAACTGTTTAAAATAGTTTAAACATTACAACAATAAAGCGAATGCTGCATAAGAATCGGTGATATAACCACTGAATGGTTTGGGGTCTCAACCGGGGTCAGACAGGGCTGCGTCTTAGCTCCGTTCCTGTTCATTATAATCTTCGACTTCATTCTGAGGAAGTCAATTCCACCTGACCGAGGTGTGACCGTTGCCCCCAATCTAAAGCTATGCGACCTCGAGTATGCAGACGACGCTGTTATATTTGACAAATCTGTCGAGGGTATTCAAGATACAATGGATAAACTGCAGAGCAACTCGTATCGCATCGGTCTTAAAATCAATGCGAGTAAAACCAATGTACTCTGCAACAGTGCCTGTCCGGACCCACACTACCCTTTGACGAGCGCCGGTCAAAACATCGAAAGAGTCGACGGTTTCAGGTACTTGGGGGTACACATCACGGGGGATGGCAATCCGTGTAAAGAGCTCGCGATCCGATTAGGGATAGCTGGAGCAACCTTTAACTCAATGCGGAAAGTCTGGGATTCACGGCTGTACTCGGTCAGAACCAAGTGCCTCCTGTTCAACGCATGTATCTTGACAGTGCTGCTTTACGGTTGCGAATCATGGCACCTTACGAAAGCGCAGAGTAACCGTATACTGTGTTTCGAAAACAGATGCCTGCGGCGAATGCTTGGAGTGAAATGGTCTGACTTTGTCAGGAATACGGAGATTAGAGAGCGGACTAACCAGCCTCTAATTACGTCCAAAATAAAGAAGCGGCGGTGGTCCTGGCTTGGACACGTGTTAAGGATGCCTCAAGAGAGCCTGAACCCTGCCTGTCTGTTCTTCCAACCGGATGGATACCGGCGTCGTGGAAGGCCACTGATGACCATTCTCAGGATGTACTCAGCGGAGTTGCGGGACGCTGGGATGACCTGGGAGGAAGCAAGGAGACTTCGTGGTGACCATATGCTCCGCATAGGGAGCGGATATGGAATAAAAAAAAAACTAAAATTATCAGTTACTGTAAATACTTTTTAATAGTTTTTTTTTTAACATAAAGCGTCATTTATAAAAATACCCATTGCTATATAGCAGTGTCTGCCAAACTGTGTGCCGCAAGAAGTCTCAGGTGTGCCACTAAGGAAGAAGCCTCAAAACTGTTCATTTTAAAATGTACCTATTCATATATTTTTTTAAATTTTAAATAAATTTAATATCTACATATTTCAATAAATATATTTCACGTTCGTACATAGGGATCGACGCAGCACAGTGAGTGTAGAGTGCGAGTGAATAGTAAGCGGCATTGGTTTAGTAACGTAGTGTCCAGACACAAATCTTTAGAGCCGAGTTTTGACAGAATTCTTTCTAAAAATCAATTGCATCATTTTTTAAATAAAATCATTACCACCTGTGTACATATATGTTAATAACATATCTGGAAAAAATGTTACCTTTTTTGCGGTTTTCTTTATTCATATGAATAAGGTAATTTTCTTTTAGGGCATTTTTAGTCGGTGTGCCGCGGAAAAAATCCCATTCACCAGTGTGCCGTAGAGTAAAATAGTTTGGCAGACACTGCTCTATAGGATAAAAAATCTTCAACCGTTTCTTATTATTTATCCATAGTTAAAAAAAACTCATCCTTGGATATCATTAATGTAATAGCGATAAATTATTTTCGTTTCCTTTGAACTTTTGAATATTAATTAATGTGAGGCAATTTATCATTAATAATATCTAACGTTTCCTATTCAGGCAAACATTTTTTCATTTGAATTTACCAACAAACGTAATATCAAATGCGCAAATTTACTACAACTTAAGATCGGGTTGTTTACATAATATGAAACTTAACCCTCTATCGTTCGAGTTTGTAAACAAAGTTTTCGTTACGGTTGTGTATTAAGCAATATAAAAGTAAAAAGGATTGCGTAGAATATGTAAGCTTTTTGTTTTTGTATGTGTTATAGCAGTTAATCTGTCCGGTTATAAACCAATCAACGCGCTCTTGGATTTAATAAAATTGAAAACTATAATACAGGTTTCAAATACATGTACTGTTTTTTTTATTAATTATAAGATTTTTTTTACCATGTCCGCTCCCAATATGGAGCATATGGACTCCTAATGGAGTTTACGTCAACAGATATGTTTCTATAAGAACTGCTTGCTACACAGTTGCTCAGCCTCTCTTTTTCCGAAGAGAGTAGGAATAGAATAAAAGGGCTTAAGACATTACTAGTGGTTAGCTAATCGCTCTCGATACGCCCCGTTCATAGGATAGGGTGAGTGGGAGGGGGGAATTCAAGACAACACATACATCCATGCCTTTGAACAGAAATTTAAAAATCGACTGAAAAATCAATTTATAAAACTGCCCGTACTGGGATTCGAACCCGTGCCCTCCGTAGCGGTAGCCAACGTTGTTGACTACTCGACCACACAGGCGGCAATTAAGATACTAAATCTTATTTATTATCCATTACTAAAGAAAAAATATTTACCTAAGAACAACATTTGAGAAAATTAAATTTGTATATAATTTCAAAAATGACAATAATTCATATATTCATTCTCTATTGATAATATTAAATTAATACTTCCATACAATGGTTGACCAATATCAAATCATGCGCTCAAAATGGATTATGTTTATCTTACTCTACCCAAATAACACTATATTAAGGAAAACAATATTCTTTTGTACTTATTTCCACTTTTATTTATCAATATCAGGATCGGTTTCCAATGCCAAACCATGGTTGGTTTTTATACATTTTTATTTCAATCTTTTTCGTATAAATAACACTGTTCAATTAAATTTCTTATCAGTTTATAATGCTCGCCATGACCAGAACCGGTCCTGATTTTAATAAATAAAATTGGACGCAAGTACAAAGGAATATTGTGTTTTTCTTAATATAGTGCGTTTCCACCAAGTATTGACAGTGAACACATTAAAACTGATAAATAACACTACTTGTAGTTTGCCAACGAATCGACGAAGAAAAAAACTGCATTGGAATTCAATAATGATCAGGATTCAGAACTGGCTTCGCTTATGACTCAATTGAATTAAAAATGCTTGTCATGAGCGAAACCGATTTTCGATCACATTTAGTGTGGAATTGGTAGAAGAAAGATTGTTGCACCTTTAATTACAAAAAGTAGTTTTTTATACAAAATTAGTATTTTAAAAGTGTTTAAAAGTCTATTTGGGGATACGAATCCGTGATACTGCAACTGAATAAACTAGAAACGAGTACAGTACTCGATTACAAACGAGACAGCTAGACCGTTTAAAATCATGGTTCATAAAAAATATATAGAAAACTTTATGTTATATGATATAAAGCAGTGTTTCTCAACCTTTTTGGGAGCGTGGCCTCTTTTTAGTGACTTTATGTTTCTGTGGCCCCCATACTATTGTTTTGTCTTCCCATGAAAATTATAATTTCAAAAACCCACCTTTTTTATAGCTCTTCCGAGATTTTCGAATCTAGAATGCCAGTAAATTATTTTATTTACGGAATAGCTAAGCGACGTCCGCCATTATGCTCTTCCCTGTTTCGTTTTATCAATACCCGTGGCCCCCTGGGGGGCCACATGGCCCACCGTTGAAAAACCCTGATATAGAGAACAAATTAAATGGTCAGAATTTAAATTAATTTTTGGTCAGAATAAAAATATGAACGGTCAGAATAAAAATATTGTACGGTCAGAATATTTTATAACCATTTTGGTTAGGTTTTTTTAAATTTCATTTAAATTATGACTATTTACACTGACCATTTAATTAAAATGATTATGACCATTTAATATAAATTCTGACCGAAAAATGCTTGCTTATGATATATATAATTTTATATGATTTTTATGTGATAATCTTCTGGAAATCGTAAAAAAATGTAAACATTTTTAATAGTAAACGCATTAAATAAGTATTTTTTATTGTTAAAAGCCGTGTGAGCTTTTAAATTATATATTATTTAATTAAACAAAAGGATTTTAAATAAAAAATATTTACACATTGTGCTTTTTTACCAAACTAAGAGAATTAGAACATTCATGAATATTATTTATTTCGAAACTATATCAAGTTTTTTAAGTAAACATATAACATTGTTTTGCTATAATATAGGCGTTGTTTTTCTTCTCTCATTTCGGTTTGGTACGTATCCTTATTGCTTTCGTTCTTCATAGTTTTCCCACATAATCTGAACCAAAGCGTGCGTCTATATTGTCACCGCAAAACCCTTTTGGGAGCACCTCAGGGTCTAGGAGCAACTTCGCTTAATTACCTGATTATTGATTTGCTTAATAATCTGGTGGTGAAGTGTTACTTAACTTAGTTTTACTTGCGCAACTGCCGTTTTCTACTCCTACTACGATTTCACTATATTATTGTCAAGTTTATAACTAATATTGATAATTAATGCGTTGACGGTTGATTCAGATATTGGTTAAATATGTTTAAAACGATGTAGATGTTATAGTTTCATCACTATACATGTATTATGATAAGGATTTATGTCTAATAATATCGATGCCTAGTTTCCATACAACCATAAGCCAATAAATTAATGTTTTCAGTTATACTACCATTAAATTTGAATACCTATTTATATTATATAACTCCACCAAAGTACAACTAGAAAAAAAATACTAACAAATAAAGAAATTTAGGTAGTCAGATTTTTGCATATGGAGTTAAATAAATACTAACAATCTTCTCTCGGTTTCATATAAATACAACTCCAAATGTCGTTTTATAATTTTGTCAACGTTGTCATAAATTTGTGTCCAATTGAAATAAATGACTAAATGATTCAAATAAAGATGAGACAACTAACAATTGTCACTTTTTTACAACTCAGATTAGATGCGTCAAAACTTTGGTCAGCCATATCTTAAAACTAACAAATTTTTGTTGTAGTAGTATGGAACTAAGCTGTAATCGCAATTTAATCTCATGGCAAATATAATAGATAAAATATAATAAGATAGCGTTACTTAATTATCATTGTGTTTGATAATATTTCACTAAATATTGTCAGTTAATAACAAAGGAATTGGTCATTAAGATATAAATAAGACAACATGAAACTTGTTTTTTTTACAAACATTTGCTTAAATTTGGTAAGTCTATATTGATTCCACGTTTTTTGTGTATATTATAAGATAACAAACTTCTACCGTTAACGTATTTAAATACGAACTAAAATTATATGAAGATAGTTTATTTCAACGGAACGTCTCAATAAAACTCGTATTTACAAGAAATGTTTTAAGTTAGTCAATCTCTATTATGAGAGGATTAAAGAAGGTAAGACTCAAGTAACAAAATAATTGTTAGTAAGCTACGTATTCCATTTTGTTCAAATTTTAAGAATGTTCAATAGATAGATGAAGAGGAAAAATCTGTATAATTATAATCAAAGAATACAGATAAACAGTGAGAATATTTGATAGGATAAAATTGTATGTTCTAATTGGTTTTTAAAATACAAAATTGTTATTTTTTTTGGTATTTTTAATTTACGCAATCTCTTCTTACTTAAATAGGGTAAAATATCAAGGTACTTCAGTTCTACAGTTTTTTAAAAAGTTAAAGGTTGATAGCTATTTTGGCTTACGCCATCGTCAGAATTAGCTTCTCTTCTTACTTGAACATCGTCAGAACTCTTCTTACTTGTTTGCAGTATTAGAATGAATAAAAAATAACTAATAAAGATATTTTAATTTGAAAAAAAAAATGTATATTTTCATAGCTGCCATACAAAAATGGCGAAGCATTCTTTATATTCAAGAATTATTTTTAAAATAATATAAATATACAGCACAAAACATCCTTAATATTACTATCAAGTTTATTTGCTCCGTTTTTATGAATTCGTTGAGATAAATGAGTTTTCTTTTTATCCGTTTTTATGGCAAAGACCGTCTCGAGAAAAGCATTTTCCGCTCGGACTATTGCACTATTACTCTTGTAAGTTAAGAGTTTTCCGTTTTTCTCTGAACGTTTTTTTATTGGAGATAAGAAACTCTTCTCAGGTAAGTTTAGAAACCATCTAAGGCCGGGAAATAAATACACCACAGGTAGAAATCATCGAAGTGAATGTTATTCGGATAAAATAAATGATTATACTTCTAAGCGCTGTAGTAGAAAAATATTTAGACCCTTTTCCTGTAACAAAGCGTTTTTCTGATACCTTCTTTATTTTATGAGCACCTGTTAATTTGTAATGGCTTTTGCAAACACTTTTGAAGAAAATTAATTAAAAGCCGTCCGGTTTTACGCATTATTGTATCCAATATGAAACACTATTTAGCGATAAAAAAAATGTATATCCCAAATAGGGATTGCAATACCGATCAAATACACCCATACCGGTATTGCAAATATCAAAACCGGTATTTAAAAAAAGTTTAAATAAATCAAATAAGTACGGTCATTTGGGCTCGCGATACTGGATAAATAAATCAAAATCAGGTTCATCAATTCTGAAATTTAATACAACTTTGAGCAGATATAAGATATTTAAAAGATATTAAAATATGTCGTGTCCTATGGTACAGCGGTTAGCGTTGTGGGCTTACGTGCCAGGCTTCACGGGTTCGAGTCCCAGTACGGACAGCATTTTTCCGATCGTTTCATCGATTTCTGTTCGAAGGCATGGGAGTTTGTGATATCCCACCAACCATTTTAATTCCTTTAGCAACTGGGCGGAGCGAGAGCGATTAGTTTACCACTAGTCCTGTCCTAGCCGTATCCTTCTACCCCAATTACTCTCTTTGAAAACAAGAGAGAGAGAAGTTACTGAGTAACAAACTGTTCTCGTAAAAAAACTTCTGTTGAGATACCTCCATTAGGAGGCTATATGCTTCACATTGGGAGCGGACATAGATAAAAAAATGTGCCATGATTTCTCTAAACTTAAAATTAAATTTTGAATTTTCAAAATAGGATTTTACGAAAAAAAACAGTAATACCGAGATTTCGGTTTTGTTAATACCGGTATAACAGTTCCTAATTTCGACGAAGCCTATAATTATTTATATTGCTTGAAAAGATATTAATTACGCCGTTGCTTTATGGCAGTTTATTACTAAATTGTCATTTTGTAATATATTAATTATATTCATCAATACAAGTATATGAATTCAAAACGAGAGTGTTTGCAAAACCAACTGAAAGATGTCATTGGTAAACAAAAACATAAGCGTTTAAATTTAGAAAAAGTTTTCCCGCGATCGTAAACGTACATACTAAAGCCAGAGCTTTGTACTGCTGTTGCAGGGCTTGAAGTATTATACAAAGAAAGTCCCTAAATCTCGCATCCTGCGCGGCGACGGGCCACTTCCGGAAGTTTCCTATTTACAGCTGAAGGGCCAGAGTGGCCGCCGGAAGTTGGCACTGGAACCAATTACGAAACTTTGGCCGTAACTTGGCAACTTGGCCGCAGTAGGGCAGTGCCTCTATTAACAGATTTCGCAGCGGTTTTAACTTTTTCTTTGTTTCGTAATTATATCAGTATTTGTTCTGTATTCAGTTCACTACGTCTTAAAGACATTTGGTGTATACGAAAGCTACAAATATATTAATGTACAAATGATGGTAAATAAATGCACTTACATATTGCATCATGAATATACATGATTACATATAAATTCAACTCTTTTCTATTTCAAGTATTTAGAGTAAAAAATAATTATCAGGAAATCAATATTGTAAAACAATGTTCTTTCAACGAGAGCAAAAAATCATAAGAATATTTTTAATTCACATTATATAATATGCAAATTTCCATCAAATTAAATAATTCAATGTGATACTTTTGGTTTGACTTGATCTAGAAAAAAAGCATAGACGGTATTATTAATTAATATTTTAAAATCAAATATGTTGTAATTTTAGCGAAATTTAGGTGAAATTATGTGTATACAATTTAAGTCTAAAATAATCATGATTAAGGAGGTTATTTTGATGATTTTGTAGACTTCATCCTCCTTTAGCACTTGAGACACGTGCCGTGGAAAATATTCTAAAGAAAAAAGTTGAAGTGGACATAGATAGTTTCCATTTAACTGTACTCTCTCAAAACCGTTCAAAAAGAGGGTAAGAGGTGTACTCTAATTTATTGTTCAAGGATATTGAGTCTAGACATAAGAGCTTTTGTATCAATACATCAATTCAGCAAATACGTACAATCAAATATTAAACAACAATAAAAAACACATCGAAAAAATCCGTAAAGCAATTCACTTGTGGTTTTTGTATTAAAAAAAATATGAACACAATAAAAAGTACGTGTCAATTTTATTTGCGATATAAATCGCTTAAATGTGTTTTTTGTCTGCTTTACTGCTATTATCTGAAGCCTTGCTTTACACAATATGTCAGCTGTTCGTACTTGTAAAATACACTTAAAAAAACACGAAATACTACACAAAAAAACTTTAGTCTTATAATGGCAACGTTTCACATTTTTTACACTACCTTCCTCATACGTTTTGACATTTAAAAAATAGCAATTAAATTTCAACTAAACAACGATCACATTCAAAGATTCATTCCAGTAAAAAATGCCATCACAATTATCAATATCCAAAATATAAATTTATTTTATTTTGACTATGCCGATATTGAAACATAAACCTATCTGATCGCAAAAGTTAACCTTTGCCACTAGACTGTATAATTTACTACTTATAAATTTTATCCATGTGCGCTTCTAATGTGTAACATATGGACTCCTCATTAAATTTTTTATCTCAATAGAAGTGCTTGTTACTCAGTTGTTAGCTGATCGCTACCGCTACGCCTAGTTTCTTGAGATAGGGTGGGTCAGAGAGGAGATTCAAGACATCACATACATTCAGGCCTTCGAAAAAATCTACAAAAATTAATTTATAGAAACTGTCCGTACTGGGATTCGAACCCATGACCAACGACGTTGACAGTCGATCACGCAGATTAAATTTACTATTTTGGAAATTATCATATTTTTTTGAATATTCTTCACAATCTATTTTGTTTTATCAATCACTGAAGAATTCAATATTTTTTTCCATAATCAATTTTATGAAATGGAATTTTGTTAAAAAATTCAACGTTAAATTATTTTACACGGAAAATTCTGTGTTTTGAAACACTTCATATTTCGAGTCTTTCACAAGTTTCTTAATTCTGAAAGTGCTTCAAAAAATATTAATATTGTTATAATACCATTACTGAAAACACGTCATTAAAACCGATGAAAGTTTAGTTGAAAATACTCACTGAACGAAACTGGCATATTTTAAGTAAAAATTATTTTCCACTTAGCAACAGTTTTCTTCGTATTGTCTTAAAATTAAAGATTATTATTAGACTGTGCTGAGATGCGAAAGCTGCTTATAAACATGAATCGGTCGCTTATATTTTTGATTTACCATTTTTTATTAATTCTGTAATATCATCATGAATTCAAATTTTGATTAAATATTTTCAATAAGGTCATCTTCAATGTTATAAGTACATATAAATATGAATTTAATTATCAAAAATAACAGCAATAAATAAGTTATGGTGATACTAAATCAATCTAAGAATACTATTTAATCTTCATTTACTGGCATTGCATAAATTATAATGTAAAATTTTGACGTCTCGATTATTTTTTAAAAATATTGACTTATCAATACTTGAAAATATTTATCCTAGAAAGTATAGAAAGCTTTTTTATCAATTGAGTCCTCAAGAGGTGAAGTGAGCCAAGTAGTAAAATGATTTTAATATACTTTTAGGTAAAATCTCGTCTTTACTTGGTGTTTTAGTGGATTGCATATTTTACTGTTAAGGATAAAACTCAATTAATAATTGCTATGTATATTCAATGAGATTATTTCACATTACAATAATTTAGCACGTGTAGAATATTACAACGCATCTAACTCATTTTTTTTAAATACCACACTTCACCTCTCAGGAACACAATTAAATAATTTCTATGTTTCGTATTACTATGTTTCTGACAAATTTTGTGGCAGTGTCATCTGGTAATAATTTATAGTAATATAATAACTTGCAAATCGGTCAGTTTGAGATAAACCTTACCGAACGATGAAGCTTTGAATAATTTGGTATCGTTTGAATAATAATATGGCTATATTAAGAACGCGATCACAGGATTAAAGGATTGAGTTTTTAATTATTAACTAAATAATGATTGAAGTTTCATAATTAACACATCTTTCAATGTCATAATATTTATAATCACAGTCGTTAAAAATTTGCTTTCTGAAAAGCCTTCAATTCTTCGTGTACTTCTTAACTAATCTAATATATAAAAAATAGTGTTTGTTTGTTCGTACTCTATGGACTGCCAAGCCGCTCATCAGATTGCAATAAAACTTTGACAACATTTTGCTTGTACTTGCGCAAAGTTTATAGGCATATTAAAATTAACTTACAGTAGGTCTTATATATAAAAATCAATGTTTGTATGTCTACCGTTCGTGCAATTCAACTGTCAACCGTCGACTGACAATCAAACAGCATTCAGACAATTCAAATTTATCGTTCGATTGTTTGTATTAAAAATTTAAAAATGGAATATTTCAAATCTGTCAGATCGTGTGGTCTACATTTTGACATTCTGTTCAAATAAGTTCCGTGCATTATGTGTGATTTATTTTTTCGTATTTTATGCGTTACCACACCGCTCATCCGATTTCAATAAAACTTTGACAAACTTTTTACTTGCACTTTCGCAAAGTTTATAGGAGTATTAAAATTAACTTACAGTAGGCCTTATTTATAAAAATCAATGTATGAATGTCTGCCACACCGTTCATGCAACTTGCGCGAAATTTATAGGCGTAGTACAAATTAATTACAGTTGGTGGCGCATATTGTACCATAGATAATCGACAGCAAACGTCAAACTTCAAACAGGCAGAAAAAGAAGACATGCACTTCAATGAACACAATTGAAACACAAACACTGTCTTTCTTTGAGTGGCATTGCAATATTTTTTATAAGCTGACAAACTTTACTAAATACTTTATTAAGAAAAGAAAATTTTAAAATTGATAACATTACAAAATAATTTTGACTCCATTATTTATACCAACGGTCCTGTTGCCACCTGTGTGGTCGAGTGATCAACGTCGTTGGCTACCGCTACGGAGGTCACGGGTTCGAATCCCAGTACGGGCAGTTTTATAAATTGATTTTTCAATCGATTTATGAATTTCTGTTCAAAGGCATGGATGTATGTGATGTCTTGAATTCCCCTCTCCTATAAACGGGGCGTATCGAGAGCGATTAGCTAACCACTAGTCCTCTCCTAGCCCTTTCCTTATATTCCTACTCTCTTTGGAAAAAGAGAGGTTGAGCAACTGAGTAACAATCAGTTCTTGAAAAACACTTATGCTGAGATAAACTGAGAGTTCATATGCTCCATATTGGGAGCGGAAATGGTAAAAAAATATAATTATTCCTCGTCATTAAGAAACCGTTACAGAGAATAATATTCATAATTGTTAACTTATAACTTTTTGAAAATTTGATAAATCTGACAGACTGATCCGCTTTGTATTGAAAATGTTTTAAGTCGTCCCAACTAGTACGGAAATACTGATACATTTTTCTTTTATGTAATTTTTTGTATCGGTAAAAAATATTTTTATTTGAAAAATGAGCACGATTTAGTAAGTCTGAATTTCACACTTGAGTTGCTTGGCAGCAACATCAGAATTATACAATACTCGAGGCAACAGGAACGATATTTTTTTTTAAGTTTTATAGTTTTCGTAAAACAAATAAGCATTGAAATAAATTGAACATTTGTTTTTACAATTGTCATTCTGGGCTATCTTATCGATTTTGTTACTGGATTCATATACTCACTGCACCATGTTTTCTATGTATATTATTATAGTAAGTTTTAAGGTGTTTACTATCAATTGGTAGACAAAAATTACTTTACGTATACAAAAATAAACACTATTTGTTTGTACTAATTTCACAACTATATAAAATGATAAGTTGATAATTGATTTATCGATTTCCGTTCGATGGCATGTATGTTTGTGATGTCTAAAAAAATCCCTCCCACCCTTTCCGATCCTTCAATAATTGGATGTAGCGAAAGCGATGAACTACCCACTAGTCCTGTCCTAGCTTAATCATTCTATCCTCACGACTTTGAATAAAAGAGGTTGAGCGAAAAAAGTTCTCGTAGAAAAAAAATATCTGTTAAGATACCTCTATTGGTATGCCATATGCTCCACATTGGGAGCGGACAAAGATAAAAAAAAATATTCAAGAAAATTAAGCGTTTATGATTATAATATTTTTTGATGACAGCATTTTATATGAATAGTCGATTTTGATTTACTCGCCCGGTATTGAGATCCCAATTGTTAGTATTTTTTTCGTTTGTTTTAACTTTTTCTGTAATACCAGTACTGCTATTTTCAATATTAATATTCAATATGATATGCGTTAATACTGGAATTAATAAATTCATCCGGTATTGTATTCCCTACATGGAGCCGACATGGATAACTTTTTTTAAAAATGTAAAAAAATATTCATAATAAAACTGTGCTTTTTCATTCATCGCTTCTTTTCCGTGAATTTTCTATACAAATCCAGTAAATTTATCTCCCCGGATTCAAAATTTCTTTTTAACGTTCTTTGAATACATTGACTTCAATAAAATCACTACTTCCATCGATACAGAATAAACTCTTTTCACACGAGTTGATCTTTTAACAAAGAAAAAGTGTTTTCTTTTTAAATCAGTGTTATCTCTATAGATAAAAAGTGAACACTAAAACATATTATTCACAAAATTTCATTGTTAACAGTACGGATTTTTATAAAGCATTTCATCGAATTACATATTCAAAAGAGTGATAAAAAAAAATACATTTTATGTTTAGTTCTGTGTAAAAAAATCTGTATATCATTGATGTGCACACATTATGCACAGACACATAGGCAACGCAGCGCAGTGCATTGCAGGTCAGAGCAGATTTTGTATTACACGTAGAAACACAGACTTGAGTAGGGTGCAACGTAGGCACGTGCGATTAAGACATACGTCTGCCCTGCTTTACTTTCCATTGTAGTGCTGACACAGATTCTTGCGTGTAGCGTTCACGTTCAGACTTTTCCTTTAATTTGTCACGGAAACGACTGAAATACTAATGAATAAGTGCAAACTGAACTTAAACTACTTATAAAGACTACTTGTGAGCTGAGTACTACAAGGTTCTAAGTGTCGACTTTTGACCAAACTAAAGTAATAATGAGACAGTCTTAAGCGTAACATTATCTACATGCTGTATTAATATGAAGCCGAAATTTTGCTTAAATTTCCAATAAGCCGTAGTTTTAGGTGCATTTCGCAAAACATCTGAGGTTTCAACTTGAATTCCTGAAGATGCTGAAAGGCGAAACCCGGGTCGTTAGTAAAAAAACTTGTGTGAATGCACATAGGTTGAATAATATCTTTTATATTTTGATAATTTTATTCCTTTTTTTTCTTGAATTATTTGATTATGATCAATTATTTTTTATTCTTAAACACAATGGTGTTATTTTTTACCATTATGATGTTTTGTATTTTTGCAGTGTGGTATTATTACATTTTACAATATTAACTTAGTACATTAAAGATATCAAACACTTATATAAAGATATTTCTTATTAACTATGAAGAACTATTTTTAACTATTTTTAACAATATTTTATTAATTGGTATATCATACCAGTACTATCATTGATATATACAATCAAAAAGAAACTTGGAAACATTTACAATTTTCAAAATACAAGCATTCAAAATTTCAAATGCCCATATCTTTTTTCATGCAGCTGTTCACATAGATATACATTAATATACATTAAAAGAATTGCTGCGGATCATTTAATGTTTCATAAATAATAATGTGTCACCGTATCTGCTTTGTCTGCCTGTACCTGCTTAACCTGTGCTAAAGGAAGGCTACGTCACCTGCGTTTCAGCATACGTTTAGCCTTATTTTTGTATTTTTATTACGCGATATTATATAATCATGCTTTGTAATAATTTCACTGTAGTTACATACAATAGAAGCGATCAAAGAATAAAATTCAACAATAATTAAAAAATGTTTTCTTGTCAATACTTTCAAATCAAGTGTTTGAAAGCAAAAACCGATAATTCCTCGTCACGTATTATAAGTAAATGACGTATTTATCTTTCATGATTGAATTGATAGTTGTATCGATAATATGTTATACCATTGTATCGTTTTTATTAATCGAGAACAGTGTGTTTCTTTTTACTTGTCAATAACCCGCTAATATAAAGGCATCAGAACTCAGAAGGGATTATTTACATATGTCAAGAAGTGGATTTACATCAACTATAAAATATGTGAAACTTAGATTGGACTATCGAAAGCGTCTGGTACAGAATACATTACACCATTGGCACTGATCATCGTTCACATAAAATATTCTTCAGCCAATAAACTGCATTCTAGTATTGAAATTTCCATAAACCATATTATCTTGGTTGTCATTCCAAAAGTTTTATAGTGCACTAGTAATGTAATAAGACACCACTGTCTGTGGTGACGAGTCAGTAAAAAGCCACTATTAAATTATATCTAGCTTATTCAATTCCAAGAGAGCAAGCAATTTACAGCAGTTTATGACATCACCACGATGCTCGTTATACTTTCCTCGTTTTAACAGTGATTTTTTTTTATTTAAAAAAGGTGCAATGAAAGATTTATTTCTTTTATAATTGTATCGTCAAGAAATGGTACTTATAAATTTACAAACATTTTTTTGTATTACAACAGATACGCATGCTTTGACCGAGCAATTAATTCTAATATAATGAATACATTTGATGTTAAAAGTGTTTTACGAACATTTTTTTTCCTTCGTCATAACATAAGAAACTAACCACAAGTTCTCGTAGAAAAACTATATTGAAATAGACCCTACTAGGAAAACATATGCTCCACATTGATATTGACAAGCTTTAAAAAAAAGAAATAATAATAAAATTTGACGATCCATTCTTAGTTTTGAAGTTGTTTCTTAAGTAAGCGAAACACAAATAAGAACAAAATCCGTCATAGCTTGATGGCTAACAGCTGTTAATTGGTAAAACAGAAATCTTCAATACAAAATACTTATACTATGTAGCGCAATAAATAAAAATCGTAGCTATCATTCAAAATAAAAAATCATTCGATAATTTACAGTCAAAGTATTGAAAAAATCATTCGATATTTACAGTCAAAGTATTATCAAAAATTTGAATGTCACTTTATTTTAATAATATTTGTGGAATGACTGTGTAACAAACAACTTTTTAATAAAACAACTCAACAACAATTGTACAATATTTTAATAAAAAAATGTTATTCACAACACGAATGAACATTAGGTTTATATTAAATCATGTTTTAAAGGTCTTGGTGTATTCAAATTGAGTAATTTGTGTAGGACAGTTATGTATAATATATTATAACATATGCGATAAAAACAGAAACAAAATAAGCGCAGTGTAAAACGTATGTTCGTAAATACTATTTATAAAATCCCGCAAACTTGAAATGTAAAAGCTAAAAGCATCCGCTGCAAAGCCTCTGACAAAAGAAAAATTGCATCGCTCTTGATAAATGAGGACACGACCATCCTTAAGCGTCCCTCTAAAAGAGAAGAAAATCGTCTACCATCCCATGCCTCTCCCGTATCGGTCATATTTCTCAGCAGTTGGATTTTTTTCCATTTTTGTTAAGGAATTATTTCATCGGGGCTTCCGCCGCGGCCCCGCAGGACTTAGGCATTAAAAAGTAGAACTTTTACGAAAGTTTTTTAATCCCCTTCCGGTGAGACGTGTTCCAATTTACACTAAAGTGGATTTTTCTATCATAGAACCTCGTGCACGTATATTATGAACATTCAACAAAATTGGCAAACTGCTCACTTGGATTGTATTATTTGATATTACTTACTTGTGACACGTAATGCGAATTTTTCAAAATATAAATATTTTTAGTAAAAATCAATTTTACTTTAAAAATTACTAAAACAAATACAAATTAGTGCAACTGTTTGCTTACGTCTTAGCTAAGGTATCCAATCCCGGAGCCTTTTTGTGATCGCGGGATTTCGGGATTGACTATTTTTCACTCAATTTGGAATTGACAAAAACTTTTGGTCTGCGATTAGGAAATCATAGGATTTCATTTCCAATTTCGAAAACCCAGGAATTCCCCAATTTGCTCAAAATGCGAGCGTTTTTTTCAGCTCTTTCGAGGATTTCAAATCGTAAAAACCAGGAATTTTCCGGTTTGCTAAAAAATTCTCAATCCCGAAATCCCGGAATTGGTACGGTCGCGATTCCGGGATTTCGGGATCACAAAATTGGACAGGATCCCGGGATTGCAAAGCATAGTCTTAGCTTATTGATAAATGCTTGATTTTAATGTCCGGTTAAAGTATTTTATACAATGATTTTCTTACCGATGTATCCAAAAGCATGGGGATGTCTGTAACGGTTTAATTCTTTCCAAACTACCCCCGAACAACTCAATAATCGAAAGAAAAGCGTACGGCAAAAAATTTGTTTTTTTAATTCAGTCATATTCCATATTCTTTTATCTTTGCTATTTGCTTATTCTTATAAGAGTATAATAGAAGTTAACCAACTGACGCAAACCAACTGAAAAAAGGCACATGCTCATTATAGGGAATGGACATAATTTTTAATATAGTAATACATTAAATTCGAGCCGTTCATTCTTTTTACATTCATACAAGTTTTATTTCTAACGACCCGGGTTTCACCGTTCGGCATCTTTAGTCGTTCAAGTGTACAAATAAACTTGAACTGACTCTTGGTAAATAAATGTATATTTAAGAAATAAATTTATTACTAAATTAAAAGCTATTGATGGCGATATGAATAATTTTATTTGTGATTTGATTTTAATAACGTTCAATTAGCTGTTGAAATATTTAATTAAACAGATAGTCTTTGTAGGTCTTTGAAATTAAATTTGATTTTCGTTAAATGCATTAACCAATTAATATTGAAAAAAATGTTAATGGGTTCTTGCAGAGATATGCACCTTTATTCAATTAAAAAAAAATATCATTTTTTCAAAGCCTTGCATTCTAGCCAACATTTTCTGAGATTTTATATTAAAAGACACAAATATACTATGCACTATAAACGTAAAAACTGTATCATGCATAGGGATATTACTTTTTTTAAAACCAAGCTACCTATATTAATGTTAAAATATCTGGTCACTATGTAATATAACTATAACCATAGCTTTGTATTGCTTCATTTTAAACAATAGATTATTTTATAATATTCTACAAAAAAAAATATCTCACGAAGTAGGGATAAGCTAACTTTTCAATGAAATATTACTTACCCAGGAAAGTTAATCCGCTAAACGTTGGATAAACAGAATTCCTACAATATCCATTGGAGCTTTTGTAGCTGCAGGGTCTTATTTATAAAATTGGAGATTTTCTCCCGGCTTGTTATATAGTTTTTCCGGCAGAGTGGAGTTAGATTGCATTAAAAAGTAGTTATTCGAAGGAAACTTTTCCGCTAGGCGGCTTAGCACAGACTGGGCGGTTGGTGGATACAATCAATTGTGAAAATATAAGACCGTTAAGTAAAGATCAATGGGTTTAATCACCTTTTATGAAACTTTGTTACTTTCTTAATTTACATCAATTTTATCTTAGTTAATGAGTAAGATTGTATGGTACTTATTTAATATTCCACAAAATAAAATATACATTTTTACTAATTTCCATTTTTATTTATTAACATCAGGACCGGTTTTTATAAACACTTTTCAATACCAATTGCTTATAACACGTTTTTTTTTCATTCTGATTTTTATATACTGTGACATTGTATTCTCTTATCAGTTGATAATGAGTGTCATGAGCGATACCAAAAGAAAAATTGTCATTTTGAATATCTTCTGGATATGAAA
Source organism: Himalopsyche anomala (assembly GCA_031772345.1). Classification (NCBI taxonomy): domain Eukaryota; kingdom Metazoa; phylum Arthropoda; class Insecta; order Trichoptera; family Rhyacophilidae; genus Himalopsyche; species Himalopsyche anomala. Next base: position 22,347,050 of record CM062831.1, on the reverse strand, counting down.
AGTTCTTAATGTTAGGCTTTCAGGTAAGTTCTTGGTAATAGAGTATCAAATTTTAATTTATGTGGTGCTTTTATATTTTATACTTTATAATATAAGAACCATGTTTAAAAAATAAAGCTTTGTAATATGACTTTTAATGTTATTAAATTCAATAAGGGCCTGACGTTTTACTTACACGAGAGGTAACTATAGCAAGTAGCTTAATGTGACATTAATTGTTATGTCGTCATGACAACGCAAACTATGCTGAGTTGACGTTTTTGTTAAAATTTAGCATATCAAGTCTAAATTGAATGTATACATACCATAAACAATATAATATCACACTGAAAACGTAAAGTTTACTTAAAAATTACACTTTTGCTTTCTGTTCAAAAAATAAAACACTAATTTTAACAGGTTACATAATTATTTTATATGATCAATTTTACTTATGAATTGCATTGTCAACTGTTCAAAATATACATAGAGTGACATTTACATTAAAAAATATATATATATAAAAGTAAGTGGTAATTGAAACATGAAAGAAAAGTACGAATAAAGATAAACAATTACCGAATCTCTGATGATGAACCATTTCTTCATTTCCGCTGTGATCCATTTCAACTGGGCTAATTTGAGAGTTTTTAGCGTGGTAAGAGAACTAGACATGGTTTTTAAATAAGTATATTTTGGTATAATATAATTTTAGGAATAAGAAACGCACGATTACACCAAATATGTTGAGATGTTAAAAACTTTTTCAGTTTATATTTCTTAAATAGGATGGTAAGTTTAGCCGTGCTAGCTTCATTGATCACTTTTAAGGTGTTCACTCGTTTTTACTTATTCCATATTTATTTAATATGATCAGGAATATTTTTTTAATTATATCTAATTAACCCTCCAAGAACGAGCGTGACCGCTCACAGTAAACACCGTTGTCTATTGATCTCACTATTCATCCTTTTTCTACCTGAATATCGTTGCTTTCACTCATATTTGGTTAATAAGAGTACAGACTTCAGTTTGTCATCAGCCGCGGGGACAGACACGGCCACCAAAAGCACATACGATTTTTTAAATTTCCGTTTTTTTTAATGGACTAAACTGTTAGTTATTTTTTATCAAAACATCAAATTATTTACAGTTCTTTTGCTAATACATTTGTATTGGAACTATGTTGATCAAAAGAGATTAAATTGTAAATATTCTTAAAAATTTCACGTTTAGCTATATTTTAACCCCGAATGTTTGCGTGCCCACACGGTCACGCTCGTCCTTACTACTGCACGTACACAATATTACACGGAAATAAAAGGATGAGCATGACCATATATTCATGCGGGGTTTCTATACAACGACTTTCTTTTTTTTTGTTAGGAATAAAAGTTATCCGTGACTTCAATATGGCTTAAAAAATATTTGTTTTATCAAAAAAAAGCTCCCGTCTCTGGAGGGTTAAGTCGAATTATTGTGCTTTACCGAAAAAATAGAGCAAGAAATTATGGACGATTTAATAGTTTCAAAAAGATACTCTCAGAAATTACGCATACAAATATATAATAAATTCAAATAACCTTTAGATTTAAATATCTGTGATAGGTTTCGTTGACCAATCGTTTTCATGGACAGTTTAAACAGAGTGTTGAAAAGGGTTAAAATTCACCGTCCCATCAATTACCACGAGATGACGCGCTAAGACCCTGCTAGACGTGCTTCTTTCATAATTGCTTCCCATCTTCAGGTCCCTGTCGGAGGATGCCGCCATTTTTTCAGCTCTGTGCCCACGCTTCGTTAGTTTTGCAAAGTAATGCAATTAATTATTATCGCAGCTCGGGAGTTTGCGCCCAACTAAACACGTGAAGAAAACGACATTCATTAAGACGTCTTAAGTCCAGAAAAGTTAATCTCGCAAGAGATAGAACATCCATTTTCAAGTGAATTCTGAATTAATTTTCCAGCTTAAAATCGTTTAATTCTATTTAACTCTGGCGCAGTGTACACTCGCTGAAAAAAAATCAAGCTAAGCATATTTATTTCGAAAGCAACTATAAACTATTTTACTATTCAGACATTTTAAGATTCACCATAATTAATATATTTTACGATAAATGTAAGCCCTAGTATAATTCCTTTATTAAAAACGAAGATCTTAATTTCAAAACTTACCTAAAGACCATTTTTGATTTTTTTCAAATTTTGATGCCAACTTGTTCTCTATTTCAATATCTACACAATCAATAAATTTCTGATTTCAAAACCTTTCTAAATACAAAGGAAACGCATTTTAAAAACGTTTTTGTCTCAAAACCTACTGAAATCCAAAAATCCCACAGCAGTTTTTTTCACTTTGCCAACAACTTTGGATTTTTAAAAAATAAATATATCAACTATAATATTAAACTTAGCACTCATTCAAATTTAATTCTTTCTTTATAATGATTTATGGAGTTACAATAGTTTAGCTCGAAGCTATCGATATTATGTACTACGTTCATTTAAATATTTATTTGTTTATTATTTATGGAAGAAAATTTACTTTGACCTGTCGTTGGTACAAATACTTTTCCAACGTCTGCCAGAATTATTAATTGTGTATCCCGCGATTGCAAAATAAGAGCGAATAAAATTTTATAATTTCAAGTAAAAGTCTTAAAAATGAAGACAGTTTGCAATGATTTAAAAAAAAGACAAACTGCTGGTAAAATTTTACGATATTTTCAATAGCCAATCAGTTATCTATTTCGCTATCATCCTGCACAAAGTTATATCGCTTAGAGCTATATTTTATCAATTTAAAAATAGTTTACGTGATATCACCAGTGAGTATAAAACTTTTCATGATACCTGCCATAAAACCCACTCACTCAAGAAAACTTGTGACCGCCGCGACAAAGAATGCGGCGAAGTACGGAACTATCTATCTCAGCAAATCCTCTAAATTAACAAACTTTGCAACTACCGGGTACTGAGCACAGTCTGGTACAACGGAAAAGTTGCGAGCAATTTTACGTTCAAGCAATATTTCATTTATTTCAGGCTTGTGTATTGTATGTACGCCACTGGACACGTGCCTGTAATAAATTGTCTTCAATGCTATGTTTACAGCAGTAGCGTTACAAAAAAAAAACTAAAAAACTATGTCACTATTAAAAAATATAAATATGCATATAAATACTCAGTTTCTTTTCTTACTTGAATCATATAAAGTTTTGACTCTTGGTAGAAAAAAAATATTTTAAAAATATGAACATATTTTATTTAATATACTTGTTGATAATTGGATAAATTTAATGCTGATAATAAAAGTATTCAAGCATACTATTCCACATTATCTATTGTGTAAGTTATATCAAATATCACTTGTTAGATAATTAATATGATAACTAGGATAATCCGGCCATTTTTTTGAAAAGCTCGGTAACTGCTGTCATAGAAAATAAAAATGTGAAATTTAAATTTTATAAACTACTTGCTTTCTATTTTAATAAAATATGTTTGCTCCCAAACACGAGCACACGAACTTCTTGTTGATGATATTTCCGGATGTTTTAATACGAAAACTAGTCATACCTCTCTGTCACTCTTCTTTTCCTATGGCGTAGTGGTTAACGTCGTGGACTTTCGTGCCGGATCTCATTGGTTCGAGTCTCAATACAAACAGCATTATTTCGAAGGCATGGGTGTTTGTGATTTATAAAAATTCTTTTTTCACTCTTTTCAATTCATTAATTACTGGGCGCATTGAGAGCGATAAGTTAACCATTAGTCCTGTCCTTATATCCCTACTCTTCTATTTGAAAAAGAGAAATTGAGCGAATGAGTAACAGTTTTCGTTGACAAAAAACTTCTGTTATAACACCTTCATTAGAAGAACATATGCTTCTCATTGTTAAATGGTTTGTCACACATTTATTAGTCATACTTGGTTTTGTATTAGTAGCCCATGTATTCTTTTATCAGTCAAAAATATTTGTGAGGATAAAAATCGGTACTAATCCTAAGCAATCAATGCGAGCTAGAAAAGAAGAAAAGTGACAATAGAAAAGTGGCAACTATTTGATAGTCGTTCTCTTTATAGATGTTAAGGATTGGTTGATGAAAACATTATATATATTAATTGAACTCTTGATAAAAGCCCGAAAGCATTAATCACTCGGCTACATAAATATTTAAGAGTTTATTAATTTATTCAGAAAATAATTTGTCTGTGGAAAATTTTCAGAGTAATTAATATAATATTGTTGAATTGTGCTTTAATTTTTTGACTAACACCATTTTCATTCCGACAACTGCACTCCCCTGTCTTATATTATAAACCGCCCTCACAGTGCAGCCAGAATAGCGGTGCATCGGACAGTTTGTTGTGGCTCTGAGCTCAGTAACGGAGCTTTGCATTGTCCTTCCAGCCCACGCCTGATCTGACTATACAATCCTAACTTGACAAAAGAATACGTCACAATAGTAGGTTCTCATTGCACTTGCCACATCTACTAAATAAAAGAGTCTACTCTGGAAACTAAAACCTCTTTTAGACCAAGCGAGTACGCGGTCAAGCGTCCTCGGTCAATTATTCATCGGAAAAACAATATTTTTCACCGAGTAAGCGTATATAACCATATGAGTTTTTAGACGATTCAGTTATTTTGTATGTGCGCGTTCTGATCGACTTAACATCTTCCAACTTGAACAGATTTCGTAATATTAATATATATGTATTCGGTTATTACATTCACGGAAATGGCGAGAACTCGGATGTAATGAGGAAACATTCGATGAAATTTTAGTTTATGGTTTTCTCCAACATTTATTCACGAGCTAATTATAACTTCTTATGGCTACTTCTCAAAAATATCGTCAATGAGAGTGAAAACAATGAAACAAAGATAAATATTCCGTAAATAGTTGAAACGCTAAAAATATAAGCTTAGACCAGACAAAGTTTTAATGATATATTTTCGATACATTTTTTCCATTACCAAAAATAATCGAATGATTTGTTTATACCCTGAATGGAATATATGAATAATTTTAGGTTTTAATTAAAATAAAGTTTAATAATTCCGTATTGAAATAATAATAAAAACCATTGTTAATTTGCTGTGTTTCAAATAAAACTTTTCAAATTATTATCATAGGGTATCTGATATAAATACTATGTATATACCCAAACGTAAAATTATATTGCTTAATTTGCTAAGCATTTGTAAGTCTAAAAATCATAAATAAGCAATTCTATAATAATTTCATGAGATCATGTAAGTTTCAGGTAGAACGTAATGTGATAAAGCTTCGTTATACCTTCTGTTGAAATCCTATGGGTGATATTTCCCAGCTCGTAAAACCGATGCGTGATTTTTTTACGTATTTTCACAGCTAGTTTCCATGAAATTTATATCTTGAAAAACACCTGATTTATATGAAAAATATTACAAGCGGGCTAAATCCTCACCACCTATTTATAATTTATTATGTATTTGTTATCGAATTTAATACGTCTAATGAATTTGTACATAATAAATAATATTGAAATTGGGAAAAAATATATCTCTATTTTGTAATATCAGGAACTTTTCCTGTTTACTCTGTACCATAGTTTTGATTTTAAAAATCACATGACGGCTCAAATCCTGAAAATCATTGCACGAATATATGTACATAGTAGGTGAAATGGGTGGAATCAGTATTCAATCATTATACTTGATTGACCAATGAAATTACCCAACGTTATGCATTTTTCGGTTTTTGTCCTGAGATTGTCTCAGGAGCAATAGTCAAGACTTGGTGGCTTGCACTTTAGCGTGTTGAAAGTCTATAGCTTAATATATGACAGACTTTCTGTGCGTATTTGTTTGTACGCTCGAAGTATGACAACGAAAAATGATACATTTTTGCTTTGCTGAGGTGTGACCAGTAAATCCTACAGATGGTCAGATCAGCTTGGGCAGTTCTTTTCATTCTTTCAACAGTAAAGGAGAAAATCCCAGTATATATGATCAGCATTCTGTATTACACCACACGTACATGTTGGTCCATTACTCTACAGATTGACCTACAAGCGATCTGTGTGTCAAAATTATGAATTTCTGATTCTCTTAAGAATAAGGCTTTTAATGGCTTGCTAATAACAAGACACTGATAAATTTCTTCTCTACTAGTATAATTACGTTTTTGTCTTTTAATAACGATTTTCTCTTGTATTTAATTACTGTTTGAATTCAATTCTCATAAATTTAATTAATATTTGGTCAAATAATGATTAAATTCAAATTAAATTCTTTTTAAGATCTCTAATAATTATTAACCAACAAAACTACCAAGACTGATGATGACTGCATTACAGTATGCTAACAAACAAGGACTCTTCGAAAAGTTGGTCGAAACTTTTAGATCCTTTTGGCGCGAAAACTAGCTTATCCTTTCGTTAAAAGTCCCTCTGACCAATGTTTCCCAAAGCTCTGAAACAGGGAAAGCTCCCGTAAAACCGGCTGAGATAAAAGTTTACTGCGAAAAATTATTCTGTCCTTTTCGGTTAGCTTATACTGGGTGTTTGGTAAGGTTTTCTTGGAAGTTTCTGTTACTTAGTCGACTACTTTTTAAAGCTACTTGATTATTATACTTTTAGTTCTCTATTTTATTTTATCTCCGCATAGAGGATACACATATAATATTAGCAGGGGAAACGAGGTCAATTGCAACAAGTTATAATTGGAAATGTGACTTTCCTGGGATTTTTAAATTTCTTGGGATTAAGATTTCATAAAACCCACGGCTTAACCCCAGATTTACAAGTTTTTTTTTATAAATGCAGATAAGGTAAATATTACAGATAATGATTTTGGAATGTTAACTTTATTACAGTAGAGTTCTTTTATGAGAAGAATAATATGTTCTATGGATTTTGGATACTTCGATATTCAATAATAACAAAGAATTATTTCGATTAACTAAATCATCCACTATCTTTCTGATTGATAAGTATGAATGAATATTGGTCGTGGTTGAAAGGTGTGCTAAAGAGATTCCGTTTCCTAAATTTATTTTTCCAATTACTTATATATCAACTGTGGAAAGGAAAAAATACGTATCCCACACATAAAAAAATTTACAGGAGACACAGAAAATGTTTTTTGATGATTTTGGGGCAAAATACGCAAATTATGAAATATACACAACCTTGATGTGCATGGTGACTGATGAACTGGTTTTTTTTATTGACTTTATCTTTATTACTTTTTATCTGATCTTTTTTTTCAAACTTAAAAGCTAAATTTAGTTAATAATTTGGCATTTTCAACATTTATATTTTCGATAGAACGTGTATCAATTTTTAAACATTGTGATTATCGCAAAAAATCTGTGGGTTACTTCCTTTTTCCTTTCCACAGTCAATATCTATATATAAATTCGTTTCCAAAAATTTTGCCGTGTGTGATATTTAAGCCCTCCTTACCATATCCACCAATCGTACATATGAAGTAAGTAGATAACAACCAATTCTCTTGTTACTATTTTTATCAGTTTGATATTTAATTTAAAACAAAATGATTTAGTTATATTATTTAAGTTAATGTTCAGCATGCATTTTTCTTACTTTGTGCATTCTTTTTTTATCAGTTCAACAGTAGATGGTTTAAAAAATCGCTTTTTTATCTAAATTGTCTACTATTATATAACGACGTTCGTTTATTATCAAAGGTGCTTAAACACCCTGTTAAAGAACAAACTGCCATATTTTTTTATTGAATACAAGGCGCCTTTATTGAGGTCCTCGCGGGATATTTTGATACATTTTTTATCGTACACTTAATATCAACTTATTTTTTATTATAACGCGAAATGATCCTATGTATAAAGTGTATTTTGCGATCTTGGAAAAGGAACCATTACCGCTGTAGTTATAGGTAGCTAGCTATAAATATGACAATGTTTACAGCTGCGCAATTTTGTTTTACCAGACATATTGTTTTTACTGAATATTGGAATGGCAAAAAGTTACTGACAACACTACCTATATCAGTGTTTTCAATGTTTTAAAATAACAGTTCACATATTTTATGATATAATATATTATAATTATATGCATAATTGACAAGAACACAATTGTATCAAAATTACACAAATAGATGAGAGAGATAAACATATTGATAAAAAAACTGTGTCTAAATATGTATAATGCTTTCCCAACAAAAGTTGACACTAAGTTATATAATGCTTATAATTTTTCATACCTTTTGGCTGATACAGTTTTATAGTTAAAACATGTTTTAGAAAGTGTTTTTTGATATAACGAACCTCAGATATAACCGGCAAAATATCTGTTAAATTGTTAAAAAAGTTAATGAATACATGTTTAAATTGGGCTGCGGAGTCAAGTAAAAAAGAGACGACACCGACTACTGCTTTTTATAAAAAACAGACTCCGTCTCCGAATAGACTTGTTCAAATATTTCCACTTAACTAACATATCTTTACACCATCATATCACTCTAGTTACTAGTATAGATTCTAGTAGATATCACCAATCAATATGATGAATGTATTTTTTCAATATCTTTCAATTCTTTTTCTCCGGTTTTTCCGACTCTGACTCCGAATCCAACTTCGGAAAAACACCGGCCTGACGACTCCAAGCCCCAACTTCGAATCTACTCCCCCAGGGCTGTTTAAATACAATTTTCACCTCATCTAAACAATTTTCTGTTTGTAATAATCACACCATACCTGTCGCACACCAATTCGAGTTCTACTCGTAGGCTTTCATCCCGCTGATTTTTGCAACGCTAACCACTGATTTGATTTAATTTAATTTATTTACCCCTCCAAGGACGAGCGTGATCATATGGTCACAGTAAACACCATTGTCTTTTCATCCCACTATTCACCCTTTTTCTACCTGAATATCGTTGCTTTCACTCATATTTTGTTAAGAAGGGTACAGACTTCACTAAGTCATCAGCCGTGGAAACAGAAACGGCCACCAAAAGCACATGCGATTTTTTGAATTTCCGTTTTTTTTAATGGACTTTTTGAAAATGTTAGTTATTTTTTTATAAAAAAATCAAATTATTTACAGTTCTTTTGCTAATATATTTGTTATTGAAATTATGTTGATCTAAAGAGGATTGTAAATACTTTTTAAAATTTCACGTTTAGCTATATTTCAACCCCGAATGTTTGCGTGCCCATACGGTCACACTCATCCTTACTACTGTCCGTACACAATATAACACGGTAATAAAATGATGAGCAAGACCATATAGTCATGCAAGATTTCTATACAACGACTTTCTTTTTTTTTGTTAGGAATAAAAGTTATACGTCACTTCAATATGGCTTAAAAAATATTTGTTTTATCGAAAAAAAGCTCCCGTCTCTGGAGGGCTAAGTCAAATTACTGTACTTTACCGAAAAAATAGAGCAAGAAATTATGTACAATTTAATAGTTTCAAAATGATACTTTCAGAAATTATGCGAACAAATATATTATAAATTCAAATAACCTTTAGATTTAAATATCTGTGATAGGTTTCGTTGACCAATCTTTTTTTTTGTTTTTAATTTTTGTTAGGAATAAAAGTTATCCATGACTTCAATATGGTTTAAAAGAAAAAAAATATCGAGAAAAAGCTCTCGTCTCTGGAGGGTTATAGAAAAATATTTTTTTTACTTCATTCAAGACGTTTTCAAAAACATTATCTTTAAACTGTGGATTTGGCAAATAAATAATTTAACGTGAAATGAAAAACTAGAAGTCGTATACAAATGAGATTCTGAAGTGTCTATCGGTGGGATACCGGCGTCTTATCTTCAAGCGTTATGGGTGGACATTGGAACAACTGAAGTGATTGAGGATTTGGTAGAGAACCTTGGAGATGCTTACTGGTTGCCATAATATATTCAACATATGAATCGGATTGGATTAAAAAGATAAAGAATTAAAGAGAGGGAAATTTATCCATGACTTATTTAACAAATGAAGATGTTTTAATGATTATGATAACAGAAATGGTATAATATCTGTTATATATAATATTTTATATTAATATTATTTTTCAATACCAAAATATAATATAATTCTCACAACCTATTATCATCTGGAAAAACAATTATGCAAAGAATATTTACATTTTATTAAGCCAACAACATCATGGTCCAATGGTTATATGCGTGCTTCTTATGCTCAATTCCCAACATGGCTGGAGATTAATCACTTGTTAAATGAAACGGAATGGGTATTTGGGTTCATTAGCATGGTTTCTCGACCCTGTGATAACTTTAATGTTTAACAATTAATTAATCACTATAAACTACCTACCTCTGAGACGATCAATAAAAAGTCAATACGTTCAGCTGTGAAATTTTGTCATTTTATATTTTCTCGGCAGCATTTTATAATATAGATAACATTAAATTTTATTATTCAAATAACTAATAGGTGCTTGGTTTACGTTAGTACCAGCTTTTATAGAATTTTACAATTGAATACGAGAGAAAAAAATGGTTAACACACTTGCATACCTTTGCATTCCGTACAAATTTAAATATAAAAAATTAATCACCTTAATATGTTTGTTTTTAAAAACTAGTAAAAGAGTAGTATATATATATTTTTTGTGGCAGGTCCACATTTTTAATGAAGATCAGGACCAGTTTTTTTCATCACTATCGTTCGTTATCAAGTGAAAAAATGATATAAAATTAAATTTGATAATTTTGTTATTCCTTTTAATTTAGTTTTGTTATTCGAATCCTAAAGTTTTGACACTTGAGTACTGTGTATTATAGACGATTTTAACCGTAAACATAGAAACCCTTTGAAACTTTCATCCCATGAACAAAATGTAATTCAACTATATATTTGCGGACAAAAGTTTCAAATTCAATATTATTATCCAGAGACGATCGGATAATATCAAAACATACTACAATAACCCTGAAAGTATCTATCTAATTCGTGAAAATAATATTATCCCAACCATAACAATGTAAAGTCGCGGAAACATAACACAACTTCCTGTATTACGTATGGAAATTGAAACCTCAATGTTGAAAAAGGACTGGAACAAACAAGCCCGTATCACGTGACGCGTGAAGTGAGTAACAAGTTCTCGGCAGCAAGAAAACAAGATGGCAGGTTATTTGTTTTTGACAGATAACGATGTTACTTTTTTATATACATAATTTAGCTCATCGTATGTTGTCCCATTACGTTATATGACAAGGGCTTTCTCCTTTTACTTACTTTTTTAGAGGTTTTCCGTTTAAACACATGTTTTTGACAAGCCTTGAGTATTTTTCATTAGAAAACGGCAATGAGCTTGTATTATATACTTCACATCCGTTATAAAAAAGAAAAGCAAGCATATCAGGAAATGTGAGGCTTTTTTGTTTGTTTGTTAATGATTACAACAATTTTATTTGTCTGTGTTTCATACAAATTGGAGGATTGTTTTTTTTCTACCTCATATCATTTGTGATTAATCTATACTTTATGCTGACGAATTGTATAGTAAATTTGTTTCATGACGTTAATTTACTTCATAAATAGTATTAGTTTGTAAATGTCTATGGAGTTATTGTTTATTCGAAAATTGCATGTTATGACCCTTATACAAAATAGTTTTACTGCATAAATTTTGCATTCAACAATATATAATTTATAAGGATTTACTCAAAATGCATACAAAACCGCAGGTTACAAATACAGACTTTGAGATGTATACAATTTGGATTATTTAAATGTGATATTGGAGATTCATCAAGAATCCTTAGTGCATAGTTTTAATTAAGTTTTGTTGAACTGCAAAACAAAATTCAAAAATAGTGCAGCCTGTGAAATTAAAAATCATTTAACTTACATCATTTCATTTCATGGTATATTTTTATCACATTTATTGTAGACAGAAGTAATATATATCTTTGAACCATGTTCACCTCTAATGTGTATCATATGGACTACTTATGGATTTGATTTCAAAGGTATTTCTTTAGTTGAGAGCTGAGTTGAGTAACTGTTTTCCAAAAAGAGTACAAGTAAAAAGATAGAACTAGACTAGGACAGACCTTTTTTTGATACCGATATTTAGGCATTTAAGCCTTTTCTATCCATACCTGTACCCAATATGGAGCATATGGCTTTCTAATAAAGGTATCTCAAAATATTTTTTTCTGCTTGGTACTCAGTTGCTCAACCTGTTTCTTCCAAAGAGAGAAGGATATAGGTGGAAGAAAACTATTGGTTAAGGAATCGCTTTTGCTACGACCCGAATATTTTAAGATTGGATAGGTGCAAGAGGATTGTTAGACATTGCAAACATCTATGCCTTGGAACAAAAATCTAACTTCAATACATTAAGTCATTTACCCCTACGTCACGGACCTGACATTTATTACTAATCTGTATCTATAAAATAAATAGCGGAACCGATATTCGCCGGTACTTGATATAGAATGCTGGTATTCTAATGTATTCTTTTAAAGAAAACAATCGTAAGTTTGTGGCTCTAATATACCCATGTGTATACAACAAGAATATCATAATGCCTTTTTCAATATACTCTACCCTAGGGCATAGATAAATTGGTATCGGAAACCGACGTGTCTGTTCTATACAATGGCAATTGTTCATCTAAGCTTACATTGAGTGATATTGGATATTACATTGTGAGAGTTCGCAGAATAAGCATTCTCTCTAAATTGAATCAAACTCTGTCGCTTTTGTTATTCGTGTAAATCAGAAATGAACAGGCAAACAAAAACAAAGCTTAATATTTTTACTTTGAGGTGTTCACTCACAGTCAATTCTTGGTAGATAAGCATTATATATAAACAAAATAAATTTTTGAATATTGCCATGTTATTTGTTCAGATCAAGACTGGTTTTGATTATTATAAGCATAATCAGTTGACGCAAATATAAATAAATAAAACTTAAATGAGGTGTAATAACAATTGGTAAAGTAATTAAAAAATGAATACAGACTAAAGATAAATAAATCCATCTGAACTTACGGTTTCTTAAAATAATAATAAATCTTAAACCTGTAAATATTTATATCAATTTTAATAGATTCAGCTTACTTTAATTCACTACAAACAATTTTATTACGATTTGGATTAGTTTTCAACACTGAAGTACCGGTATTTTTTATAACTGGTTTTTCGGTATTTTAAAACACTTTGAACACTGGTATCTTGGTTTAAGTAATACAAGTATTGCTATCTGTAAAACAGTCTTCCTAAAAAACGCATTATTATTTATTGTTGTTGCCCTTGACAACGCGTTGATTGGAGATTCTTTTGATATAAAAAAAACGATTAGTACTTCATTTCACTAACAAAATATTACTATAAAATTAAAATAGAACACTGTCAGTACTTCTCAAGCAGTTTTATTAGTTTTTCAATATTGATAGCACAGATAGTTTAATTACATGACAGTGCAAAATGCAAATTGGCATTGTGACGATCGAAATATCTATAACAAAAAGGCGTATGTAGTTTAAAAGTGTGACCAAGTTGACCAGAAAGTTCTGATTGTTTGGAAGTGCTGGCAATGGCAAAATCAAATATCTTTTTTTTTATATAAGAGAACTTGAAAATGGGTGTAATGTCATTTATCCTCGAGTGATCTTCAACGAAAATTTTCTTCGGTTGGGTGAAAAAAAATCTGGTATTAGAAATTAGTTAGGTTGCTATATTTGTTTTACATTTTATTTTATCATGGTCTCGTTGTCTTGTTGTCTGTTAATTAACGCTCTAGGGTTGTCGTAATACGCGGTTATTGTTAAGACTTCTTCGTCACCAAATAGCTATAGAAAATTGTCATAAAAATTTGATAGAAACTTAGTTAGATGGTTTTAACTGTTGGCACAATTATTAAAAAAAATACTCGAATAATAAACGAATGCAAATCAATTATTCCTAGAAAGATAATTATATCCTTTTCGAAATATTTCTAATTCTACTAAAGAATTTCCTTGAAAATGCTACATTTTTATACAAAAATAATATTCTGAGCGACGGTAAGAAGTCTCATAAAATATCATTTTCACATTACTCACAAGAGTATAAGATTCCCGATGAAGACAAAGAATTTTCTAGGAAATTTCATTATGTGTGCAGTATTTTTAATGTAAATAATTCAGCAAGCAAGCTATTTATAAAATCGATTGATGAAATTTTCCGGGAAAAATATTAATAGCAAGGGTGTTTTATTCATTTTCGCTTTCACGTCCTTTATATATAAATACTATAAATAAAAATTAAAAAATGGTTATTTTACACACACACTAGATATGTATTACTTTATTTCATTCTTTTGTATTCGGTTTGAGCTTTTTTTTCCACCCACTTATTTTATATCGCATTCAATTTAAACGACTTTTCAATGAGTATTTATAAAAATAATTCAAGAAAAGATAATCGATACCTGGTTTTACAAAGGTGAAAGCACGTGTTATTTATATTGGCTGTTTTATATATGTATTCTTTCATCAGTGATTTTATCGAAGCAAAATATACTAAACTTTCTTCTATACTTTATTTTCAGGAACATGGACCAAAGGAGAGCAAGCCAAGTTCGGCTATGATTTCTGGTATCAGCCATATCATGACGTGATGGTTTCATCAGAGTGGGGAGCACCAAAGGCTTTCAAGAAGTAAGATTTTGATGCATACTTTCATCGATTGAATTGTTGTCTATTATAATAATCGGTTCACGAAAATAAAGTTATGTAATTGAAAGCTATTTTAACGTAACTCTTGTTTGAACATTTTGAGAAACTCACTTAATTAATAATATGTGTTTTATTTTTGTTTCAATTCAGTATATTGCATGTTAAATAATGCATAGGCGTATTTCTAGTTTAGCAGATGATTCATTGCACTTTTACTGAAATTTTTATCTATGGGGACAATAATTGTTAAAAACAAAGTAAAAGCGTGCGAAAGTAACTTAAACTTTAACATTATTTATCCTAAAATATGTAAATTTTAGTAAACTCCCGATATCTCAAAAATGCGGAAATCCAGATCAGTTGATAATGCAGCAAAACTGGTACTAATTTTTATAAATAAAAGTAGGAATAAGTACATTTTTTTTTAACATTTGATATACTTAGTCATTAACAACTCGAGTGATATACCAAGTGTTTGACGCAGTTGAAAACAGGTTCCACGAGCTTCTAAAATAAATATATTTCAATCAAGAAGTTTAATCTAACGTCAATAAATTTAAATAACAAAGTACTTTGATTGATTAATGAAATTTATTTCACAATACACGGATCTTCATTTATGTTTTAAATCTAAATGTAAAATTTATAAAATAAGTTACATTTTCCAACATTCAAATATTTCTGTCTAAGCACAATTTAATTGCCAAATCACACTAATTGCCAAGTACTAAGATAAATGTGTTTTCATTACTTTTCTCACGTTATGTCGATAGTTAAGGAAATGATTTATGGATAATCTATGGGAACACAATAAAATTGCTGTAAATGTCGAAAATATGCGCAATAAATTATCCGGGCGATATCAGAGCAATTCTATTAAAATTACTGCTTTATAAGTACCCTATAAAACTCGAAGCATATGCCGGAAATAATATGCGAAGTAAGTATTTATGGAATAAATTTTATTGACAGCTTAATTGCCATTTAAATTATAATCACTCAAGCTTGGCTTTGTTCTTCTCAGCTTTAGCGTAGTATAAATATTATAGGTTGCATTGCTAAAGCTGGTCGACTGATTTAGTTGTTTATAAAAATGCAGTAATTTATCGTCCTGTTTTAACACAAACAAAATAATAACTTATCTTTCAATCGAATAGTTGCTATTTCGACATTAAATTAGCAAAAAATTGTATTCAAATTCATGAGAAAACAATTCATTAATAAATTTCAGAATAAAAACATTTCACTAACACTTAAATGAAGTTAAAAAAAAACTGGTCTTACATGCCCTTGATGTTTTAAAAGACAGCAATTTTAAGAAATCTAAGTAACAAATTGTTTGATTGTGAGTTGTGACATATCAATATTAAAAATTGATTTAAAGTATATCTTAACATTAAAATTGTAAGAATTCTTTCAATTATGGTTATCCATTAAACATTTTTTATTTTTGGACACAAATTTAGAAGAGTTAATTAATTTAAAAAAAAATTAAATGGAATGAATACCTGTTGTAAGCTTGTACAGATTCAATGATCTTTTTCGCCATTTTGATGTACCAAAAAAATGCGTTCATTGAACGAATTGAAGCATGAAATTTTGACTCGACTTGACGGAAAAAAAAGAAAGGTTATAAAAAAAATATTGAATTGCAATTTGAATTTTTTGAATGTTACTTAAACTACAAGTAAATAACTCTGGCTATATCATTATTCCAAAAATTTAATTCAATCTCTATGTGATTAGCATACATCTTAGTCTTAATTATTGTTTAAAATACAATACAAAAATATTTATTTTCTTAATTAATAACAATTAAATAATGTGTTAATGAATTTGTGGAGGGAACTGTGAAACTAAAATCAATACATATTTCAATTGAAAAATCAAGTTATCTATTGAAATATATTATAACAAACTTAAGTTGAATAGTATTTACTGTATGAACATTTAGACATTTTTCAACAGACTAATTAGACAATTAGATATTTTTCAGAGGAGCGGTTCATAAAGAAGCTAAATGGTATGAAAACTGTGCACATGTATAGTTTTTAGGTTATGACACTATTATAATTAAATTGTAGTATTAAGATGGTGAAATGCAATGTTCGTTTCAATAAATATCTTTATTTATTTATAAATCACTCACTGGTCACAAGTTAATGTAATTAAAGACAAAAGAAACAGAGAAAAGACTGAAAAGGAGCAAAATAAAGATGGCAGGACAAATGAGAGAGAAGTGCGATTACTTTCACGTCATCAATCATAATAGGGCGTTTTGTAGAGGGACACTCTTCACTTTTTATTCAATTGTTTGAGGATTTAATTTATTTTTCAGTCGCTCTTTTTTTATTTAAGACTTTTTGTTCACTTTTGAATACAGTGTCACTTAATTTTTAGAATGCGGACGGACGATTAACGGTTTGTTTTAAAATTCAAATTAATAGCGTTAGTATCATCAACTGGGTGTTTTTTACTTTCCAGTCAACTGCTCTAGTTTTTCACCAGATTAATGGTAGAGTGGTCAACATTGTTGGCTTCGGTTACGGTGTTTGATGGTTTGAATCTTATCTCTCATCGAATCCTAAAAACGAAAAGTAGCTCGAGCGATTAACTAACCTAGAAAAATAACTACAAATAAACAAAAAAACATTTCGGAGAGAGTGAATATGTAAGGATATGGTTAGAATGGCGGTAGTAGTAAGACAAAGAAAAAATAAATTACCTGCAGAGAATATTAGAATTCATCTGTTCATTTTAAACAATTAATGTTTTTCGTTTATTTTTAACGAAGTATTAAATTTTTATTGAACTTAATTGAAGACTTCAAAAATCATTTTTTTCCTTTACTTGAGATTTATATTAGAAATGTACCATTTTAACTTGACTGTGGCAGAACTCAGAACTAAAATTGTCGCCCTAGGACGTGTTGACTATGGCAACGTTAATGATGCGATGGTGGCGCCCTCGCGGCAGTCAAGTTACGCTGGTACATCTATAAAAAAGTGAATTCTAACAATCGCTCTAATATTTCTGTTAATTTCAATTATTATATTATATGTCTAACATAAAAGATACAGAAGTCGTATCCTTTCTCTTAAATATGTTTATATCAGTTATTCAGGGACACAAATATCTAAGTTTCTTAAGTAATAAAACCATGTTTTTTTATTATTTTCAGAGGTTTTCAATTAGATGGCCCACCTGGGCTATATGGCCAGTCTCTGAACTTCTACAGCTGGTCCAAGCGCGAGCTGATCCAGACGATTGATCTTGGAGAGCAGGGAATCACTCCTTTAGAAGTGAGATTCTTACATGAACCGAAATCTGGTATTGGATTCGTGGGAAGCGCTCTGTTCGCAAATCTATATCGGTAAGTTTACATAATTACTTAATAATAAAAAATATTTTTTCTCATGTTTCTGTGTTATATTTTACTATCGTTAACTGATGTTTTGTGGTGTTTACGGTTCCAGTCCTGGTAGGAATATTTTTATAAATTGATTTTTGTATTTATTTTTACTTGGATGTCTGTAATGTTCATATTTATTGACACCCATCTGATTTTATAACCTTTAGCTAATTACTTATTTTGCCCTTGCTGTTATTTTACCCATTCTTCCTTAAAGAAAGAGATGGAAGCAATTAAGAAAAACTTCTGTTGATAGAAACTCGATAAGCAGTTCATATGCTCATTATTGGGTTTGTATCACTTACCTGATTGAGAAAACAACAAAAAGCTTTTCTTTAGTAGCTACGAGTCATTAATAATATTATTTAATTGCAAAATAGTCAGATGCATTTAAAAATAATCGATTCTATTTATTCTACATGCCCACTTCTAATGTGAAGCATATGACCTCCTAATAAATATCTCGACAGATTTTTTTATTCAACAAGAACTGTTTCGTCGTTCGACATCTCTTTTTTTTCTAAGAGCGTAGTAGTGATAGAAGAATAGGGAAGGACAAAAAAAGTGGTTGTTAATCGCTGTCACAAAATACCTATATTTTTGATCTGGAAAAATGAAAAGGAATTTCTAAATATCACACGCGCACAAGCTTTCAAACAGAAATCGATAAATCGATTTTTAAAAAATGCTGTCCGTACTGGGACTCAAGCCCGTGAGATCCTTAACAGAAGTCAACAATGTTGACCGCTGCGCCACGGATCCAATAAGAAAAAAAAGAATTCTTCTACTTTTTCTTATTTACTAAAATAAAATAATATGACACAGGTATTTCTTGTAATTAATTTCCAATTGATGATTAAATTTTCTCTTAAAATACATATAATAATTAAATTGTTTTTAATCAAATAAAATATTATTTACATATTTTGAATGTAATATTATTAAATCTCATTTTATTGTTGTTTTTGCGGTAAACTACATCAAAATTATTATTAATGTTTCAATGAACACAATTAATTGAATTCCAATAAAGCGCAAGTTTAAAAAAATGTTTCGTTAGTTCAAATAAAATTAATATGATGTTATTTAAATTAAAAACGTGTACATTAGTTGAATTAAAAAATATTTCAAACGTAATAATTTTATCTACACTGGGACACGCTTTGAAGCTTTTATCAATAAAATAAAAAAAAACAATTTTCAATCTTCTTGCGAGCGATTGTGATACATTCATAAAAAAATATTTTACGCTCCCAGTCTGGTTTATATGGACTACACTTGTATCCTGTTAACAGAAGTTGTTCTACGATAACTGATTGTTATTCAGGAAGAGACTGACACAGTACTAGTGGTTGGCTAAGCGCTTTTGCTATACTTGCTCAAATTCAAAGGGACGAACTATAAACATCACAGAAATTAATTATTTTTAATACGA
Source organism: Himalopsyche anomala (assembly GCA_031772345.1). Classification (NCBI taxonomy): domain Eukaryota; kingdom Metazoa; phylum Arthropoda; class Insecta; order Trichoptera; family Rhyacophilidae; genus Himalopsyche; species Himalopsyche anomala. The sequence continues at coordinate 22,327,537 of CM062831.1, read as the reverse complement.
ATTGGCTGGTTATTAAATAGTCCAAAATATAAATGCGGCAATATGATTCAGACTGCTCATCACGTTCTTAAAAAAATATCATACACGAAAAGCTAACGCAAAAAGATGCTCATGCGACAATCAGATTTTTCAGCCCCGTCGGTGATGTCAAATTGCTTCTAGGAAGAATTACACGGCATTCAAATAGTTAAAGGCGTCATTTTGAAATCGAATGGAACTTAACTCCTTTCTATTTTTATGTTTTAAGCGCAACAGTGCATGATTAAAAGATATGTCCCGTGCATCTCGGTATCGGGACAATAATATGAGGAGTAAATTATTTTATTTTCTTGATCGCATGGCGTTATGGAAAGTGGCCGTGAAAATGTGGCTGCATACACATAACGGGTGGTGGTGGGATACACAACAACCAACTTGTAATTCATAAAAGCATTTTTAAGCATGATTTAATTTTATTTAACATTCTGCACACTCAAGTGAATGCAACCAAGTGTTGAGTAATTTCTCTTCGGGACAATATTCACCATGTATGAAAAATATCGAGCCGTAGCGTGTGGCGGTGGTTACAACGATGAGAACCTAAAGTAATTCAATAAAACAATTTATGAAAGTTGAAAGTGTCATGGAATTCAAGCCCGGGTCACTGCTACTGAGAATGACAATGCTGTATAATTGGCCACATGCCCGGCAAAAATAAATTAACCACGATTATTGGAATATACTAGATGTGAGTTTTATAATAATAAAAATATTTTCATTCCAAATATACCAGGTATTAATAAATATGAACATATATTTTATAAACACAAAGAACATGCCTACATACATATGACATGAATATTCTATGAGTAGATTTCATTCGAATTTCATAAAAGTTTCGGTCAGTTCTTTTAGTATATGTTTTAATGGAAAGCTTCCATTTTTGTTTACCAGGCTTTTTTAATAAATTTCATACACTGAAATGTTTTCACTACACTTTATATCAAAAAGCTCACTCGCTAAAGTAATAATGTAGCGGTGAGTGGTTAAGCTAATATTTATTTTAAAGGGTTGATATATTTTTTCGTTTAAATTTTCTTGTGTCACATTTAGCCAAATTAATTAATTTCTCTTCCATATGAAATTAAACTTTTTACCATCGTATTTCTGGTATTTATACTACGAATTTTTTTTTTACTATTAATATTCAATATCACTGATTAAAAATATGAAAATAAAACATTTCTAGTAACAGATAAAATACATGTAAAAGAATCTTATTGAATTTGTTATTTAAATATATAAAAAAGTCAATTGTTATTTATGCAAAACTGTGTTTATTTAAACTATTATAAATAAGAGAATAGTGCTTGAAAAGAAGTTAGCTAATCGGTACGTCGTTTTTAGCAGGGCTGTAGAGTTGGGTAAAAAATACGACTCCGACTTCGAATTTGATTAATATACCGACTCGGATTCCGATTTTTTTTTCAAATATTACCGTTTAGTTCAGATCATTCTAGTTGCTTGACTTATTCTAGTAGATTTCACCAATCAATATGATGTATAGACTAATAATTTTTCAATATATTTAAATTATTTTTCTCCAGTTATTTTCAACTTTTACTCCAGTCTTGTTTTTGGAGAGCAAGTACGGAAGGGATAGAGTAAAACAAGAAAATCTCTGGTATATTTAATTTAGTAACAAATTCATACATTGCTTAAAAAATCTTTCCTCGTAACCGAATAGAAAAAAAATCTCAGAAGCGTTTTATCACTCCTTTTATTTGCGTTAAAATGAATATTTTTATTTTATTAGACTTTTTTTCTATATGTAAAAAATGTATTAAACAAATCTATATATTAATAGTCGATAATGTCCGTCTGTCTGTCTGTCTGTCTATCGATTCCAGATTTCGCCTTTTTGATGACGTCAAGAAAGACGGTCCCCGTTCCGGTCCGGTTAAAGATTTCAAATATTCTAAAAATTATATTATTTACAATTTAAATACTGCAGGGGTGTCGATATATGTCCCGAGATCTATTTCTTATTCTACGAACTAGCAAACTAAAACATTTCAATTATTCTTAAAATTATATTATTTACAATTTACAAAATATTTTTCACGCCGGTAAATTTTCTGACTACTTAAAAATGGAACAAAAATCCCGCCCATTGAGGTCAACGGGCTGGGTAAACAGCTAGTATTTTATTATTTCTTAAATAATGATTTTTCAATTTATTACACTGAAGAATTATTTTATATCAAATACTAAACTGTTTGGTAAATTTTGATATTTGTCACTATTGTTTATAATATCATACATGATTTAAATTCCTTTGTATAAATTATCAAATTACTGAAGTAAATAAATACTTTGATGTGATTTATATCAGTGATATGAAAATATTGTACGCCCTGTGTGTTGGCTGGGTGTTTTTCATCCGGCAAACAAAACAGAGCTTTTAATGGATTTAAAAAAATCCTTCACGAGAGCTTTTTGCGGCGGTGTGCCAACCAGCGCGTGCCAGCTTTTTAAATATGTTTTAATAAAGTAAAAGCACGCACCTACTGGCTGGCTCAGACCTGTAACAAGCGGTTTTAAATAGACAGGTCTAATTAAAATGTGCCTCTTAAATAAATTGAAAAATTGAAACTATATTTTCGTTACGTCAAATTGTGTTTAATCACAAAAGCAGCGGTGGGCTGCCAACACGTTTACAAAAGGCTCTTTTAATCTAATAACTATTCATGGTGGTCTGGGAAAAGGAGATCTCTTATTATATATCGTGTAACGATACGTAATATATTGTAAAATATTAATAACTGAAAATGTACTACTGTTTACTTAAGCCGTCGTAGATAATATATATGTCAGAAATGGTATATATGTAGGTACTGGTTTTATGTGAGAATATTGCTTTTCTCTAATTTAACCACAGGCCTACGTCAAATTTAGCAAAGAGCTCGCGCGAGTCCCTCCCTGGCTCCTCCAACCCACCCCTGCAAAAAGGAGCTTTTTTAATAACACCTACTTAGGTACATTTAATTTTGTTTTTTATCTCTATATATTAGACCAAAGAAACACGTTCTTGCTTTGTTTCGGGTTTCAAAAAAAAAGTTATAGTAGTACCAAAGACCTTCAATACGATTATTATATTTACACAAATACATCAATTTTATTTAAAAACGAAATTTAAGCAACAACAAAATATCCAGAACGAACAGTTTTTGTCTCATTGGAGGTATTTGAAACCTGTCATATTTCATTTATATTATTTTATTAGATATTTTATTACAACATGTTATATATTTTTGTTCATAAATAGAGGGGGACCGAAGATGTTTCTATTTTTTTAAAATGACAAAAGTATATTCAAAATTATTTTTAAAATTTAATCCATAACAATTTTATTTGTAAATTTGTAATGTGCCATAAACACACTCGTTCATAATTTTTGTCAGCGAATATGCCGTGTAAATAAGTGTTTTTTTTATACAGATATACAGCACACACACACTCTCTATCTGATCGCATCGTTCACACCAAAGAAACTGAGCAGTCTCTTGTTTTGTTGGCACTGACTGCTACTTGACAAAAATTATATAGAAGTCTATTTACAATGTCATTTGTAGAATTATTTTCTGTAAAATTTAATAGCTAATCAAAATCGAAATTCATGAAGTTTTTAGAAAAATAAGTAATAGTTAAAGTGTATAAATAGAGATGTTAAGATTTCATGATTATTAGAAATGATGATCATCTCAAAACAAAGTATTTTGGCTTATCGTCTTTTGCTAGTATACCGACGATATTTCCACACCTTTTGCTTATAAATTCTGAACGTATATTTATTTATAATGTTTAAGAATTAAGCTATTTTAAGTAACGAACGAAAAAGTATTTTGGTCTAAGACTCCGCACCGTATTAAATTTACTGAAAAGCCTTAAATATATCTTTATAAAAGCAGATTTAAATAACATAGCAAGCTCAGCTTACCGCCTGAGTGATATATAAATTGACGGCGTTTTGCAAAAAAAAAACCGACCATTAATCAGATGTTTTTTCATGCGCTCGGTCTTTCTTTATTTACTTTCGTCAACCGGAGCCGGGGTGCGGAGTGTTTTTGACTTTTTTTTTCACCCGAGCGTCGGTTTTACCGCGCTTTTAGCAATAACACAGCCTGATGACGTCGGAGAATAAACAAAACGGAAACGGATTTCGATTCCGCAGAAGCGGCGCAGTCCTAAAACGCTCGTGTACTTTTGTAGTTTCAATAATCAGTCCTTCTAAATCCTTGGAGGGATTGTTAATTTGAATTAAAATTTGGTAAAGAAGAGAAAAAAATCGATTAGTGCTGACTTTTCAAAATGGATTCAAATAACGTCAATAAATAGAAAAAAAAAATTGAAATTTTGGGAATTTACGGATTTCCTCAAATCAAAAAATGTGAAGCATTTTAAAATCTTACTCGATATCAAAAACCCAGTAATTTACAGAATTCCTAACATCAAAATACGTGAGAACTTTTTTTTAGCTCTTCCAAGAATTTCCAAATCAAAAATTCCAGGAATTTGCGGAATTGACTAAATGAAAAAAATTGGAACTTTTTTTAACTATCACGCGAATTTCGAAAATATCCTTTCAATAAATTTTCGAGAAATTTTTACTTCTTGTCCTCAATCCCGAAATCCCGGGAACTCGGAATCAGTGTTCCCTCTAAGCTGTGCGCGTGTGCACGCGAACACACTTCGCTAAGTGCGCGCACATACATACATTACAACAGAGCGCGCAAAGGTTACACCAGTTATACATACCACCAGCAGAATAAATTAATTGACATTATATAGTGTTGTTAATTATTATCATTATTAAAAAAATACTGTTGCGCATTACCTACTAAAAAGTCTAAATATCGTTAGATGGCGCACAATTTTTTTAATTACCTTTTAAAGTTGCACAGCCAATATCTTTTGCGCACATAACCATTAGAAAATTAGAGAGAACATTGCTCGGGATCATAAAATTTGAAAAGATCCTGGGATTGGAGGCTCTAAACCAGGGGTGGGGAACCTTTTATTTCAAAAGACCATATTAATTTATCTGATTCAACATAGATTAGATTTACCTTCTGTATGACGCCACTAAGTTATACAATTTTCTGCAATTCGCTTTTGTATTTACTAAGTTTGTGTTACCAACCAGTCAGACCAGCCTGACATAACTTGAATAATTATTTAATTTAGTTTTCTGGGATTCACTTAAACTGATGTAAAATTGTATAAATAAGAGGGAAAGCAAAGTGTAGAAAGTAATTATCGATCGTGAGAAAAACTTTTGAGCACCTTATTTAGAATATTATACATATACTAGTTTACGGAACTTTTGTGCCGTAAAACTCAATATCAAAATATGTACATTTTTTCGACTACGTTGTCAACATATTTTTACCAAGCACCATTAGGTAAATTTTACCATAACTTACAATATGTATATCATATTTTTCCTCATTGAAGGTCCTTTGAAGATTTCAAAACATAAACTTTTGGACACGTTATCGTGCAAGTGACAGCTTCGATAAAAAAATATTTTGGGAAACCCTGCCCCAGAGATGTCGCCACCCGTCGCATCCGCTTTAAGATCCCAACTTCCGTCAAAAAAATGTCAGACTCGAAACCTTTTACAAAAATGACTTAATTTTTATTTGCGTGGAATAAAGAGAGATTTTTTTAACAAAATAAAAGGATCTGCAAGGGTCTTGGCAATAAACAAAATACGTGTCTGGCTAGCGTTCGAAATTAGCTTGAGCACTTTTTTTAAATGAGCTTTTTTATAATTAAAATTCTATGAAAGGACGCTAGTAACGATTCTTTTATGTGTAACTTAAAAATACTTAACTGTATTAAATTTTTGGGTGCTTTAAAGTAACTGTTTGCAAATGTTGTATATGTTAGGTCGTGTAGCTATCTGCTGATGTAGCCTATTGAATTCGTAGCACAAAGACAAAGCCTTGCTTTTATTTAATTATTCTTTCACATTTTTAATTTCCTTTTTTCTTATCAATCTAGCATTTTATGCTACGATTTAATTTATCAAGGTGTTGGTTTTTAAATATTCACTTGACTGAGTTTTGTTTCTCAAAGCAATTATTTTGTAAATTGTAAAGCGTATGTTTTCCATCGTAACTTACACATATATAATGTAATAAAAGTACGTTAGATGTACACATTAAAGCTTATATAGTTCACGAGATTAACATAAATATTCATTTGCGAGGGTTAAGTTAAAGATATTTACTTTACGGAGTCGTGCTTTTTAAAATTTAAATAGTTAAATTTGTATCGTAAATTTAAGTTAAATAAAAAATCGTGCAATCGTGCCTAAGTCAATACAGATGGAGCCTAGACTTTTTTTCATTGTGTTGAATGATTTTATAACACAAATTTAGATAAATAATTCAATCTATAGTTTCATAGTAACAAAAGCAAAAAAGAATGCAACGGATATATTAAAATTTTGAAAAACATTTGGTTTGGAAAAACGTTGATTGGAACGTCACACATTGGTAATACCGCATTTTTCTTTAGATTAGATTAACCACGTGTTTCAAAAAAAGTCATCGTACAGCTTTTATATCAACACAAAAATATCGACCCATAGTAGGCAGAAAATCGTAAACGACAATTTTTTAGATTTTGCAGGAGAAGGTTTCTTTAAAATTAAGTCCGAAAAAAGACTTTTAATAATTTTTCAATATCTATCCTGATAGTATAATAAGATTTTCTGACTACTTTCAGTTCGTTAGATCAGCGTTTCTCAAACACGGTCCACTTGTAACAAACGATAACAAGTCAAAACACTAAAATCCACAGGCCCTAAAAAGATCAGGTAAATGAGATAACGCTCTAATTTTTTTGTTACTGGCGCCTTAAGCAATATTGAACATTTTATTACAATCCACGTCCGCTCTCAATGTGAAGCATATGGCTTCCTAAAGGAAGTATCTCAACAGCCGTTTTTCTGCAAGTCTACAGTCGCTCAACCTTTTATCCAAAGACAGTAGTAATGGATAGAAGGATAAAACTAGGACAGGACTAGTGAAAAACTAATCACTCTAGCTACGCCCAGTTATTGAAGGATCGAAAGTGTGGGAGAAAATTTTAGATATCACAAACACCCATGCCTTCAAATAGAAATCAATAGAAAAATGCTGTTCATACTGGGACTAGAACCCGTGAGATCCTATACGGAAGCCAATAATGAATGCTAGTCTCGACAACAATTGAACAATTATTATTGGCTTAAAACGCAATTTATCAAATTGTGTCGCTTTAGTCCATTTACCTATTATGGGTCGATATTATATTTACAAAATACGCCTTTTTTATTTTTAAACAATGAATTATGAATTCATCGAAAAATATTCAACATTTGTGAACGCGTTCATTCGGTAGCATTCTACGAAATTCATACAACAAAAGGCGTTGTCCATTTGGGATCTCTTCCTACAAAGATATATCCCATTTTTAGAATCCCACTCTCTCCACGGTGAAAAAGACTCTAACAGACGTCTTCCAGTACCTGCACATACGTCTTCTTGAGTGCAGCTCGAGACAGAAAGTAGTAAAACCAGTGCACCTCGCTACTGTTCTCTTTCAAAAGCTTTTCTTGTATTGCTTTTGAATAAAAGAGTATAGACAGTTCAGCTCTTTGGGGATTGCGTCTTTTGTATGAATGTAGATTATAGTATAACTGCGAAATGTTGTCCTATGAATAATTATTTAAAGCAATTACGAGTGCCATTCAACTTAGGCAAAAATAGCATCGCATTTGTCGGGTACTATGGCGCAGCGGTTAGCGTTGTAGGCTTTCGTGTCGGACTTCACGAGTTCGAGTCCTAGTACGAACAGCATTTTTTCGATCGATTTTTGTTTGAAGGAATGGGTGTTTGTGATTTCTAAAATGTCTCTCCCACCCTTCCGAACCTTTAATAACTGGTCGTAGAAAGAGAGTGATTAGCTTATCACTAATCTTATCTTAGTCTTATCCTTTTATTCCTACTACTCACTTTGGAAAAAAGAGGTCGAGCAACGATTGAGTAACAAACATGATGTCTAAAAATTTCCTCCCACCTTTTTCTATCATTTAATAACTAGGTGTAACGAGAGTGATTAGTAATCCACTAGTCCTGTCCTAGCCTTATCCTTCTATCTCAACTACTCTCTTTGAATAAAATAGGTTAAGCGATCGAATAACAAACAGTTTTCGTAGAAAAATCTGTTGAGATATGAATTAATAGCTATGAATAGCTAATTAATAGCTAGATCGAAACACGCTTTATCGTCTGAAAAGACAAGCTTACTCATATTACATTTATTTGTTTTGAAGTAGAAAATGAGTCAATTTTGTTGTTAGTAAAAACTGGTAAAAACTGCACAGATTACCTATTACTACAGCTACACAAAGACGATTAGACGACTAAACGTTTTTGAGTTGTATTTTTTTATGGAATTGTTTATTCATGTACCTTATTGTTTACGGTCACACTATATTACAGTTTGTTTTAAGATATTCGAAAGAGTCGATTATCTCAAAATATTTTCTTCTTACTTAACGTTTTCTGACGATATAATCCTACTAATGCCATAATTTAGTCACATTATTGTATTTTTTTAAACTCAAATTATTTTTTACACGTTTTTTTTATTTATAGATAAATATTGAATTTGAGAAAATTTAATTAAAATAATGTCCAAACATGAATCGCTCACTTTTGGTTTTGATAACATTTATTTACATGCAAACATGAAACAGGAACGAACATAAAGCATAGTATGAATGCATGCGACGATTTTAACAATACGCTATATGCAATTCTAGGTATTATTCCTTACGGAACTGTTGTTCATAATTACTATGAAACTATTCCCATGAAGCCGGTATACAAGAAATTTTCTACTTCTGAGACGCTATAATAATGCTTTCATGTTTTAAACTTACTATACTCAAGCGATGAAGAGTCAATTTAGAAAAGAAGTGAAAGAATGAATAGTAAATAAAATTAATAAGTTTTTAACTCTTTATTATTCATTAAGAAAAATGAGCCGAATCGTAAATACATTTTTCGTTATTAAGAGTTACAAGTAACTGCCAATTTTCTCATTCAATTCATTTTTAAATTTTCAAAGCGATTCACGTTTCCTTTGTCAGCATCCTTAGTTACGCTGAGAACACTATTTAGGTTACTTAGGCCAGGAATTCCAGGTTTTGAAAGAAGAGGCAATTAAGATCCAGACTTTTTAAAGACTTCCACAGTGCGTTTTTTCTGACAGTTTCATTGTCTCTCAATAACCACTGACGTAACATGGAGATGTTTACTCCGGTCCCTAATATGCAAAATTCTTAAGGAATCTAACTACCTTACTGCCAACAATATCCTTAATTAAGGTATTATGAATCTTTTCTCATTGCTCACTTGATGGGTTATAAGATCATTCGTTATCTGCCATGATTTCTTACCATAAAGCAGTACAGCTAAACTAAAAGCGATGATCAAGTGACATAAACTCAACCGCGAATAAAAAGAAAGATATTTATTTTTATATCATGTCCACTTTCAATGTGAATCATATGGAGTTTTCCGACAAAAACTGATTATTCAGTTGCTTATCTTATCTTTTCGAAGAGAATTAGCGCACGGAGACAAAAACTAGTGGTTAGTTAATCCTCATTTTAAGCTCTCGCTAAGCCCTATTTTAAAGATCAAAAATGGTCTCAGGGAGTTTTAAACATTTATAAATAGTTGTATTATGTAAGGAATTATGTAAAAAATTCTCTCCAACGTGTAATCAATCTTCAATAGCCAATTTCTTTTATTAAGTAAAGAGTATTTCCAATTGAATTTTTGTTCGATTTGGACAATTCGACATTGATAATCTCCAAAACATACTTTTGTGAATTATCCATTTCTTCCACCACAGCCCTAAAAGTACATTAATATATAAACATTCACTCACTTTATCACCCAAGGGATGACGCACTGCATCCGTTGATACTGAACTGACGCTAAGAATAATAGTGAGTCGTCTGTAATCCTTTATTATAAAATCTAAGCCCTAATATTATGCTGTGAGATTAACTACATCGTTATCATGAAGTAATTTAATGTCCTTTGGTGACATTGAATAATATTTTTAAAAGTTTTAGACAAAGCCAACTCCCCAACGAATTTGTACACCTCAAGATGTAATATACGCCATTTTATGAAGGGTGTTACCCTCACGAAAGTTTGATTTATTTTTCACTTTTTCTATTACACATCATATCCCAGAAACTAAACAAACAATGGCAGATATTTTCAGTGGAGAAAATTCTTTTTACTTTTCACAAGACACAGGAAATGTTTTTCTACTCGGCAGAAAACTTTCTCCCTTAGCAAATTTATCTTCGTTTTGATACCAAACTAGTGTAACTCTATAATTAAATTAAATATTATTATTGACTTATATAACAATTTATATTTTATATTTTGTTGTTCTGACAAAAAATATTTAGACACATCATTAGTTCGAGAGAACCTCTGTTTAATATGTGTTTAGTTTAATGACATAAAATGTTTGGTAGTACTAATGCTTTATACATTTATTGAAAATAAGTTGAAAGTTTAGTGCGGTTATGTAATTTAATTAGATTTGTGTTGAAATTTGGAATTTTATTGCAGGGGCACCATTTTGCTATGGTAAGTAAGAGAGTATTTAATTCTAAAAGAATTATTATATATAATTAATACCTATTTTTTTATATATGTTGTGGAGTTGAAATTTCTATTATTTCTAATATAATTTATTTTGTGTAATGGTCATCTTCTGTGATCTAGTTGGAAGATAAAAACAAACGTGTTTGAGTACAATTCTAAAGAGTTTTTTTTATAATTTATATTTTTTATGAGAATGTACAGAAAAAAGATTGAGAAAACATTATAGACCCTCATGAATATAGGTGCGAATGTTTAAATGTTTTTACTTCTGAATTCAAACTCAAAACTAGGAGATCCAAAAGCGTTGACCACTCAACTATGGAACCGGTTATACATACTTTATGGAAAATAATGATCAAATTTAATCAATCTTTATTGAAGTACTGTAACGGAAATAAACAAATACCGAGATAGAAAGCAAGAATACGTGTAATCATCTAGAAAATAACCATTAAAAAAAAAATTCACCGGTTAAGTAAAAAAAAAAAACCTATATCATATAAAAAAAATCATAATTTTCAGATAGAAATACAATTAGGACGTTCATTCTGGAACCCTTTTTTGATCCCGGGATTTCGGGATCTGGGCTTTTGGGATCCCGGGATTGGTCACTAGCGAAAAAAGTGACGAATATTGAGAGATTTAAAAATAATTCTCTACTCGAAGACCTTTTTTTAGCTCCTTCCTCTTATAATGAAAAACGGTATTACGAGATCGCAAAATTGGTCGGGATCCCAGAATTGGATGCCTTAAGTACAATCACCTTTTGTGATGCTGTTGTTGTGAGCCGCGGAATCATTTATATGGTAGTAAATAAAGATTGCCCCCCGTGGAAGACTGTTAGACGTTTTGTAAGGTTATTTTTCAGTTAACTGCACACACATTTCTGATATGTCACAAACAAAGGAAATCACCTCTGTCACATGTGATGCATTTGTTTGCAGTTTTCGTGCCAAGACTCCAAAACGCAAGATTTTTCAAAATTATATTGGAATTCAGCCGTTCAGATTATTTTATGCGTCACGATATAATTGCATTATGAACACCACCTCAGCCACTATAGTATTAATGTGAACATTAAATTGTTTTTAATGATTAAATCGGTTGACAGTATAATTCTTTTTAACCATATCGCGTATGAAGCATAGGTACTCCTAATGGAACTAATTTAAAAATTCATTGTTCTACAAAAACTACTTGTTATTAAGCCACTCAACTTGAATTTTTTGAGAGAGCAGGGATATTGTAGGGTTAATAAAGGACCAGCGGTAAGTTAAACGGTTCTACCTATATAAACGTTTCACTTCAGTACTGAAACTTTGAAATTAATATTAAAGAGCGACAGGGTAAAAAGTGACTCCAAACAAATTTGCGTGATATTTGGATTTGCATTTATTGAGGTTTCATTGAAAATTATAATAAATATCAGCTATATATTATTATACCGCCTGTGTGGTCGAGTGATCAACGTCGTTGGCTACGTGACCTCCGTAGCGGTAGCCAACGACGTTGACCACTCGACCACACAGGCGGCCTTTTCCTTCTATTCCTACTCTCTTTGGAAAAAGAGAGGTTGAGCAACTGAGTAACAAGCAGTTCTCGTAGAAACACTTCTGTTGAGATAAACTCGATTAGGAGTCCATATGCTCCACATTGGGAGCGGACATGGTAAAAGAAATACGAAATAATAATAATTAAACCGTCCAAAAAATACTATTTAAGTTCACCTGTGCTCTTTAAATCTTTAAGATATCAAAAGTGAAAACCTTATTTGCTTGTGACCAAATATAATACAACTGTAAAAAAATAAAACGATTTCCATATGAAGAATCAGTAGACTTTTCTACTAAAATTTAGTTAATAATATTATACAGATTAATCAATATTGCTTTTCATAGATTCAGCGGTAAATGTGTTAATGTTTATTTGAAATTTAAAACTAAATTTGATAACATTGTAACTTCGCATGCCATATAACTGATTGTGAATCAGGTTTTGTTTTTTAAAGAAGCAACATCAGACAAAACATCTTGAGGCTTACGAATAAACTAAAAATGAATTTTAACTGTTATGTTATAAATTAAAAACTAATGATAATACTATTTTTTTATAGTATTTTCGTAATAAAATATTTTACATAAACAAAATGTAAATAGCCAATTTTTCAAAGTGTTGGTTTAAGAATCGTCGAATATTCTTATCCATAATATATGAAAGTATTAGGCAATCAGAAAAAACCTTAAGAATAAACAAACAATAGTCCTTCTATGAATAGGTAGAAATTTACAAGAGTCTTATAATACACAATGCTTTTATTATTTCAACAATCCTCTTGTTCATATAAAATATTCTGTTTTTCGATCAGAGCCCCAGGCTTTTCTCACAACACTTCTTTCTTTTCGAGTTTTAGTTTTTTCCTTATTTATTTCTTTCTTCGCTTCCCATTCTCCTTTGATATCGGTGTACTTATTTGAAATCTGCCTGTTGATACACTGTAAATTTACGAAGAAAACCATACGTAAATATTGTATCAAAATGAAGTAGTGTTTTGTCTTGTTTTCTTTATAAATAAACTTAAAATTAAAACTTATTACTTGATTACCAATTGTAAAACAACCAATGCGATATCAAATACGAAATACGTTTCTTAAAAGCTTTACAAATAATCTTTTTTTTATTTTAAACGTAAGTTTACCCAGTCACGTTCGCTAAAACAGTTATTATAAAACATATCATGATATTTACTATATATAGGCTCATTAGAGGTGAAATGAGCTTAGTGGTATTTCATAAAAAAATAAGTTTCATGCGTTGTAATATTCTACACTACGTATTAAGGTATCGTAAAAGTGAAGTAACCTCAGTTAATACACATTGCAAGAGTGTACCTCTGTAAAATAAAAAAATAATTAAAAATAGTTGTATTTGTGGATTGGATGGTTTTCACTGGTAAGAGTGCACTTGATTTTTGATTTTGTTGAAAATATAACAAAATAAATATTTGATGTATATATTTTTATTTTTAAAATTTGTTATCACAACCATCCGTGCATATAATATTTTGTTTCCATTCAAAAATAAAATATTGTAGCCAAACAGAGTTCTATGGGGAGCTACACTATAAATTCAAATTATCTAACAGAAAGTTCATTTAATTCTAAGCCAAATAAAAACATGCAATCCACCAAATCACTTAGTAAAGATGTGATAGTAGTTAATAGTCCAAGAAAAAAGTTTTACCGTTTTACATGTTGGCTCACTTTACCTCTAATCAGTCCATATTATACATATTACTAATATGGATTTTTCGCTTGTTTCTACATATATATCTTAACATATTTTATATTTATTATAAAAGCGAATTTACAAAAATACCGTGCTAACAAAAGTTTCATTAAAGTTGTAATATATTTTTTAATAATTAGTAACATACTGATAAAAGTAATGTCAAATTTAATTAATTTAAATTTTAGGGTGTATTTTTAAATTTGAATCATTCATATTATGTACATTCTCACAGATTTTGTCACTAACGACCCGGGTTTTGCCTTTCGGCATCTTCAGGCGTTCTGATGAACTTGAACTGAGAACTGTCAGTTCAAGTTCATCCGTGCACTTGAACGCCTGAAAATGCCGAAAGGCGAAACCCGGGTCGTTTGTGACAAAATCTGTGAGAATGTACATAATTTGAACGATTCAAATTTAATATTGAAATTCCACCAAGCACCTTCAGTCGAAATCTTAAATTAAAAGTGTATTTTCAAAGTGAAAATTAAACTTATTTCACCTTTATAAATTGTTGGCAAATGTCAAAAAAACCTTTACTGTTGAAAATAGATAAAATACCTCCTTTCGAGTCACTAATGCTCGTTGCAGTTCAAAATATTTTACAAACCAAACAAGTGTTTATTCACTGCTCTATCAACATTGAAAAAAACGTATTTATAAAATGTAACAAATGTAGCGTTTTTATTCCGTTTACACGGCAAAGAATATCTTCCAATGCTTTATTTAATCTATGTAGTTTTCACTAACGTAAAGCAAAAACATTGAAAGAGTTCCTGCAAATGTAAGCGCAGTGCATGTCTCGGTGGGTAGAATTGTAAAAATCTTACAGCTGAGATAATCTAAAAGGACCAGTTCTCAATAGGACATGTTGCAATTTTGCTCAGAGACCGGAGGATTTGCATACAAAATTCGAATGGGAAAACAGATCGTGTCCATTGGGCGACATCTGTAAGGCTGTATTTACAATTTTGCAGAAAGTTTAGCTTTTGATGTTTCCTCAACGTAAAAGCTAAAATTTATACAAATTATGTCATATTTATTTTTGAGAGTGCGAAGTGGGAATTGTGGGATTTTTTGTTTTTTTTACTAAAGAGAACAGTTTTTACTTTTTTTATAAATTCGAATGTAACTTTGTAGAAATTATTTTTTAATTTTAAACTAGAATTGATTAACGTTGAAAAAATGTATGGATATGATTTTTGACGACAATAATTTCAATAATAAGTATTTCTTTTCTTAATAATCATGCAATAAAAAATGTTCTGAAATAGAATTAACGGTAGTCGCAATTGTGTGTAAAGTCGAAGAAATTAGTCGTAATTTCGGGATTCCTGATCCAGGGATTAGAAATCTTATTTGTAATGTATTTGTTTTGCAAACACTTTCTGAAAGTTTTTTTAATACAATTTTAAAACATGTATATTCGATATTTAATAAAATAACAGAAGCTCTTTGAAATACTTTGTTAAAATTTTCTTTATAAAAACGTACACTATGACGCATTGAAACAAAAGACCTACATAAAATCACGTTTTGATGTATGCAGATACTTCATATCCTCACGGACAATGGCGGACGAGCTCTGTGTTTGGTGTGGAATATTTTTCTAGCTCAAACATTCCTGTGACAAGGCGCCAATGTAAAAGCATCCTTGTGCATCGAACCGAAACCGCATACATTTCCCGACAAATCGAATCTGCAAAATCGTGAGCATGCACGACTGTAGAGAGAATCACAGAAGATCGCAATAGTCAGTACAAACATAAATCACGTAAAGAAAGAATTATGAGAATTTTGAGAAAAAATATGAGAAAAAGGAAAGGATTTTAGTAATTATATTCAAGTATAATAATTGTTTTTTTGTTTTTAGTAGACAAAGAAACATGATTACAACAATCGATCTTGATTTTAACTTATTTTTATGTTCATACTCTTAATTTAATGTATTGTGTAGTATGATGTATTATTTTTTTTTGTCATGTACTGTACTTTTTAATTTTTAAACAATAAATAAATAATTTAATGAATGTGAGTTAGTGAAACTTTTCAACGTCATTTACAGGGTACGGTTATTCCTAATTAACAACTCAGTATTAGAGTTAAATCATTTTAAAAATAATCAAATAATATTTTTAATATACAGATGTAATAAGTTATTTAATCACTTCCATTTTATTTATAAAAGCGAATCAAGATTGTACTTATTACACAACCAGGGGTGAGCTGGAGGGGGCTCAGAGGGGTTCGTGCGAGCCCCTTGTTAAATTAACAGAAAACAATATTCTCAGATCAAATTAGTACATAACTGCAACTTCTGACATATGCTATCTACGACAGCTTCCAGTATACACAGTGGCACATTTTTAGCCATTTACATTGATTAGTTTATGGTAAACTGCATATCGTTGCATATTTTAAGTGTATTTATTAACAATCGTTTGCTAATTTAAAAGTATTGCATATAATTGCTTATGATTGATAAATTGCTTTGATATTAAGCGAGGCCCTTGTTAACGTATTGGCAGCCCACCGCTTTACACAACTATACATTATGATCACGATTGGTTTAGCTTATTGCAAGCATTTTTAACACATTTGTGCTTAGGTTAGCGAAATAATGAAAATGTTAAATACATAAATAATTTGAACGCATTTCTGTCAAGTATTTTTAAAACTATTTGTATAACTTTGCCGTAATACACTATGGTAAGCTTCTGGCTGTAGCTTTTCGTGCGCTTTTCGCTCCAGTTCTTGGCTGGAAACCGCCCACAGCGTGCCACCTGCATGATTCAGCGAGGCGGGTGTGATTTCGCAGACCGCAAACAGAATTCTTAATAATATTCCAAATTGGAGCAGAAAAAAATGCGATGGGTACATTGTTGGGTAACTATACTTCAACCGACATTGCTTGATCGATGTATTGAAAAATTTAAATTATTCATTTTCAAAAGGTGTACTCAGGTTTTGTTTACTTTACGAAGATAACCTAAGCACCTACATTTTGAATAAAAATAATATGTAAGCTCAAAAAAGAGGTATTAATAAATATATGCAATATTATGTTATGCTTTCAATAAAGATACGCAATTTTTTAAAGTAACTGATAACAAAATAATTATTGCACAATTTAGTGGCACGAGTTTTACGTCTTACGACTGAACAAAAATATTGAGAAGTCCAATAAAACAAATCAATTTTCTTTTTAGGGGATTCTTTAAAACTAATAATAGACTCATCTTATATTTTAAAAAATATAAGGTTTATTGATTAGTCGGCTTCCTTAATTGGATTGCAGTCTAGTGATAAAAGTTTTGCACTGGTGAATGGGTGAGTCTATGTTCTCGGTAAAATTAATATCAAACTTGATATTTTTAATTTAAAATTGAGACTTTGGGTTTATGCGAGTGTAGTGTTATTTTTCTTTAGTTGATCTATAATGAAATATGAGATATTTTATCGTATGATCTTCCAAATTCAACATTAATATGTGTTTTTAATCGAATAGATTTAAAATAAAAATATTTCTCTGGTTTATTTTTGCTTAGATTTTGCCATAAACGCTTAACATATACTAATGGATGCTTAAATAAGAAAAAAACAAACTTATAAAATACAAATATATAACGCAATATTTTTTGATGTTTATGTTCTACAGCAGAGGTCGTCAACTTTTTTATGCCTACCGCCCACTTTTGCTTATGTTTCATGTTTAAATTTCCTTACCGCCCACCAATATTGCTATATTTCAATTCGGTAAATGGGTGAAAAAAAATCGAAAGATTTTGGAGTAAAGCAAAAATCGCCCACCGCCCACTAGTGATTAGATCAGGTTGACAATCCGTGTTCTACAGCATTTTTTCCACATTAATATATTGACAACAACGTTTGACGCACACAACTTGTCACCCGATTCGAATCGATCGTTTTCATTTTATTTAAACCTTCTATTTTGTGATTGATATAAATTAGTTTTATGAAATTTATTGTTCGGTTTCTAGAGATAGTGTAAATAATGAGAGGTTCTTTATTTAAATATACTTGAGTTGTAACATGTGTTATATTTTTACGTCTAAGATTTTCAATGCTTACCATAAGTGGAATATAATAATGGCTTTGAATTTGATTGAATTTGAATATCTAACGAATGAGAGTGCTTTCTTTCATATGTAGACGAACCTTCGTACAAATACCACTTCAAAAAAACAACATACCAATAAAATAAAGAAAATTTTCTTAACATACCTTTTACCATTTTCCAACGGCTACTGCGCCCGTATGCTGTCAGATTATTTAGCCAGCAAAGCAATGTGTTACCAAAAATAAAATTCCAAACATATGTACATGAATGCAATATATTTTATATTTAACTTCAACAAACCTGTCGAGCCCGTGTCGTAGCGGTCAACGTCGTTACCTTTCGTGTCGGATCTCACAAGTTCAAGTCCCAGAACAAACACCATTCTTTTTCGATCGATTTAATTGATTTATATTCAAAGGCATAGGTTGTTGTGATGTATATTCCTTTTTACCATAAAACAAAAATTACGTGGTGAAGCGAAATTGATCAGCTAACCACTAGTCTTGATTTAGCCGAATTTTGTATATCCCTACTATCTTATAATAAAAAGAGAGTTTAAGAAACTGAGTAACCTCTGTTGCGATTAGGAGACCATGTTCAACATTGAGAACGGATATTAATGAAGTATGAATATTTAAAATTATGACAGTTAACAACAGTTTTTCGTTCCACACATCCTTACCTTCGAATAGATTCGAACTCGTGAGTTCCGTCATGAAAGCCAACGACGTTGACCACTGTTCTACGGACCCGACATTTGTAAGAATTATTTTTACGTTTATAAAATTAAAAGTTGTAAAACAGATAATAAGGTACAAATTGTATTTGGGCATAATTTGTATTTAAATAATGCGTAGTAATTTAACCTAAAGAAATAAATTCACAAGCAACACCTTCCTAATAAATGATTCTTATTTATATTAAATATCATTAATCAATGTCACTTTTGCGTCAAAATTGTAAATAACATTTATTGTTTTTCAATTTACACATTAGAAACAAACGCTCCACATTTTGTTTTAATAAAATCATTTACGTTTTACATTTTTGATGAAGGAAACAAAAATACCTCTAAGTATATTCCCGCACATCCTTATAAATCGATAGCTTTGCGTAGGGGAATACAATTTGGGCAGAAAACAGTAACAAACAAGGCTATTAGTAAACTCGCCATCTGTCCAACAAGCTCCTACTTGCCAAAGTGACGAGGGAGGCTGGTGAAAGTATAAAGGCGAACGTCAACAGTCGGCACGTCAGTAAATCAATGGAAATAAGTTAAGAAAGTTAATATAATTTAATCTATTCAAATATCATAACGTAAAAACTAAGTTTTAACGCCAAATCTAGCCCTTCCCACAGAAATCGTTTGGTCAATTCTATGTGTAACTTTTCTATACAAAGTAAGTTCAGCATCAACAAAGGTCATTTTTTTTTTAAATATTGAAGTGTTTAGTACTAGGGCAAAGTTCTTCGAGCCTCTTTCATTTTGGTCATTTGCATTCCTTTACCGTCGTTTCCGACAGAAGGGCGGGATTGATACAGATATTACCAAGATAGATTTCATGAGGTTTTAATGCAAGACTATATTTTCCTTCAAAAACTACCAGAACGTAACTTAATAAATAATAGTATTCGACTTTTAATTAGGACTGCGGAGTCGTGGTGTTTTGGGTCAAAGTCGTAAATAAACCAACTGACTCCATTTAAAAAATAATAAAAACAAAAATGATTGCATTTTATAATATATTTAAAATCAGACAAAGTCTTAAGAGATACTTGTTTTTTAATATACTTAACATTTCTTATCTTTTTTAACCTTGGATTATTCGTAAATACCCAGAATCGTAGTCGCGTTAGTTGTATTTCTTATCCTATTTTCAATTGAGTTCATTATCAGTTTTAATTAATATTAAATTTATTAAAAAATAAAATAACCTTATGTTCTTATTCTACATTTATTTATTACAGCAATAAAAAGTGCGGTTCTGACCTTGATAAACAAATATGGAATAAGCACAAAAGAGTGTTTTACTTTTTTAACGCAATACCTTTCCACCAGTAAGTATTGATCGTGAAAAGTTATTAAAATGGTACTATATTAGACAATGTGTTTACTTCTACATATTCTACATATATTTTCATATTGGAAAAAATAGTTTTAAGTTGATTGATTACGCATCGAGTTTCGTTATCATTATTGGTAATTTTTCAAAAGTACAATAAAGAGAAATTCAACAATCTTTCTAAATGAGATGTAAGTACATATCTTTCGTAGCATTGTATACCACGCTTAATCCGAAAGTTACACGGCCTATTATTTCTGCGTTATATTTCCATGTGATTTGCGACGTCTTTACCGCAAAGCAAATGTCAGTATTGTTTTAATCTCGGATGTCATTTTGGAGGGCACGGTGAAGGATGACAACTCGCAACACGTTAAAAGTAATATTTGTCTAGGAGACTTTGGTTGTAACAGGTGACGTCCCCATGCCTATATTGCCATAGAAAAGGAAAATTGACAAGTTGTGAGTGATAGACATAAATGTTGTTTAGTTTTTACCACTGCGTAATTAGAAAAGTCGGGTCCTATGGAGCTGCGGTTGGCGTTGTTGGCTTCCGTGCCGGATCTCACGGCCCCAGTACAAACAGCATTTTTTCAATCAATTAACAATGCTCGCCATGAGCGAAACTGGTCCTGACTTTTATAAATAAAGTGGAAACAAAGTACAAAGATATATTGTGTTTTTTATTAACTATGCAACTTTGTTTTGAAATACCGGTATTGATATTTTTTTCCGATATTACAACCTCTAAAACTAGTATATTTAGCTGGTATATTTCAGTCGCCAATGTACTGTTACTCAATTATTTTTGTATTAACTGTTTATATTTTATTTTGACTCCAAAATACTTTTATATTAACGATAAATACAAATATATTTTATTTTTAATATATTTGACATTGAGGTTCATGCCAATGCGGTAAATACTTTGAAGTTGAAAGATCATACGAGATAAACTTAACTTGAGGAGATTTCACATCACAAACACCACGTCTTAGGTCTCAAATATAAATTGAAAAAAAATACATTTACCTTACCAGCAACTGCACCCAAGTCCGCCTGATCGGTAGAGAAAGTCTTCCCGACCCCAGCCTTCCCAACCTGTTTCATTCCACGACCCCCTAAATTTGAAAAAAATAATTCGCGGACCCTCCTCAATACAAAACATGTTCTGCGGCGTCCCCCAATATGGTAAGCACGGCTTTAGCCAACTATATGACAGCGAGTGACAAAATTCATTGATACAAACATTCAAATTGTTTCTACATAATTAATAAATATTTACTGCGATCCAATCGCTCAGTTTGTATTAAAAAAAGATTCTCAGCATTCCTTCTTGTATGGGAAATATTAAATCTCCACTTGTTCCACCGTCTGGAAAGTTTCGAAATAAACAAAGTTATATTTTTAGCGAAGTATAATGCGATACCCACAGCGAATAATAATGCCAGGCTGACGGCTAGGAATATCACTTTTTCCACATAATACCCATCCAATGTTCGTCTACTTTGTATTATAGTACCGATATTGAAAATTTAAGATTAATAATTTTTCTTTGTAAGCGGCTTATAATTTTAAATCTTTTTTGTATCTTGAAAGAATTCAATTATGATGTGTGTGTGAATGAGGCTTGAGATTAATTTCAATCAACTTCAAACTGTTCCACGGCTTATATTTCAATCCTTGTTTAAAGACTTCTAAGTGAATTGTATCTATCGTGAGAGAATTTTAAATTTAAAAAATAAAAAAACAACACAAAGTAGAAAACATTTCATATTATTTAAAAAGTGTAAGATGTAGGTGTCAAGCTCAATTGGATGATTTATCAGGGTTGTTTAATTAGATTCAGAGTCGTGGAGTTTTATGATAGTACACCTTGCTCCGTGTTTCGTTAAAGTTCAGTGGACAGTCGTTCGGAGAAAAAATACGGACAGCTTCTCCCAAATTTCACAACAGTCAGTATGTTTGTGAATTTTTACTTAATTCGACGTTAAGTAATTTAACTGACATGAGGTTATGTACTAAGCATGCTACTGTCTGTTTTTACATCGAGTAAATAACCTAATTGATAATTTATTGTTTCAATGTATCATTTTTAATGAAAATTGCATAGAAAATCAATTTATAAAATTTCAGTACGAAAATTCTATTCTTTAAACAGCCAAGTCATCGAAATTGACCACTCAGTTAATATCCTTGCAAATAATATATCAATTCTTGAAATAAAATAATTTACCTGATAGTAATTAAAAAATTTTGATACTTACACACCCTCTATTTATAAATTTATATAATTTAAATTCTTAACTTTTTACCGTGCTTAAAATCTTCACGGCAGAAAGTTATGCGTAAAAGGTACATTAAGTCCTATTCTATACTCGTATTATAATAGCTTACTGAAAACACATCTCGAAGGTTTCATATTGTAGCTTCGGTAGGGTAATATAGGTTGGAAAAAATATATTATATATTTTCGTATGTTATTTTATCGGAATTTTCGTCAAGAAAAATATTGAAAACTGTAACGTTGCTATGTGAAATATAGAAAGTGTTACGTCTCGGCATCATTAATACTTGAGTGAAGAATGGATACAGCTTCTATGGCTGAGTGAATTTTCAAGAAAAATCGCCTCGCGAAAAACATTGCCTGAATTCATTTTTCATATTTCTTGATATTATACACTAGTGAGTTTCTATATCTCTGAGAAAAAGAGTTTTGGCGCTTTGCGTTAGACGATTTATAAAGAATTTAGAAATACTGTGCTGCATATTTAATACAAAAGATTTTATTTGTATATAGGTAAAATAGGGGAAAAATCAAAATTTAAATGAAAATTATTTTGGTAATATTTTATTGTTTTTTTTTGTACATGTTGCAATTGATAGTATACACTTAGTCAATGTATTTATTTTTCACTTTAGCCAGTTACACTATACTGGAGTAAGCAAATGAATACTATTTCTCAGTGGTAGTCAATCTGGTCCCTACCGCCCACTAGTGAGCGTTCCAGCTTTCATGGTGGGCGGTAGGTATAAAAAGTTTGACCACCTCTGTTCTAACTAATCGTCAATGTCTACAATGATTACACGGATATAGTTGAATTGTCCACACACTTAAAAATAATCACGCGTGCATTCACAATCTTGCAATTATTCTTCACTGCTGTACGCGCGCAATCACTCGGCTTATTGTGTTTTACTGTCATCTGATATTTTCAAAATTTCAGCGCCTTATGACAATCTGCCCCGCTACACCACTGACTACTCACTTACTACCTTATTCTTTTTGGAAATGAGATCGAAGGTCGGAAAAACAATTAGATATCATAAAAACAGCTTTTGTTCAATTGTTTCTTTAGAAATTCATATGCTTCGCATTGGAAGCGTCGTGGTTAATCTTCTAATATTTAAAAATGAATGTTTGTTTGTTCGTACTGTATGCGTTGCCACACCGCTGATCCAATTGCAATAATCTTTGACAAACATTTTGCTTGCACTTTTGTGAAGGTTATAGGCATAGTAAAATTAACTTACAGTAGGTCTTATATATAAAAACCAATGTTTGTATGTCTGAAATAAAGTTCATTTTTACAACGTATGCTTGCATTTGCGTGAAGGTACAATAAACTTACAGTAGGTGGCGCGTGTGTAGTACCATAGGCAATCGGCAGCAAATGCCAAACAGACAGAAAAAGAAAACATGCACTTCAATAAACATTGTCTTTCTTTGAATGGTATTGCAATGCTTGCCGGGAACCGGCTAGTGTATTATAAAAAAACAAACGCTATTCGTCATAACGAAGAAAAAATCTAAATATTGACGCTATTCTTATTTAAATAAAAAAAATACTTTTGACTCTTGGCCAAGTTTGTATAGTATAATAAACCTCACATAAAATCACCTTCCGTTCCTTTTCCTAGCAGCATTATGAATGCCGTAAAGGTTTTACAACTTTTATAATCCTGAAGGAAGGTCGTTACGGAAATAGCATTTTCCTTAAACATTCGCGTCGGATTTTCCCGGTAATTGTCGCAGCGAGACCTATTGTTTTAGAAGCAAAAGAGAGTAGAAAAAATACCAGGCACTGGCTGGCATGAAATATTGATAGTTAAGACGACACTTCCTTGGAGAATAGCCGCTTCTTTTTGCGACTAAATCGGTTTAGTTCTCAGAAAGTTTGGAATCTTTTTATTATTTCCATGTTTATGATACGTCTCGACAATAAATTATATAAATAGTATACAATAGCTCTTTTGATTAAAGTCGTTTGTCATTCAAACTTTCTTTAAAGCATTTTTAGTATCCCACCATAAAATATTTTGCATTTTACCAGATTTAATAATATAACATGTTAAACAATTTATTTTGACAATCGGCTTTCTACGAAGTATGTTGCGATATTTTTTTGAGTGACAAAAAACAATAAATTGCGAAATCAAAAAAAAAGTGCTTAAACTCCACTTAAGAGACAAAGCATCCACATTACTAATCAAATATTTTTTTTTATTAATATTTATTCCATATTCGCTCCCTATACGGAGCATATGGTCACCACGAAGTTCCTCCATGACTCTCTATCTCCAGCCAGTCTCCTTGCTTCCTCCCAGGTCATCCCAGCGTCCCGCAACTCCGCTGAGTACATCCTGAGAATGGTCATCAGTGGCCTTCCACGACGCCGGTATCCATCCGGTTGGAAGAAGAGACAGGCAGGGTTCAGGCTCTCTTGAGGCATCCTTAACACGTGTCCAAGCCAGGACCACCGCCGCTTCTTTATTTTGGACGTAATTAGAGGCTGGTTAGTCCGCTTTCTAATCCCCGTATTCCTGACAAAGTCAGACCATTTCACTCCAAGCATTCGCCGCAGGCATCTGTTTTCGAAACACAGTATACGGTTACTCTGCGCTTTCGTAAGGTGCCAAATCAAATATAGACCATATAATTTTTGCACCTAGTATGTTATCTGATTTTTACACCGTGAGACATACACAAAAAAAAAATCTTTAATATACCAATTTTCAATGGCCTAAAAATTCACCCATATTACACAAAAATTCAAAAAACAAAATACTCAATTGTATTTATTCCCATTTTTATTTAATAAGACCAGGAGCGATTTCACTCATGATGAACATTATCAACATTGTGAAGTTTCTCACCATTTTGAATATATTTTTATCCATGTCCGCTCCCAATGTGGAGCATATGGCCTCCTAATGGAGGTATCTCAACAAAAGTTTTTTCTACAAGAACTGTTTGTTACTCAGTCACTCAACCTCACTTTCTTTCAAAGTAAGTAGTAGGGAAAGAAAGATAAGGCTAGAATAGAACTAGTGGTTGACTAATCGCTATTGCTACAACTAGTTATGAAAGGATTAGAAGAATGAGAGGAGAGGAAATGATGTGAATTTACATCACAAACACCCAGTCTTTGATCACAACTTTGAATTGAATAATTCTAATATTCACTGTGATTATATTACGAGGATAATATTACTCGAATATATATTTTCTTACTGTGCTTAAAATGTCTCAGATTTGACAATTTTACTATCTTTCAAAACTATGTATAAAAATATTTTAAGGGTAAAAAGTTTTTATAATTAGAAAAAATATGGAAGAAATTATATATGGCTAAAATTTTAATCAAATAACTATAATATATTTATTTATTTGAATAGGATAGGTGAAATGTAGCTATTATAAATGTATTTATATTAAAACAAAGACAATATTCTGTTGTGCTACGTGCATAGGGATAAGAGGGCTAAAAATGTAAAATAAATTTGAAAAAAGTGTTTTAATTTTTTGTTATAAGCCTTTCCGCCAAAAGATCACCTTAAAAGTACTATAAATTTCATAAAAAAACTTACGAATTTCATCATGAAAAAACTTGTGTATATCAAACATTTTTGCCATTTTCAATATTTTGAATTTTTGTGCGATAGATAAATACAGAACCGTCTCCGTTCATACAATAGATTATACAAAATAAACGTGAATATTTCAGAGTTAAACAGAAAAAGGTATCACGAGATGTAAATGTGTATATGTACACCCTGCACATATTTCACCCTTTACTGTCTGAGAATGTTAATAGAAAATATGTCAGGAGAAGGTAAAATATGGCCCGGAAAATACATTTTCTTGGTACAAAAAGGACCCATCTTTTTCTTTTCAATTTGTAGTGCCACCATTTGACGCGGAGAGTATTATTTCAGGCTCTGTTCCGAATCAACAATGAAAGAAGGGATCAAAATGCAAAAGTCACTTTGAAATTATTGTTTGGCGTAAAGGAGAGCCGTGAAAAATACTCCATTACATTTTAACGAGATATTTCTTTGTCTGGAAGGTGTAAAAGTCGTGTATTTTTAATAGGAAAGCATCCTAATTATATGGATCATTTTTTGGAATTTAATATCAGAAGGATTGTTTTAATTATTGAGTCACTTTTAATTTTGGATTGTATACAGTAGAAAGAAAATTTTAAATTAGTGAATTAACGTGTAACTCGACTTCGACTCGTAGCGACGAACAAATTTCTAAACAACTATGACAAATATTAAGAGCCCTTTCTGTACCGCATTTGTCTTTGATTATATATTGCAGTATGTGTCAACATTTGTAAATATATTGAGTAAGGATATCGTATCATGATTAGCCGTAATTACTCAATTTTCTAAAACATTTCACGTTGCATTCTCATTTTTTTTTTACCGTAGTTATTTTTTATATTGATTGACAGTGAGCCAAAAAGCTTTTGAATAAGCCTGTTTTCACAAGTTTAATTTGTGTCAATATTGAATAATTTACCGATACATGTAAATATAAAATATACTTTGTAAACCTATAGAATTTCTTAGTATTTAGTTAAAACTTTTTACTTTGTGGAGGCGCCGTGCTTATGTTTGATAGTAATCACCCAACGGTAGGCTTGCTTTATTTTCACGGGTTTCTTATTTCAAACGACGCGTTTCATTTTTAATCATCTGTCGGAGGCGGCTTGAGCTTGTATTACTACATATCGTATCTTCAGGAGAGCACTATGAAAGTTATGATCAGTAGTAATCAGTCGATGTTTTTAAGCAGTCACATGAATCATTCTTAAGTGTTTTCGAATAATTAACTTTGATTACAATGTTTCAAATAATCTCAAAATTTGCTGCCAAACTCTTTGCACGTAGTTCGTTAGCAACGTGCAAATAAAGCAGGATACAACACCCATCCTATGTAAGTAGATCTAACCGTTCCTTGGACCGACTTGCCTGATATGGTAAATTGGGAATAGAGAATTGATAGAAGAAATAAAAAAAAACATTTTCTGTACACGTTAAGTGCACAACGCCAGATCTTGGACAGTTGTTAAAAATGCATTATCAGTCACAAAAAAATACTGTAGATTCACTAAACGTTAGCTGCATCACTGCTTTATAAAAAATCGGATAGAAAAGCAGTGGTGAGTGAAGGATAGAAAGTTGACCAAATTTATCATCAGAACGTGGTATATAATCAAATCAAGATGAACTGTTTATCAAATAAGCATGTAATATAAGTGTGTGTACTTGTTCCTCATGTCATTTAAACGAGTTAATTTTCTGACAATTTTTTGAATTTGCAACTAATAATAAAAATATTTTACAATTTTACAACGCTAAAAGACTCTGTTTTGTCACTTTAAAATAACAATAAAATTTCATTAATAATTATTGATAGTAATAACTGTGAATCTGATTGATTGTGGCTTATTTTATTTTCAGATTCTTTAAGAAAGAAGATGGATCTTGGACGACTGAAATAGTCGTAGATGTTCCATCGAAGAAGGTTGAAGGATGGGGAATGTCAGAGTTACCAGGTAAATAGATTAATATCATTTGGATTATTGTTGGTTTCAAAATTAGTATCACTTTGCAAGAATTATTTTATAACGATAACTTTTTTTTATGCATGTAGCATGCTTCCAATGTAGAGCATATGGTCTCCTAATGGAGATATCTCAACAACACATTTTCTACAAGAACTTTTTGTCAACTTCTCCTTTTCAAAAAGAGTAGTAGGGATAGAGTTAAAAGGCTCAGACAACACTAATCGCTCTCTCTACCCCTAGTAATTGAGGGAAGGGTGGGAGGGAAAACAAAAACAACAAAAAAAACTATGACTTCGATACTGAGACTCTCAAACCTGTGAGCCAACAACGCTGACTGCGCCATAGCCATTGACGTATTTCACGAAGAATAATTGCTTTTAATCAGTCAAGGTCAAGCACAATAAAAATTAATCAATTCAGATATGACAAACACTTTAGATTTTTGATTCGTATGTAAAACGATATATCATTTTTTTTCAAATTGATATACGGTACCAGAACTTGAAATAAAACTTTCATTGTTTATAAAATCATTTAAAATGTAAGTTATATTTTAATTCTCACTAGCATGTCATTTTTACTTATATTTTATTTATTACGTAATTTTTTCTTGAATCAGTTTGGGCGAAAATTTAATTTTATCAATATTTCCAATTTTACAGGTGTACAATTTTTTTAATTAAATTTCTCGCACAAAATTCGACGATTTTTTGTAAGAAAAATCGTTAGCAGGAAGAAGCTTATTAATTTTAAAATACTCAAATATACTTCTACGCTAAAATATCAAGAAAAAGCTTAAAATAACTCTTCGAAAAAAAATGTAAAGAAAAAAGGAAACACTGGCGGGAGAAACGTGGAGAAAAAGTACTATAAAAGTCTCCCGTTTTGAAATAAAATATAGTAATGAAGAAACTTTTTTTAGCTTGTTATTAGCAATACGAATTAAGGGGGGAAATTTTGAAGTTTTTATTTCAAGCTTTCAACCTAATATTGCTACGGCAGTATTTTAAAGTTTTTCTTTTAAAAAATCTCTAAATAATTCATATTTCTATTGAACCAACTGATTCGTTCTGGTATATGTATATCATATTTGAAAATGTAGTTTCTTTACAGTGAAAAGCGTGAAGTAATAATTACTTTACTGCAATTAATAAAAATAATGAAAAAAAAATAGTACTTTTTCCACACAAAATCATAATGTTTAAAAATTGTATGTCATAGGTGTTAAGCATTTTAACTTTGTGTTATTATAATGTTATTTGTAAATCCTTTTCATTGTTAGTAGTTGCTTACACCTTTTATTTGAATTTACTTGTATAAATAGCACTGTTTATATATTTTTCTTATCAGTTGATAATGCTCGCGATGAGCGTATCCGGTCCTGATCAAATACATTTTATGTGGAAAAAGTACTGAATATCTTTTATTATTTTTATTATAATGCCATTCCACCAAGTATTGACAGTGAACACCTTAATAAAAATTTACTCCAATTATTTTCTTTTACCAAAAATGTAGTTAAATTAAATTTTTTTTTCTATGAAAACTGCTTGCTACTAAGTTGTTCACCTCTCTTTTAAGCAGTGGGTAGAGTGATTAGGATAAATCAACAACAAACTAGTGGTTTGCTAATCGCTCTATTTGCGCTCTGTTTTAAAGTTTCATAAATTCTATACCATACATTCGAGTAAAGATTCATAAGTAGTTTAGTGAATCTATCCACGCTGACATTTGAACCCGTGAACCCTGCAACCGAAGCCAACTACGTTAATCACTCGACCACGGCCCGGCTAATAACAATTGCGATACACTAATTGTATGGTCTAGGCCAGTAGAGGGGAACCTGCGGCCTTTTGGCTACTCTGGTGCGGCTTTTTGACTTTATCAAAATATTCACTTTGATCAAAAATTATATGCAAGCGTTTGGAAAAAGAGCGTAATCAACCCATTACATGTTTGACAATCGAAAAAAAGCGGGGGTGGTGTCAAAGTTTTTCTTTACTGCGGCCCTATGTTGAATCAGATAAATGAATGTGGCATTTTAAAATAAAAAGGTTCCCCACCCCTGGTCTAGGCAGCCCTATGCGAATGGTGTATGTTAAATGGAAATAATCAGTAAAATTTATCTTTTTTTTTTTTAATATGAGCAATGTAAACTATTTGTTGGATGATGATACAGAAAAGATAAATTCGATGTTTAATGAAAAAAAGATTCGAATTAGTAAATCAAAAAAATGTTACATTGTTATTCGAGTAAATTTTAATAATTATTCAACAAAGAATATTTAATAATTATTATTTCAAAATGAATATTTCTGAGCCTTGCCTATCGTTTGATTCTGTTATCCAGTTATCTGTGTACACGTCTCATGCTCGAACATATTCGTAAATGATAATACAACTTCATTGAATTGTATTGTATTTCAATGTACAGGGTATGGGCGGTACAAGATGTTGGCAGTACACATGACATTGATAGGTTTATATCTCTATATAATAATGAGTCGTCCAGTATCAAACACTGCGAAGTCAGTATCATTTCATTTTTCAGGAAAGCCGAAAATTTATTTTCATGTACTTATAAAACGATTTTAAAACAGAATATATGTGTTTCATACCGTGAATGATTCAAGATAAAGTCCTCTAAAAACTCAAGACAATTGTATATAGACGTTTTTCGCACACCGAAGTGTTAGACACCAATTCCTACTTCCGAGACAATTCTAGCAAAAAACTGAACAACGCATAACGTTCGTTAGGCCAGGGGAAACATCTGTTTGACACAGATGTACAACCGTGGTGGGTGGCGGAGGGAATTGCATAAGTTATAAAATATTCCAGCCTGTGGGATTCCGGTGTCTTAGATGACCATTGGGTACTATCCATATGATGTACTTGAGAGAAAGCAAAGCAATTAGCGGAAGACAGGGAAACATGGAGGTGGAGCAACAATATGCCCCACATTGGGAGCGAATATGGTTAAAGAAGAAGAAATTCTTATTAATTGTAATTATCATTATTCGCAGGAATGATGTCAGACATCATCATCTCACTGGACGATCGTTTCCTGTACTTCAGCAACTGGCTCCATGGAGATGTGAGGCAGTACGACATCAGCAATACCGCCAAGCCCATCTTAACTGGTCAAATATTCTTGGGAGGAAAAGTCATGAAAGATCAGCTCAAGGTCTTGGAAGATAAAGAATTAAAGGTAAAGAGACGGTTTAATTTCCTGTGAAAATACAATCAAAAGATTGGTTCACAATAAATCATTTTTAATAGTAAAATTTTCGACATATAATTTATTTTATTACATATTAAACCTACATTATACAGTAATAAAAAACAAATCCAAAAAAATATCAGTATTGTGAATTTATGCAATTTCTTAAAAAGTGTTATAGTTTTTTAACCGCGTAGAAATAAGGTTGTTTTTGTATAAGACTGAGTCAGAAAATCGATATAACTCTGCATTAAACACGAATTTTAATAAATACATACATTATGTTTAAAAAAATACATTTTGAGGCAATACGTCATTCACAATTTTTTCAGGATGATCAACAGTATGCTGAATTGAATAACTTTATACTTACCTAATATTAATTTTATTACCAGGAACAACCATCCCCAGTTTACATTAAGGGTCGTAAATTGTACGGCTCACCGCAGATGCTTCAGCTTTCCCTGGACGGCAAAAGGCTGTATGTCACATCATCTCTCTACTCCCCGTGGGATAAGCAATTCTTCCCAGAAATGATTGAACATGTAAGTTTAAATGACTATAATATAACATTGCCCCAGAAATCTTTTTTTCACTATTTCTTCCGACATCCACTTCCTTTTGGCAAAAGATATATTTGAATAATTTAAGTTGTTTTTGGCTTATATTCTTGTCTACATCAAAAGTTGGTATGACTTTACATTAAACAAGTACTAACCATGACACATCTTCAACTGATTTATTTGTACTGATATGTTATTATCATTTCCCAAAATAAAATATATGTTGAGCGAAAATGCTTCAAGTATCAATGCCACAGAATCAATTAATTTTACCAGACTAGTAAATTTGCACATAACCGTATAGCCGACGTATTTTCTGGCACACCAATATTAAGCTATGTTTATCCATCCACCTATAATAAATTAAATATTCTTTAAGTCATTATTTAAATAATAATAAAACATATTAAATCTCGCTTACCAAGTGTAAAAATCTGCTTTTGATCGAATTTTTTTTATAAAACCCGGGTTTTCAAATTCGGTTTTTAAAAACCGACAAGTCCTTGTGTCAAAACATCAGAAAATTCGATGATACGACTTCACGCTTATATATAACTCTTTCTCATTATCTATTTCCTGTATAAAGAAATAATTTGGGCAACTGATAATTTTCTTTCATTTTAAAAACTCCCTTTTTGAGGTTAATCTAAAATAATCTATACAGATATGAATTTTCTCTTATTTAGAATAAGTCTAAAATAATTCATTCAGAATGTTTAATCCTACCATCTTTCATCTTACATTAGTTTCCTTGATATCAAATTTTATGTAAATGTATTAACAATTTTAATATTTAATTTGTATTTAAATTGGCAAGTCTCGCAAATTTACTTAGCGGCTTGATTCATTCCGTTTCCGAGCAGAAGTGTAGAACCTCATCAGATAAGCCGTTGAAACCGTACTCCTCATTTGCATTATGTGATCGGATTTCTAATCTGCCGCTCGAATCTATGGAGCCATCCATACATTGATTGAAACTGAATACATTACGATGGATTGGAGCTTGCGTCTTCTGGAATAGATTATTTTGGGTTTGCTTTTCGGGTTGACCGGATGGATTATCATTTAAAATAAAAAAATGTCAATAAACGCTAGAGAATCGAATCAATAAGTTATAAAGGAAGCTACATTAACATAATTACAGTTTTTCTTCTTAACTGTAAGTCAGTTTTTTTTAACACATTTAACAACAGAATTTTCATTTAGTTTTTGCTGCACAGATAATGATAAATAAAACGTAGATTTTCATAATATATTTCAAAAGTATGGGTTCTTATTTTGTTGCAAAACTTATATCATTTCGATTCAGCAAGTATTATCAGACATTAGCAGTGCAAACGGTCCACTTGGCCTCAATTTAATATTTCGTATAAGGCGTGAAAAGCCAATGTTTTTTTCATTTAAATTTGTATTATAAATGCTTCATAACTTTTTATTTCAGGGTTCTTGGATGGCTCAAATTGATGTCGATACGGTCAATGGTGGGATGAAGCTGAACAAGGATTTCCTTGTCGAATTTACTGATGCTGGAGATGAGCCAGTGCTTGCTCATGAAATGAGGTAATTGTGAAACATGTATATTTTTTATTTTCAATTGTGCTTTGAGTGCTATCAATATCCTTGATAACAAAACCATAAATCATTAAAATCTTTCGGAGCTAAGCCTCGTCATGAATCCTGATCCTGGAAACCTGACCAATTTAACGATTCATTAATCTCGGGATTGTCCTTGTACCAATTTCAGAATTCACTATAATAGAGCTAGTTAGTATAAAAAAAGTTCAACTGGACTAGAAAACTTAGTCACTAGCATAAGTTCAGACTAATTGTGGAGTCTGTTAATTTAGACACTTTTTCGCTAATGATCTTAATAAGCAACTGTGGTTTATGAAAATAACGAAAACATGAATTGATGCTAAATGATTAATCCCGGGATCACAAAAAATGTCCGGGATTGGATACATTAGTCCTGATCACTTGATTACGTGAACGGCTTTTACACTTTTACGTTTTTTTTTATTAATTTTAATCATTATTTATGGCTCGTATTTTTTTCTGGTCAGAATTTTTATTAAATGGTCAGAATATATCGGCCAGAACAAATAACCATAATTTAAATGAATTTTTTTTTTAAAAAACCTAACCTA
Source organism: Himalopsyche anomala (assembly GCA_031772345.1). Taxonomy (NCBI): domain Eukaryota; kingdom Metazoa; phylum Arthropoda; class Insecta; order Trichoptera; family Rhyacophilidae; genus Himalopsyche; species Himalopsyche anomala. Next base: position 22,293,577 of record CM062831.1, on the reverse strand, counting down.
ACCTAAACTAACCTACTAACCAAAATTGTTTTTAAATATTCTGACCGTTTAATATTTTTATTCTTTCCAAAAATTGATTCAAATTCTGACCATTTAATTTGTTTCCATTATTTATTATCATGCGTTCAATTTCAAGTAACATTTTTTTACGCTTTTTAAATTAATATAATATAATTTACGGTGCAGTAAAGGAAGGAAATCAAATGAAAAATGCCACATCATTAATTTCGAAGGTGAATTTAACGTGGAAAAGTGCCAACAAGCACAATATTCAGCGGTCCGCGTCTCGCCGCCATTTGTCATTTCCCGCAAATGCTTGTTTATGACATCTTGTCTGATTGTTTATTTATTGTTATTATTTATTTGTTGATACTTCGCGGTATTGTTTTGGCTGGCTAACAGGGAATGGGAAATAAGATTATGTTCAACGTGCCAAAATAAATAAAACAAAAGCTTGAATGTGTATTCTTTTCGCGTGGCAGTCAATAATAAATCGTTTATAAACATTTTCTATTCAATTATTTATTTACCGTTGGTTATATGGTTGAGTTCACCGTTTTTTCAAAATTGACTTTTTTTAATAAAGATTTTACAAACAAAATCTACGCCAAGAAAAATAATCTTTATGAAAAGAAAAAGAAAAAAACCACCTGATTGCTGTACGTGTGTATTTTTTTAGATTGGACTAGAACCATCACAAATATCCATTGTCTGCGGATTCAAGTTTTTTTTATTGATAATGCATGTCCACTCCCAATGTGGAGCATATGGTTTCCTAGTCGAGGTATCTCAAGAAGAGTTTTTCTATTAGTACTGTTCGTTAATCAGTCGCTCAATAGAAATGATTGAGCAGGACAAGACTAGTGGTTGGCTAATCACTTTCGTTTTATTTCGTTATTTGAGGATTAGAATGGTAGGTGAAAAATTTTTGAGAAATTACAAACATCCATGCCTTTGAATAGAAATCGAAAATTTGATTGAAAAAATGCTGTTCGTGTTGGGATTTGAACCAGTGAAGTCCTAAATGGAAGCCAATGGCGTTGACCACTGTGTCATAGACCCAACAAATCATGTCAATACATCGATTAAAAGAACAAAATGGAAAAGACCACTCGGCGACTGACAAATAAATGAAAAAAATTGTTTGCTATTCTAGCCTTATTAAAAAAAAAAAACTCTTTAGCAAGGGTTGTTTTTAAAGCGATACTACAATTTTGCAATAAAGTGATTTAAGCTCTTCGAAATTGATAAAAAATATTTTTTAAATAATGAATACATGTAGTTAAGTTTGTTTTTTCACTGCATGTTTAACTAGTCTTTCATCCTGTTTGGCTGTCTGAAATCTGTCAAAAAGAGTTCTCAAATGAAAAAATATGTCTCACCCTGCCACATCAAGTTATGTCAAAGTAATCAAGTTTTTCATAACGTGTTAAAAAAATAACACAACTAAAAAACATAGTTTAAGATATAAATTCAATATAAAATTTGGACGTTTAAAATTTATAAAAAAATAATGAGCAAAATAACAAGGGATTTAAAAAACATGTGTCGAAAGCGAATCAAGATGTTACAAGTCATACAAAGACATCTTTTAAACCGTTTTTTTTTTAATACCATGAATAAGATAGAGAATTTTATTGAAATAGCAATAAATGATTTTTATACGGTAAAAACACAAAACGCCTACTTGTAACTTTTATTTTGCCAAAGATTTTTTTTTAAAATAGAATATAGTTGTTTAGTTTTAAGGCATCTAAGAGAAGATCCAAATTTGTTTTTTTTTGTTTTTTGACTCGTTTTTGTCAAATTCGGTTTTTATATACGCTTGAACTTCATTTGAGACTACACAACATAAATATTTTCAAAATAAACCTAAATTTAATATTTTTAATAAAATTCATTGATCTTATATTATATATACTATTTTTTCAACTACATATTTCACATAATTTCATTTTTTACTATGGATATATCAAATAAAAGTATTAACGTTGTTTAGGGAATAAACAAATATATATTCTAATATTAAAAACCTAGTTACCTACCAAGTTTAACAGCCTTTTGATTTAGATTTTTTTACAAAAACAAATCTTTTCTTCAAAACTGACAATCTCTAATTACAAGGCTCTCGCGATATGCCTGTCATGTGCTCAATACGAAGAATAACTAAAGGTAGAAAAGGTCTTTGAAGAAAATTATGTTCTGAGTAGCCCGTTATTTTATCTCAGTCCTACAGACGAAAAACATTTAGGTTAGGCAAATAACTGTTGAACACTTTTCTGAAACAAGTTAAAATTATAATTAATTATTGAAGCGGAATATGTCCACTTAGAAATCCCAATCAGTAAGTTCACAAAGTGTCCTCGAATTTGAATAAATTCAGCATTTAGTTAATTCCTTTACACTTCTTCTTCAATACAGCCCCATTCCACTTCGGTCCAACAAAGTTAATTTAATAATAAAACTCAACCAACCACCCCACCCTCCCTTCTTTTCAACACTCAATTCAGTGGTAGATAACTTACTTTAGATTCGTAAAAAATAGACTAGATATATCAGCGTGTCCGACCTGTTTTTGTTGTAATAAAACTTCTTTGACACTCGAAGAATGGTATTTTAATGTTACTTGCGCATTCAAACTTCAATTTTTAATATTTCGATGTATTTGGTGGTAAACGTTGTTGAAGTTAATTATTAACATAAAACCAATTTTAATCATTTTTTACTCCATGTTTTGTGTTATGACAGGTAATTTAAAAAAAAATGAATTTTAACCAAATCTTGTCGATTAGTAAATTTTGTAATCTTATTTAGAAAAACACAATATTCCTTTGTACTTATTTCTACTTTTTATTTATCAAGATCAGTACCAGTTTCGCTCATGGCGAACATTGTCAATCGATAAGAAATATAATTTTATTTGTTTTTGTATAAATAGCACTGTTCTAATGCCTTTCCACCTAGTATTGACAGTGAACACCCTAAAAGTGACTTGTAATGATAAGTGACTTGTAATTGTCTTACGTCTGATAATGCTTCTTAATGAAACGAAGCACGTGTCATTATTTTAACACATAAAATTGTATTTCATATTTCTTAAGTAAAGTTATATACATTTATCCAGTAAGCTCTGAAGATTTTTTTTAAATCAGTGGAATTAAATGTATAGCAGAAATCGAAAAATTTGAATATAAAGTCTGTAGTTTTAACATTTTATATCGCATAGTTAATTAAATTATAAAAATAAAGAAACAATAATGCCGATCTAAAATATATAAAATAATGATTTAATAATCAATGACAATTGTTTTCTCTGCCAAACATGCTTTCAATTGGAAAATCACCTATATCAGTATCTTTATTATATCTGAAGTACAGAAATAAAACTTTATATATACGCAGAACGACAATGCTTTTCTACGATAAAACCTACGATCTTTAAGTGTATGTACTTATTGATGTTTTAAATTCGTAATTATCATTTCAGACATGTTCTTATCAAGTGTTTCCAATATGAGAAAGTATTTTTTAGTAGAGAATATTCTACGTTACCCGTTATTATTAGATTGAATAAGTTTTCTACCACTGTCTTATCGGTTAGCAAAAGCACCAAATTGTTTCAAATAAAGTCATCCAAAATATGTACGAGGCCAGTATTCTGGATAATTTGGAATACAGAAATGCTAAGTTTTATTAAATTCATTTACCGATAAATATTTATGGACAGTGTTCGAGAGAAGATTGTTTTGTAAGCCGAGGTCGTGAGCAAAATTTTATCAAAATGAAAACATGTTTTCAGGCCAACTTTTTTTTGTAAATCCTTTTTATGAAAGAAAAGCTAACGGTTATTTGATAAAAAAGGGAAAACTTAAAGCCTTTTATCGAAGTAAATATTGTTAAAGTTGTCAGAGGCTTCTGGCATTATTTTGGTATTTGGGTGATAATATCGAGAAAAGGTTCATTTCTCTGAAAAGTTGTGGGTCTATTTTTAGCAGAAAAATATGTTATGGATAAAATTATGATAATCGAAAGAACATTGTTTTCTTTCAAGCCTGCTCTCTGAAAACAAATTTTTACTGGATTGAAAACGTTTTATATTTTCGAAAGCTTCTTGTTAACCAATCGCTAGTTATAAAAGAGGAGTAGAGAAGAAATAGCAGAGAATGGGTTTTTGCTGAACGCAGGAAAACGTAAAATATTCTTTTTACTTTACGATAATGTTGATCTTTGCCCAAGCAATGTAAAAATTGTAATTATCATGTAAAATCAAATGATGACTTATTAAAGTTTATAGTTTTAACTGTCAATGCTATGTAGAAAGACACTTTTTTGCATGTGTAGTAAAATACAAGCGTATTTAGATAAAATAATATGTCTGCTCTTAATGTGTTGCATGTGGCCTCCTAATGAAGACATCTCAACAGATATTTTTTTTACGAGAACTGTTTGTTACCTCACTTTTTTTCAAAATGAGTAGTAGAAAAAGAAAGATAAGGCTAGGACTGGTGGTTGGCTAATCTCTATTGCTAAACCCAGTTATTAAAGAATTAGAAGGATGGGAGGAAAGGAAATAATGTGAACTGACGTCACAAACACCCAGTTTTTGATCACAACTTTGAATTGAATAATTCCCAAATTCACTGTGATCTTAATGGGAATCGCAGGTCTGGGTTCGATTTAGATTTACGCAGTCATAAACTATCGCAGGTTTGCAAAAATGTACAACTTCGGGGACAAGGATTGTGGAACCAGTTTCAATTGCTTTAATTTGTCGAAAACGTTCTGAAGGTGTGAATTAAGTACAGAAAAATAATTTTATTTTTATATTGATAAAAAATGATAATTAAACGTGCTAAAAATTGGTGCAATCTTTCCGGATCAGTGGTGCCAAATACAGTGATGTGTTTTGATTGAACTGATTATGTTCCTTCAATAATACAAAGGTTCATTCAATATCACCTGGTAACGATTATAAATAAAAAAATATTGTTTATGTTTGCGACTATTCAAGGGCATCCATAAAACGTATTAAGCTTTAGGTATTCGAATACAGATTGATTTTTATTTTATTTCTCGTGCAACATATTTGTATCAACTGCTCGAAAATGAGAAGATGATTATATATATAATAAAAGCCAGCAATTTAATTAACGTCAGATAGGTTTCTTTCTAGTTTTTTTGGAAGTAGGAAAATAATCGAATAATTTCTTTTCATATCTATATTACTAGAGAAAAACGCTTTTTCTAGGTGATTCTGATTGATACCATCTATATTGTTGTATTTTATTCTACAACAATGAAAGAAATTAACGCTGCGTCATTGACAAATACAATGTTAGCTCATTTTATAAGAGAGCAAAAAACGTTTTTTTTATTACTTCTATAAAGTATGTTGTTAATTTTAATAAATTCTAGCTTATTCTTTTAAAATCTATTCAGAGAAAACCACTATTTTATATGTTTAAATTTCCTTCTTTTAAAAATGACTACTTTTCAAGTTGAGTTACCGCTCACTTTTATTATATTAATTAAAATGATAATAAAAACCTTGATTTTTTTTCTGAGAATCTTACAAGGCGTTCGTGTTTTTTTTATTAATTACAAAGAAAAACTATATTTAATGATTGAAATGATTCATTATACATTTAAAATAAGTTAATTTTTCTTTCTTATTAAAGGATTACTCACGTATCTTTATCCTTGGGCAAGTATATAGATAACTAAATAACTACTTGCTAGGTTCAAAAGTTTTCAGCCTAAGGATATTCAAGATTTAAAAGAATCAAACATTTACTTTGATTATTCGATATTCATCATTATTAATTTCGTTGTATTTTTAGAATAGCTTATAAACTTTTTTACCAGTTGCTACATATTTGGAATGGAAAATTTTCACCGAAACTTCACTCGACCTTCATATATTACAAAGTTTTGCGAATTAATTATCATAAATAGAAAATTTTCCACCCCCTTAGTTGATAAAATTTTCAATTGTAGGTTGTTGATTTTTCCAGTCGGCGCTCATCAAGTTATCGTTAATTCAAACCAGTTTGTTCGGTTTCCTCTATTTTCAAGCACTTTTACCAGTGCGGTGTTATCGTGTAAGCAAGCATTTAAAAAATATATTTAATCACGTTAATATTCTTCGTACCAAAACGATATTTGATATTTTTTAGTCCATGTTCACTCCTAGTATGAGTCATATGGTTTTTTGAAAAGGTATATGAGAACAGAGTTTTGAAAAGAGATATTAAAGCTATAGAATTGATAGTAATGATCGTTCGAAACCCTGTTGCTTTAAGATTGGATGGGTAAGAGAAAATTTTTAGACATCACAATTACCCATGCCTTCGAACAGAAATCGATTGAAAAAAATACCGTTCGAACTAGGATTTGAGCCCGTGAAATCCGTCACCAAAGCCAACGACGTTGACCAATGCGTCATGAACCCAATAGAAATGATTTATTACAAAGCTTTTTTTTCTAATGACTGTTAACTGTGACATCTTTTATGTAAAATTGCAAAAAAATGATCCTGTAAATTAATGGTCAACGCTTAATTTTCGTTCACCGTTGTATTATTCGAATACTAAATATTAATCGTATCGAGAGCGATTAGCTAACCATTAATCCTGCCCTAGCCCTATCCTTCTATTCCTACTCTTTTTGGAAAAGGAGAAGTTGAGCAAATGAGTTACAAGCAGTTCTCGTAGAAACACTTCTGCTGAGATAAACTCCATTAGGAGTCCATATGATGTGAAAAAGATAATATTCATTGATTATTTTTATAGATATGTATATAAAATAAATAATAACTTTCTCGGTATACTTTTTAAATTTAATGTCAATTTATTTGGCATGAGAAACGATTCTTACGCCACTGGTCGAAACGCTCCCCATAGTCTCAGAACGGTTGTGTGCGTATTCAAATGAAACTGGGGTAGTTTGTTTGGGGGTGCTTCTCGTAAATTTAATTTTGTTGTTCTTAATAAGGGTTACGTCGCTGTGTTTTTACTAGTTTTATATATTTTTTAACAAACATTTACCCATATTTTAATATTTAAAAATGACAAGCTGTAGCCCTTAATCCCTCACCAATTCAAATCACTAGGGAAAATTATCAGTACGCAGATATATGTTAAACTTAATACTGACTAATGTTGAGCGATATTAGGTACTATATTCTTTCATTTTCATCGTTTTAAATGGTTAAGGTTTTGCGATCAATCGAGTTCTCTATCAGCCCAATTAACCAATTAATTAATTAATTATGTAAATGGTGAATTTATTTGTGTTCATGAATACATCTTGCTATATTAAAGTTTGCTGCTAAATAAGTAGTTTAATTATGTATTTATAATTGGACTTAATTTATCGAAATTTCTTTATATTTAGTATACAAAGTTCGATCAGCGTTTGGTGAAAAATACGATTAGAAAACATTTTTAGATATACGAAAAAATAAACACTCTCATATACTTATTCAACATTTTTTTTTTAGTTTAATCAGCACCAGTTTCACCATATCAAATAAATGTCTAATTAGTACAAAGGATTGCTTATTTTTTCAATATAATGCCTTTCCACCAAGTATTGACAGCAAACACCTTCCAATCGATTTTTAGATATTAATATAGCATTACCTACAAGCATGTTATTCTTGTTTTCAAAGAGAGTAGTAGGGATATAAGGATAAGGCTAGGACAGGACTAGCGGTAAACTGATCACTCTTGCTACGTCCAGTTTTTGAAGGATCGGAAATGGTAGGAGTGATATCACAAACATCCATGCCTTCGAACAGAAATCTATAAATCGATCGAAAAAACAATACTCGAACCCGTGAGGTCTGGCACGGAAGCCCACAACGCTAACCACTCCGCCATTGGATCCGGTAAAATAAAAGTTGAGCGCCTAAGTAACAAACAGTTCTCGTAGAAAAACTTCTGTTGAAATACCTACATTAGAAGGCCATATGCTCCACTTTGGAAGCGGACATGCATAAAAAGGCATATTATCAACAATTTAACGCGCATTCATAAGTAAATATTGACAATAATATTATATAAACAAATCATATAATATTAATTATATTTACATTTACATACGGTTAATATTATTATTTAAAAATAAACTTACAACTATTTATAATTACTAGCCACAAATTTTATTCCTGTTGTAAAAATTTCAACAACCACATATTTTTAATGTGACACCCTTGAATTTATTTTGCCCTTGCTTTCATACAAATCCAATTACTTTTGACTTCATCTGGGATTAGAAAACAGGCAAGGGCGCTGACCGCAGAGCCTTCTGTAGGATCTCAACCCCTTTTTTCTTAAGTTCATTCTCACCTTTAATTTTATTCAAGAATTGTGCTATAAAAAAGGATCAACTCGTCTTAACTTGTACACTTTGAGGGGGAAGATTTTTCATTTAACTTTTTTCATGATTAAAATAAAAGTTTTGAATATTTGATATCGTTGATTTGAAGCTTCACAATTTTCAAAAAAAAAATGAAAACAGAGAGAGGAACGATTACAAATTTATCAAAGTGATATTCGAAATTATATTTTTTGTATTTTGTTTTCATTTTTCTTTTTATTTTACTTATTATGATAGGTTTCGCTTTTTTGTTATGACTCACTCCATAGGTTGTTATAAAAGCAATCAAAGGGAAGAATAATAGGGTTTTAGTTTGCTGATCGTTTTTCTACACCTCATTTTGTGACCTTGCAGGGTAATTAAAATGTATGACAATATCAAATATTCGCATGCCATTGAATTAAAAAACGATCTTAATCTTTAATCAGTCGATAATACAAATTCATGATCTATAGTTAAATATAAATAAGCCCTGCGGGGTGGGGCTCGTCTCCAATTTAATAGCACTATAACACTAAATATCAGAGTCTAAGGCACAGTGGTCAACGATGTTAGCTTCTATGCCGGACCTCACGGGTTCGAATTCCAGTACGAACAGCATTTTTTTATTTGTATTTTTGTGATGTCTAAAAGTTGTCTCCACCAGCCCAATTCTATAATAATGAAGTGAGATTAATTAACCAACCACTAAACTTGACCTAGCTCTATTCTTCGAAAAAAAAGTAGAGGTTGAGCAACTGAGTAACAAGCAGTTCTCGTAAAAAATAAAGTCTTTTGATGTACGTCCATAATGAGGCTATACGTTCCACATTGGAAGCGGACATGGATAAAAACCAACGAATATTAGTTGATTTTTTTTTATGAAATTATATCGTGCGCCAAAAATCACCAACCAGAAATATAAAAAACCAGATACGTAAAATTATGCTGATAAGAATATTTCGGGAATTTACTCGATATTTACACGAAAAGTTAGAACAACACAAATGACCATATACAAGATTTTAAATTACAGATGCTTAAAATCTTTATTATTTTAGTATTGATATTTAGAGCGCCAATAAAGTATTTTTTTTCTGAAATCAACAAATACCATTCCTAATGTTGCTAATTAAATGCAATTTTACTCTTCAGGTTTTGGCTTACACTTAACTTACTATAATTGGCATGTAATACGCTTTACAAAAAACCATTACAGGTAAAATCATAGCGGCGTATTCGGGCTAATACCGTATTTCCTTCATGAAAGTATAACTGAAGGATTTCCTCTCTGCCATCATAAATCTTAAACAAACAACACACAATGACATATGAAATAGAAAAGACAAAACTGTGTACTGTCGAGTGGGAACTGGTTAACTAAATTATTATTTATTCATAATATTATATTTCTGGTTGACGAATCTTATGTGTTGTTATTGTTTCTCGTACATTAGTTAATTAAATTGGGGCTTGTATGTGGAATTAGTCAAGAGCTTTGTTCCACGTCAAATACGATCGTTTAATACTTGTGCGCACAATACGTTATGCTGTCATTCAAAATTATTGGCGAGGATTTATTTACCTTGAAATATGTGCAAGAATATTGACGTACTACGTTGTTTAAATAAATGAAATTATAATTGTATCGTTTACCAAGCACAGAATAACATATTACTTTGTACATCTCAAAGTAGTAGCTTGCTATGTTTAGTATAATAAGTACTCTTCTCTGAGTAAAGAGTCTCCAATATTTTTTATCACCAATTTTGCCACCTTCGCTAGCGGTGTTCCAGAGTAAGAATCGTTGCACGTAAAGTTCATATATATATTTTTCAATCGACTTCTAAATTGAAGGGGATCGATATCCATGATGTTTATCCACCAATGCATACCCTAGGTTTATTTTTCAATTCATACCCATTCCTTAGGAGAGTGATTGTGTGACAAAGCAATAAGAAGTTATAGTCGAACATTTCCTAGCAAGAAAAGCTTCGTTGTGAGAACATATGCTCCCAATTAGAAGTTCCTAGATGTTGGTTTCTTGACATATCAGGAATTTATTGTGAGGGAAATAACCACATAACAGGAGCCCTTGAGAGGTGAAGTAAACTTTTTTCATGGACATTTAAGTACAATCACATCTTTACTTGGTGTGTTGGTGGATTGCATATTGTTTTATATTACGGAGATAAAACTATTGCAATGTGTTTTAACTGATGTTACTTCACTTTTACGACACTTTAAGATGAGTAGAATAGTAAAACGCATTTATTTTTTTTCCTAAATACCACTTGGCTCAATAGGCTCATATGATGTTATCAATTCTTCTTTTTTATGGCCAAATTTTCATGTCTAATAACTTTTCCGGTTCTAAGCTCCAGAAATGCGACCCCAATACCCACATTTTCTTAAATATCTACTTTAATATGGGTGATACAATGTTTATAATTAAGGTATTCTTATATCATAGTTTTTTTAACCTTTTGTAGTTTATATAAATACGCGATAACGCGATAACGAGATAAGCGCCCGTGATAAGCGATCGTTCGTAAGATAGCTGGGCTAAACGCGTCAGTTGCAATTTTATATGTGTGCTGGGATGACGTCTTTTTTACGCGCAACTTAAAATATGATTATTTATTAAAATAACACGGATTTTTATTAAAAAAAAAATGTATGAGGAATGATGCAGAGAGATATTTTAAGGCCCTTAGACTATTTTTGTTTTGAAATTCATAAGAATAAGGCCAATAATGAGGAAACCACCAACGACCCCTATCGGCAGAAAAGTATTTTTCTAGTCTCAGAGCCGCGAGAGATAATGCCCTTCAGTTACAAAAGACATGTGGTTTCAGTAGTCATTTATAACTAAATCTTTTTTGCCTTGATTGTTAATGAGTATTAATTGTTTCGTTTTTAATGGATACATTAAAAAGAAACACAACGTAATAAAGCTGTATTCCTTATACAGGATAATATTGCTTTAGAGAGAGATGATTTTAAGACAAAGGTATGGCTTAGTATAGAAATATCTTTCGTTGTATAATATATTGCTTGTATATTTCATAACCGGGCAAGGTCATTTCGCTCCCAAGGTCTCTTCTACCTTACTCGGTTGAATGATACGTCATATTTCAAATGAAGCAAGGTATAGTATCCTATGGGAATTTCCGGAGGCGAACAATAAATGGGTAGAGTAACTCAAGTCAGTCCGAATAACTGGAAACAACCGAGATAAATATAAAGCACTTTTTGTACCGATTCTACAGTTTTTATTCAGTTGATAATGCCCGCGATGGGTAAAATCAGTTCTAATATTTATGAACACACGTGAAAATACTACATAAAATTGTTTTGAATATAATGTATTTCTACTAAAAAATGACAGTTTGGCTGACAGACAGGCTTTTATAGAATCAGTCCCGGCAATTAATTGAAAGCGCGATAACCTATTATGTCACGGGATACTCTATTTATCTGTAACAGGTAAACATTCCGGTTAAATAAAATGAATACCATATGAAGGTGAAGATTTGGTTGTTTTGTTTTTCTATTGTATACATTTTTTTTCACAGTTCTCAGTTCTGATAAAAGCGAGCTTTAGTCACTCTTATATTAACAGCAACCATCTTTGAAAATTTATATTAAAATCATTTTTTATAAACACAAAACCACCGTTGATTGTTATAATGGCGATATTCACTCTCGCTTTCTTAATACCTAATTATTTAAATTGTTAAGAAGCTTCTATAGTTTCGTCTTAATTCGTCGGCATTTAAACCTTCGTTTAGTTCGTCTATAAAAACGTTTTATAAATACCCAACACTTTCCCAAATCTTCCCACGTTTCATTTTATTAGGTTGGGAAAATGCCTAACTGCCAATTTCCGAACACGATTTTTCTACAGCCTGAGTGTTAAGTATCTCATTATTCATGCCCTAGGCATCTGAAACATCAATTTATGCTGAAATAAAGACGAGAGCGAAACTTAATAATGTTTTAATTAACATTAATATAAAATAATTATTTAGCAAGCTTAACAAAATAAGCAAATTAAACATTCATTTGTTTTACTAATTGTACTGTAATTGTGGTCTTTTCTACTAATTATTTATTTTGAAGATTTAAGATTCGATATCAATCGGGAATATCTTGAAAATTTTTATTGAGTATGATTTTTAATCTACAATGTTATTTTTTTTAAATAAACTTAAGCAATATGATCAACAAGTTTTTAATTTATTTAATAAGTGTTTATTTTTAATTATTTCACGACCTGTTTATTACTAAAATCATTTTGTAATTCTTCTTAGAGTCTCTTTCACTGCTTATGTTTTTGTCATTTGCATTCCTTTGCCTCATCGTTGCCGACGAAAGGGCGTGGTCGCTATAAATTTGAGCAATCCTTAGTGAAGCCAGTTCACAGGAATACCATGTGCGATCATTTGTAAATCACAATATATATACCTCCCCACATACTATTTCTATCAACTAAGTAGATACAAACTTAAACATCGCGTTACCTTTGGATTCAAATGAATAAATCTACAACTGATGTTATAGAAATCAAGTTTCGATAAACAAAACAAGACACAATCATAGACCATTTTAGATTATGTTAACAAGTTTTTTTACTTCAAATTAAATATTTTACAAATCAAAATAAATCTTTTATAAATAAAGCGAAATTTGAATATTCGCTTTCTAGTGAAGAATTAAATTAAAGCGTAAAATATTTGAACGACTCAAATATCATATTATATTCCAATTCAGATGTTTTGTGCGTTAAATTTATTAATTAATATGTAATAATGATGAATCCATTGAATAAGTATATTCTAAGACCAAATGTTTTGACAGGAGTTTGTTGTCAGACTGAATTGGATCAAATTTTGAGATCATACAAGAGTTTGTTACCACTGTTACGCCGGCAAATAGAAACAAACATTACATCAATATTTACTGGAGAATTTCTGCAGTAGATGCTTAAAAAGCGTAATAAATTGAATACATTTATATGAGAATGACAAAATTAATTTATTAAAACTGTCTAATTTGTTGTTTCAATTTTTAAAAACCTTATTTGCGGCAATATTAATATTGATTGATACAATATTTAATGACGATCACGATGAATTGATCACAGAAAGTATAAAAATAAATAAAAAATTCAGACTCTAAAAACTTTATCGGTCAGAAAGTCAAGTTTTCAAGCTTTTTGTTACATTATCTTACCTTTTTGTGTTCGTCATAATAGTTGACACCTGTATAACTTAAATGTCTAATTGAATAGATTATTCTGAAGTTCACTTTCCTTCCGTACATTTTTAACTGTTCAACCATAAAAAGCGATACGTAAAGAGAGTGGGACTAGTTGCTTTTTTAACCGCATCTTTCTATCCTAACACTTTCCAAAAAAGAGAGATTGAGCAGCCAAACAACAACCGATTCCCGTAAAAAATATTTTGTGACGAAAAAAAATATCATACTAATTTAATGTTTTTCTTTTTTCTAGATACCCTGGAGGAGACTGCACATCCGACATTTGGCTGGCAGATGAAGATAACTAAACTTAACACAGTTAATCATTTTTATAAAGTATATCATTTTAAAATATGGGAGATTTTTTGCTTGAAGGATTCAATAAATGGGTTTAGTTTTTTTTTAATATTTTTATTTGAAGAATCGCATAAATACTTGGATATGTAATTATAAACTCAAATAAATATATTGGAGATAAAATGAATTGTTTTATTTTTTTATCGAAGGGAACGAGCTTTCATTTAAACCCTTAACTTATACGTAATATAGTGAACTAAAAAGTAAATGAAAAGAATTTTACCATTATCCAATATTTAAACACATTATGAGCGGTTTCGCTCCTCACGAGCCTGATTAAATAAATTTTAAAGTGGAGAAAGTACTAAAAATCTTTTATTATTTTTATTATAATGCCATTCTACCTAGTATTGACAGTGAACACCTTAAAAGTGAACATTATGAGCATTCAACAACGTTATCAAATTCTATCATGACCTTGGAAAAAATAAGTTATGTCGGTCATTTGTCAACAGGTATTCTTGAAAATAGCATTAGGTGAACATCCATTCACGAATTGGAAAAGGTCGAATAAAGAATAGAATAGCTTATTAAAACATACAGTAAAACCTATATTGTTTTATTGTAGTTTTCAAAATATAATAAGTGATACTTAAAAAATATATTTTTTTATGCTCTGAACCGTAGAAAAACTTACTATTATGAAATAGAATGTATACTGATACAGAGTTACAACATTTTTTATTCACATTTGTTAGGTGGCTTAATTAGGCTTCACAAGGCCTTTTAGCTTCAGGGGATGGTTCCTAAAAAGTGATTCATTTGTTTAAAAGAGAGCTATAAATTAAAATCGTAATAAAAACATTTTGATAAAACATTAATCACTACGTTACAACATTTTAATGAAGAGGGAGGGGAGGGGCTAAAATGTGTGACGTAATATATCCAGGTGAATAATCTATATGACGGAAAGTGTGACAGTGGTAAGAGAAGAGTCAAAATACCTAAATCGATGTAATTTAGAATTTCGACTGAAGGTGCTTGATGGAAATTTGTGTTTAGATTAGTACTATTTTCATTATTTTTTCGGTGCTCGAAGGTTCGAGTGCATTCGCGCACTGGATAGCACCGGAAGATGCCGGGAGACGAAACCCGGGTCGTGTTCGGCCAAAATTATAATGGAAACGTACATTATGAAAATAGTTCTAATCTAAAATCGATGTGTTATTCGAAATTGACTCACAATCAGACCTTATAAACTATTCCATCATCAGTTGATATAGTCTTGAAAACTACAAATAAACAGTGCTCACAAAATTATTATACCTAAAATGATGAATATTTTGAAAATAAATCACATTTGCAACCGATTAAAATCGAAAATTGTAACACGCATATTATTATTTGTGAAGGCATATATCGAAACATTCTTCGCATTTATATTTAAACGCTGAAAAACGGTGTAAAGGGATGTGAATCAAAAAACCTCCCTTAAAGTTTACTTAACGCTTTATAAATATTTCCGAGTGTATTTACTTTTAAAGGATTCGCATTTTTTTGTTTCCTTTGTATAACATGTTTTTTTTTTTTTGAAATAGCGATGCTGAATAGGAAAATAAATGTTTTTGTAGAGTAGTTTAACGTTTAAAATACTGTTTATACTGAAAAGCTTTATAAATACACTGAACATTTCATGATATCAAGAAAAATCTTCGTGTGAATAGGTAGGTATCCGTGTTTTTTCAATCTTCATATCTAAAAAGATTAAATACTTTTTTGTTGTAATCCCACATCATTTAGCAAATATCATAGCAGTTTGACTTGTCGCAAACCAAATAATTCTATGAACACTACGAGCATAATTAATCGATACAAACAGCATTTTAATTGATATATGTTAATATATATATATAATTAATATTTATAAGGTACTGACGTTTGTGAAGTCTACATATTCCTTCAGACCAGTGGTTCCTGTGGACCCCCAGGGGTGCGTGGACAACGTCAGGGGGTCCGCGGATTCCTTTCCTATCTCTACTACTCTTTGAAAAAGTGATTTTGAGCGACTGACTAACATACAGTTCTCGTAGAAAAACATCTGTCCACATTGGAAACAGGCATGGAAAAAAATACCTTTCAAGTCGTTAACTTTATTATTTCACTTGGGGGTCTACGGTTAGATTTTTGCTATGAAAGGGGTCCACGAGCATAATAAGTTTGGGTATCACTGCTTTAGACCCAACCTTGTGCCCGCAGGCGCCATGGCGACTGTGGACTGATTTCTATGCGCCCGCCAACATTGGCCCGCAACATTTTTTATAATGAATATTATACTTTTTACATGATTTACAAATGCTTATTTTGCGTTTGATTTTTGGTTGTAAAAAATATAAATAAATATGTATTTATTATCTTTGTTCAATTATAAATATCCTTAAAAATACTAATATTTAAGAATGCCCCCTAGAGTCCAAAAATTTTGGGGATCTCTGCTTTAGATCAATCTTATCCTTAAATAACGGGGCACGGTGAGAACGATTAACCAATTGGCAATATTTTTTCTATCTTTACTTTTTTCGAAAAAAGAGAGAAAAACTTATGTTAATATATCTTCATTAAAAGGCCATGTGATAAACATTAATATCTGACATGGATTATAACAAATACAATGCCTTACCACAGGTTCCCTAGAATTGATAGTTTTAATGCGTTACTTGAATGATTGCATTATTTTGAATTTTATTTTGAAATTCTTGCTTATGAACAGTCCTCCTTTTTTATGATTTTTCAGACAAAAACTTTGCTGTACGATCATGGAATCAATTCTTTATATGAAAGCTTGCATACGCTGTTTTTCCAATAGATTTCATTTCAATGTTATTTATGACTGATTTGTTTTCAAAACATTCCTCCCATTTTCTATCTGATTTGTTTTTCAAGAAAGTTTATTTATATAGTAGATACTAGTAGTGAAAGCTTTACCCTAGCAAACAAATGCGTCTAAATAGGGTCAACTATAAATTTAGATTTTTTTAAATTGCTGAATTTGATCACGTGGGTTTTTGCGATTTGCTTTCTCCTCAAATTAATCTCGAATGATTTTAAATAAAAAAATATTTTGCTCATTGACAATTATTAGCTACAATGCTAAATAAAATATTATTTGAAGAAATTTAAAAAATAGCTTGTAACTCAGATTTCTCTTTAACATTCCATCATTTTTACTATTTCTAGAAACGGAGGTTGAAAAACTTGTTAAAGAAGACTTAAATTTTTTTAAGTGCTTAAATTTGATATACTTTATTAGGAGTCTACTCTGACCACTTCGCCAAATTCAGAACGAGATTGTTTTGTTTAATCAAACAAAGATCAATGCCGTTTTTGCGTTAAGTTGTTGTATAAGGTGGGCTGCCAATATATTAACAAGGGGCTCGGTAAATTTTATTCATGTCCGCTCCCAATGTCGAGCATATGGCCTCTTAATTAAGGTATATCAACAAAAGTTATTTTTCTACGAGAACTGCGTGTTACTTAGTCGCTCAACCTCTCTTTTCCAAAGATAGTAGTAAGGATAAAATGATAAGGATAAAACAGGACTAGTGATTAACTAATAGTATAGCGTCCAATTGAATTGAAGGATCGGAAGAGTGGGAGGTAATCTTAAGACATCACAAACACCCATGCCTTCGAACAGAAAATAGATAAATCGATCGAAAAAATGCTGTTTCGTACTGAGACTCAAACCCGTGAGGTCCGACACGGAAGCCCACAACGCTGAATAAAAAAATGAAGGGACAACTAATTTTCGAATTTAACCATCTACAGAAATTGCAGTTATGTGATGATTTGATCTAAGACGAATGATTTTCTTATCTTAACAAAGGGCTCGCCGCCCGCCCCGAAATTTTACAAGGGGCTCGCGCGAGCCCCCCACAGCCCCCTCCAGTCCATCCTTGTCTTACGTATACCATTGTTCTAGGAAAACAGTTTTAGCGTTGTATTTGTATTTTTTTCTTCATGTTCATATTATAAAAACATGTAAGCTGTTTATCCGAGCTTAAATGTATATACAGTATACACCCTCCTTAAGACTAAGTAAAAATGATAATATTTTTGATATACATACAAAAAACTGTTTGCCAAAACGACCTCTCAGAGTTCATATGGTAAAATATTTAAGAAAAGTGCGGCTTATTTATGTAAATATACATCAAGTTGTTTGTTCACAATAATTTTAGTCTTACGAAAAAACAAGTCTGTTTTTTTCTCCTAAAAAGGTTTTCAAATTTATCGGTTTACTTTATACGTTCTTTTAGGCAGCTAAAGTGACTTTACCTATTTAACATGAGTTAAGATTATATATAAATATATTCGACCAAATGTGACCTCAGTGTGGGGAAAATGGTGAATGTAAAATAACACAGTATTTTTTGACGTTTATTTTATTAAGTGCGTATTATTTTAAGCGGGCGTTCTTGCTGTGTTTTTTAAAGATATTGTACATTTGGTTTTTTTTTTAATATTCTGCAATGTAATTATTATAATACTTTATTTTTGTCATTATTATACACAACCATGTAAATGTTGGTCGAACAATGGACACATCTCTCACACATGAGTATAATATTTATCACTTTTAAGGTGTTCACTGTCAATACTTGGTGGAATGGCATTGTAATAAAAATAATAAAAGATTCTTAGTACTTTTTCCACTTAAAATTTATTTGATCAGGACCGGTTTCGCTCCTCACGAGCATTATCAACTGATAAGGAAAATAAATTAAACAGTGCTATTTATACAAGTTAAATTGAAATAAAAAGGTGTAAGCAATTACTAACAATTAAAAGGATTTTGTAAAGGATAATGTAATTTGTAAATCTTTTTAATTGTAAGTAATTGCTTACACCTTTTTATTTCAATTTAACTTGTATAAATAGCACTGTTTAATTTATTTTCCTTATCAGTTGATAATGCTCGTGAGGAGCGAAACCGGTCCTGATCAAATAAATTTCAAGTGGAAAAAATACTAAAAATATTTTATTATTTTTATTATAATATTTATTTTAAAAAAACTCTACTTCATAAGAAAACTTTTTTTTAAAATAGCGTAAGTACGATTTCACGTTACTCGAAATTACGTTAGTCGAAGACTTACTGTACATTGTATTTAAGTTTATTTAACTGACTTTAACTTCCTTCGTAACTTTCTCTTTAATTAAGTTAGGTAAAGATATTAAATAAAAAGAGACAATCAAATCATTGAAAACCGGCCCTCGTTATCATGTACACTGTTGGCAAACATTTACGGTCAAAATATAGCAATAGTTTCTTCGGTTTGCTCTTTTGTTTTAAGTTTGCAACGTTAACCCTTTCAGGGCGTTTCGCAAAAACCGCGAACCCCGTATGTGCGGAGAACTTCAGTAATTGCTCTGACCGCGAATGATCAAACCATTTTACCCAACGTGAGATGGAAAAGTTCACAGCTAATGGTGCTCCTTGTTCCAGCATACTGATTAAGACGACCGACTCCATTACTTTTTCACACAATACAGGATGTTTACGAGATTGTCGGATGACTAAATTGTCCACTAATTTACATGAGGTGTAAATAATGCAATGAGTGTTAGATAGCACTGCTTGATAAATTCATTATATTGTTTATATAGTGTTCAGTTGGAATCGACAAATGTTCACATACCACTAATCAGCGGTGTTTTTTTAATAAAGAATATGGAATTATAGCCCATGCGTAGTGTTTGGTCTTGTTTTAAAATTGAAGTTCTTAATTATTGTGAACAAAATTATTGTTCTAGTCTTATACATTCTGTATGATAAAATAGAGTTACGTCTTTTTAATAAATACTGAATAATTTTACCTTCTATTAATAAAAACACAATAATCCTTTGTACTTCATTCCACTTTATTTAATATGTCAGGACCGGTTTCGCACATTACGAGCATCGTCAACTGACGTCAGTTGACGATGCTCGTAATGAGCGAAACCGGTCCTGACATATTAAATAAAGTGGAATGAAGTACAAAGGATTATTGTGTTTTTATTAATATAATGCCTTTCCACCAAGTATTGACAGTGAACACCCTAAAAGTGAAAAATTTTACCTTCATTACAGCAACTTATTAACTGCTTGTTATTCAGTTGCTCAACTTCTCTTTTTTTCGAAGAGAGTAAAATATAAAGAATAGGGCTGAGACAGGACTAGCGGTTCACTAATCGATATTGCTATTTCTCGTTATTTTAAGGTTGGAAGGATTGGAAGAATTATATTAATAAAAACACAATATTCCTTTGTACTTCATTCCACTTTATTTAATATGTCAGGACCGGTTTCGCTCATTACGAGCATCATCAACTGATAAGAAATATAATTTAACAATGCTATTTATACAAAAATGAACAGTTATAAACAACAATTGGCATTGAAAAGATATTACCAATTACATTAAAAGTGATTCTAAAATAACACAAAATTAAAATGTTTAACACATCTAACATATAATTAAAAAGTCATCTCAGATTATTAAATTTAGAATGGCGATTGAAAGTAAGTACAATCATAATTAAAATTTGGGAAATTTTTGACAAAGTGATAAAATTTTACATTAATATTATACATATTAAAGAAAGTGGAATGAAGTACAAAGAAATATTGTGTTTTTATTAATATAATGCCTTTTTACCAAGTATTGACAGTGAACACCCTAAAAGTGATTGGAAGAATTCTTAAAATTTACAAACACACTATTTTTATTGATTAAAAAATACTCTTTTGAACCCTTGAAATCCGTCACGGAAGCCATCAATGTTGACCACTGCAGCTTTACCACTTCAAATATTACGGGCCGCTATTGTCACTACATATTTTTAACATGACAGCTCGTGACAACTTTACAAATAAAGATAAAATATGTTAAGTTGAGCCAAATTCGATCCACGAAAACTGACTTTGACTTGGTGGCTTGTAAGGCTAATTACCAGTCTTATAGGAAATTTTCGACTTTATACGGAGATCTTAACAGAGATCTAATCAGAGACCTTAACTAATAGAAGATTTTTATTTATCTTGAGGGATTGAATATATGCAACACTTAAATGTATGCCACTAAGTCCTAAGTCACTCCCAGACAAGAAAAAAACTGTAAATACGGTTAACGTTTGCTACGCTACTGGATACAACCTGTATAAAATTAACATATGGGAAAGCAGTGGTGGGTGGAGGAGGATAAGTAAGCCTAAAGACATACTTAATACATATTTTTTTGAAAAATTTCATTCTGGGATTGAAGTATGTTAACGTCACATCTGAATATACTTTATGTCGTGTCGACTACCAATAAAATACATTTATTAATGTATTTTTTTTCAATACTTATACCTTAGCTATGCAGTAATTAAGATACTATGAAAGGTTACTCAACTACGCTGACCAAAGTATAAAAACAAAATGTATAGCTAAATCTTATTGAAATAAAATATTTCTACTATAAAATACAATTAATAGATTTCATGAATGGAAAGAAACTCTTTAGCAACAATCCGGTCCTTGGGCTAAAACAATTGCAACGAAGCCCGCAAGAGGTTCGTTTTCAACTACTGATCAAGTTATCTTTTAATTTATCTTCGTGAAAAGTTTCAACGCTGGAACTTCCTTTAAATTTCTTTTGAATTTCTTTTTGAATTTATTTTGCGAAGGAATGCAGCTAACGGTGACCGGTCAAAAATACAGATACATGGAAGATACGTTTTAAAAAACACCGTGTAAAAAGTGACAGAATTCATAGAAAAATTGCACATTGGTTTCCTACATACACGGTCGAGGAGGATTGGAATTTTGGATTAATATAAAAAAACAAATTTCAATGTTGTGGATCTTTTAGCTAAAAAGAATACATCAAGTTTTCTATACAGGTCATTTTTACTTTACGCGGCAGTAATTTTTTGTACAGAATCCGCCAATTCATATTATCAAATCGCATTACACTGAGATAATGGAATATGTATGGCGGCATAAAATCATTTCGCAAATAGGGTTTCACGTCCTATGGCTCCGGGTTTCTTCCTAATGCTTTTAGTAGCAGATTGAATGTCAGATTATATTAACGTTCCTCTCCGGGTCGAAAAAAATATCCATAAATATAGTATGTTGGTAGGAGAATGGGTTTTATTACACAAAACGTATAAGAAAGAACGTGTTGTTTTTCCTGAAAATATGTTACAGTGAAATTTGTTAGGATTATTATAAGTATTTTTTTCTACGCTTTTGAAATGGATGTGTAGAGAAGATTTTATTTTGTTCTTTTTACTAAACATGGATATTATTTTTCCGCTATCTAAAGAATAAAAGGTCTGAAAACCAAAACGTTTTTACTACGTAATAAAATATTCTTATTTACATATTCTAACTAAAACTGGATTATTTAACCCTTTTCTCGTATATTTCCGGTTTTAGTGAAATATACATTTGTAATTTTCTACAAACACATATCCCATTTTTGTCAGTTTGATCTTTAACTAATGTTCCAAAAAAATAATACTTCATGATTTATTTTACCTAATCAAAAAACTTAAGCAAAAAAAAATGGAAAATTATATGGCCATGTGCTAAGTTTAGTATGAAGATGGTAGCATGGATGGAAACGTCTTTGGTTCCTTCCTTATTGACTTTCTGAAAGATATTGAAGACAAAATCATTTCGGTGGTGTTTTATAGCGATATAAAGCTACAGCAACAGTGGTAGAATAAGTTACAGTTTTGTGTATCCTGTAAACTTATCCTTTCTGAGATACGATATTGTAGAAAATTACCAGTGATATGGCTTACATGTAACGTTGTCTTCTTTTTCATACAGTTGTTTGCTTAACTTCTTGCTAATCGGTCATGACACTATTGGTTAAATACATCTCAATAAAGATATCAAAAGCATCGAGCAGACATACGATCCATTTCTTTCGGGCTTATTAATTATTATCGTGATAAAAAATATGTTAACCACTGACGGAAAATTTCTTAAGTTGCACTTTACAAGTTTTGCATTGGAAAATTAGCTCTTAGCCTAAAAATAGTGAGTACAACTGGATTAAATTAATGACCACAATAAGCTCAATCTATTATTATTTTTTGTATAATGCACCCGAAACGATACACGTATTTTTTTCTCCTGATGTCTCTGTGATGTACTACAATCCAATCTTATCTATCAACGGAAGAAGAATACATTTATTGCGTCAAGTTAACCATATGACTAAACAAAAAAAAACAAATAAAAAGCAAATTTTCAACAATCCACTGCGACATTGAACAAAGAGCGTTACAAGAATTCAATGGCTTTAAATGACTGTGAGTTGCTCAATTTTCTACTATAACACATCCTAGAACACCACAATTGTGGCTTTGAATAATTTTAACTTTATTCAGAAAACATAAGACCGCGGATATCTATTTTGCGAAACCGTAATCCCAAACTACAACCTTTTAGTTAAATACAATAAGCTATGAAGGATTATTGTTAATAAAATAAATCACTCAAGACCAAATAAAAGGTACGCAAATAAAACATTCAATCTTCATGAATTAGTGGACGAAAGATTTTGTTTAAATGTTTATCCTTTGATAAAATATATTTCCTTAATATCCTTTGCGGCTTCTTTTTTATTATAAGAGCCCTACGTGATTCCCATATCAATGAGTTATTCTATTCTTTCGTCCTTCTTTATTAGAAAATCATTTGTCATTTTGGTTTATTGGGAATCTAAAAAAGACCGACCGAGTTTTATGAATTCCTTGATATATCAGTGTATATTTTTATATTATAAAAGTTGTGACCATATAAAAACACTCGTTTTTTCGGTCGAGTGGTCAACGTCATTGACTTTGATAACGGTGCTGACGAGCTCAAATCCTGGTATGGCAGTTTTATAATTTTAATGGGTTTTTATTCTAACGTAAGAATATGTATGTCTAAAGGTCCTTCCTCTTATCTGGATCAGAACGTAGCAGATGCAACAATCTTACCATTCTGCAGTAAACTTATTTTTCTATCCTTAATCTACTTGAAAAAAGAGTTGGTGAGCAACTTGGTAACAATAATTTCTAATAGAAAAAACTCAGTAGTCCATATACTTCCCTGGAATCAGATATCTATATATTAATACTCGATAATGTCCGTATGATTGCATGATTGCATGATTGTCCGCGATTTCCCTTCTCCCTGCCCCTTCCCCCTCCCTCCTCAAAGCTCCGCTGACGCAATATTTGTATTCATACTAAAGACATATTTTCCCAATACACTGTTTATTATTTGACGAAACAAATCATATCGCTGAAAATTCTCATACAAAAAAACGCCGCGATCGTGGATCGAACACAGAACTCTGGATTACCAGTCGAGCTCTCTATCAACTGAACTAACGTCATAAATATCAGATCCGATAAAAATACATTATATAAATCAAGCATTTGAAAATGGAACGATATTTGTGATTCACAAACTGACTTCGATTGTTTGTATTCAAGATTCAAAAATGGAATATCGTGACGTCTGTCAAATAATGAATGTGGTATATTTTACATAATATAGTTTCGACAGTTAAATGCAAATATTCCATGTGTGTCATATGCTGACGGCTATTAAATATTTTACTTTTTAACAGAGGGTATTTAGAATTTATCTCGATACTTTAAAAGTTTTGTATCTTTTGTTTTAAATAACGAGTAAACGGGTCTATGCTTTGGACAAGGTAAATTTATGCTCAAATACAAATATAAATAAAGTAAGCGAAATAGTTTGATAGAGCGCCCGGCTGGTAACCTGTAGGAAGCCGGTTCGAATCTAGCCTAGAGCGCTTTTTTTGGGTTTATAACAATTTTTTTTTTTGAAAACTTTCTTTTTAAATCACAGTACATCTTGATCGTATGAAAATAAATGCTACCAAAATAACAAAATCCGATTGACTAGCGAAATATGTTTTTCAAAAAATAAATATAAGACGCAATATTTCAAGATTTGTTTTTAATCTAGGTACATATGTGGTATAGTTAGTTGTTGGCGAAAGCATAATGTGTAGTAAAATAACTTCAGTAAAAATCATTATATATATTTAAAAAAAACAATTTCTGTTTGGAGAATCAGTCAACATTTTGATAGTTTTGTTTTGATAAAATGTGCAATTAATTTATACCATTTTGCATGTGAAAAAATGATTATTAGCAAACTTAAACATTATTTCAAAAATTAAGTAATTTACAATTTAAAACTGCAGGGCTGTCGATATATGTGCCGAGGTCGATTTATGCTACTATGAAAAATGATTGTTAGCAAACATGAACATTATTCCAAAGATTTAATATTTTACGAAATTTCTGTCACTACGAAAAATAGTTGTTAGCAAACTTAAACATTATTCCAAAAATTAGGTAATTTACGAGGTATATTTCTGCTAATAGGAAAAATAATTGTTAGCAAACTCAACATTATTCCAAAAATTATATAATTTACAATTTAAATACTACAGGTCATGCTGTCGATATATGCCCCGAGGTATATTAATTTTATTTTTAGAATTTCTGGTTTATTCAATAAATAGGTTTGTAATTTTCTGACTTCTTAAAAATGCAACAAAAATCCCCCCGTTGAGGTCAACGGGCTTACAGCTAGTACATATTAAACTTACATATTTTCTATTATTAAAACTTATTGCTACTTGTTTGCTCAACATTGATATAAAAAAATTGTACTATCAATAAAATTTGTGTCTTACCCCCTTCGTGCGTCCAGTAGAAAAAAATGCCCTGACCTTAATTTTGTCATTTATAGCATAAAGCAGGGTTTCCCAAACTTATTGTGCAATGGTACATTTCGCAAAACTGGAAATGTTACCGGAACACAACTTGTTTTTAATATAAAATTTAAAATAACTTTGATTATTCCAACTTGTTTTTTTTAGGACGGGTAATTTATATTAAAAATATTTATGAAAATATATGTTATTAAATCACTTATTATTTATTGATTAATTATTTTTAAAACATGATACATAGTGCCATGAGTAAACAAAGCTCTTAGTTATCAAAAATCTCCGCCTTTACTTAGATATTTGACGTTTTAAGCATCAGTGGAGGTTTTCCATCACTCGACTTTTAATACAAAGTAGAAAATGCTAAAATGTGTTGCAGCGTATATTACTATTGAAAATTTTCTCGGAACACCTATTTAGGTCTCACGGAACACCAGTGTTCCGCGGTACATAGTTTGGAAACCATGACATAAAGAATCAAATTTTAAGTTTATTCGTAAACATTACGATATTCTGTCTAGAAATCCTCTTAAAAGGGCAACCATAATTTGTAATACAACAAGTGGAGTACACAACAAAGTTATAATTAAATTGTATATTTTAACACAGCAAATTCAAACCTTTTGCTAGATTACAAAGATTCAGAGTAAATTATTAAGACTTAGTTTTGATAAAAAATGGCAATGTTTAATGCAAAGCTATTATATCTTATAGTAAATATTTTACAACCAAATTTTTTTATTTTGACCATCGCGATAACAAAAATAAAACTCTTTGAATGTTTTTTTTTATATTAACCATGACATTTTGTATTTTAAAAATCGGTAAAATATACAGATAATTCTATAATAGCAAAAGTCGACTTTATACCCGGATATTGAAAACTTTTTAATGTGATTAAATTTAATCCACAATAATATCACAAGGATGTTAAGGGAAATGCGTTCAGGAGGGATAACTGAACTTTTACATTGTAACTTTTGATACCCACGGTCGACTTTTGATTGAGGTAAAGCATACATCTCAAACAGAATGAACCTTTCCCAAGCGTGGCCTTTTAAATTTGCTAGCTTTAATTGGCGAATAATGTTTCTGAAAAGTTTCATTTGGCTACTTCTTAGGAGTGTATTATAAAATTTTTTTTTGCCTAATCGACAACGCTTAACTTCGAAATTATTTGGTAAAAAATATAATTATCACTTAATTAATGTAAAGCGTCAGTTGATTCTTGATTAAAAACATTAAACCTATATAAATGAAAGGCAATTATAGTTGTGACAATTGACATTTACTTGTAACTCCAATTTAATAAAAAAAAAACAATTCTTAAGAGTAAAATAATATGGTATTTTAAATAGTTTTGCGGCTTTATGACGTGGTCAGAACTAGTTGAAAATTGTAGTAAGAAGCGATTAGCTAATCATTAGTCCTTTCCTAGCCCTATTCTTATATTTCTTATTTCTAAGAAAGTTTTTGCAATTTTTATGTTGAGATAAACTTCATTAGAAATTCAAATACTCCACATTAGGAGCGCACATGGTAAAAAGGAGTTCACTGTCAGTGCTTGTTGGAATGGAATTATTAAAAATAAAACACATCTTTACTAACTTCTGTACCCGTTTTTTTCGTAATGAACTTTATCAACTGATCATTATGTTTACCATGAGAGAAACTGATACTGATTTTAAATAAATAGTTTGGAATTAATTCAAGACTATTTAAATTTTCTCAACTAAATAAATGTATGGACATATATGACTTTGGGACAGTTGGTTTCATTACCGATTAAGAATAACATACTAGGCCGTTACTTCTCTACTATGGTGAGTGGTGAATCAAATTAATGCAAATAATTAAAAATGCCTTTTTAACCTGATGATATAACTAGGGCATCCAATCCCGGGATCCGGGATCCCGTTCAATTTTCTGATCCCGAAATCCCGGGATTGACATGGTCGCGATCCCGGGATTTCGGGATTGAGAAATTTGGAGTAAATCTCGAAAAGTGAGATGAAATTGGCAAATTGTCGATTCAAATTCCTCGGTGAGCTAAAAAAAAAAAAAACGAGGTTTCGTGAGAATTCGGGGAAAAAGTATACCAAATTGAGGATTTCAAATTCCTCGGTAAATTTATCTCAATCCCGGGATCCCGGGATCCCGGGATTGAAAATTTATCAATCCCGAAATCCCGGGATTGGAAAAAGGCTCCGGGATTGGATACCCTAGATATAACCAAATTAAAATGTTACTGAAGTAATTCTCGTAAAGTGATTAAACAATTCTAATGGTCTTGTGTTTATTAGTACTAAATTTAACCTTATCTAAAGATAATAGAATTTTTCTAAGCTTGGTTTATTTTTCGCACGTTGTGCAGAATAACAAAAAGCAAAAGCAATAAACTAACTCAGTTTTCTTTACTACTGTAGCAAATTCTTCACACTTCTCTCTACGGTGGCATATGGCGACCCACTTTACACATTCTTACAGAGGCTTTCAATCGAGGGTGATAAAAATTTGTCTATTTTTCTAATTAAAGCTCTCCGTGAAAATAAACAAAAGTTTATTGCTATTAAAGAGTCGATAAAAAAATTTGGGCTTTTGCATTAGATTTGGCAAAAACCAAAACTTTAGATCACAGTCGGAAGAAGCTCAAATACTAAGACGGGCACCATTAATTGTTTGCTTATGACAAACGGCACACTTTTTTATCTATAATAAATTTATTTTCTTATTTAAAAATTCTGATTTATATATTGAATATAGGATTACTACAAAAGCTATAAACACACATTACGCAACAATTCATTTATAAATCAATATAATATGTTAGATTTTCTATTTGTATCGAAGTGTATAAAACAGTTTATTAATAATTAAAATAAACAAGTGATTATTTAATAGGTTTGAATTTTTTAATAGATTTGTTGTTCTGAGCCTTCTTTAAAACAAAGGTCCGGCAGATGAATACTAACATTATCTTAAAATTATTAAAGTTTTAATAAAATGCTACAAATTATTGCCGCCTGTGTGGTCGAGTGGTCAACGTCGTTGGCTTTGGCTACGGAGGTCTTGGGTTCGAATCCCAGTAAGGACAGTTTTATTAATTGATTTTTCAATCGATTTATGAATTTCTGTTCGAAGGCATGGATGTATGTGATGTGTTAAATTCCCCCTCCCACCCATCCTATCCTATGAACGGGGCGTATCGCGATCGATAAGCTAACCACTAGTCTTGTCCTAGCCCTATCCTTTTATTTCTACTCTCTTTGGAAAAAGAGAGTTTGAGCAACTGAGTAACAAACAGTTCTCGTAGAAACACTTCTGTTGAGATAAACTCCATTAGAAGTCCATATGCTCCACATTGGGAGCGGACATGAAAAAAAATTATATTGACAGTGAACACCCTAAAAGTGACCAAAATAATCATATTATATACATAGTATATGTACATATAAATCGGATTATTTGTAAACGAATAACGAATTAATTACCTAATAACAATAAATTAACTAAAAATACAAAACAGTTATAAAAAACAAACGGCTTCCTTAGATCCTAATACATTAGATAAGTCAAAAATTTCTAAAGATCAAAGCTATTTATATCCAGTACCTGATAAAAGTTCCCGTGTGTAATCAAGTAGAGGTGAATAGTATTATTTTTAATACTTTCGATGGATTCGGCAGTAACTTTGTGGAAGCTCATTTTAATATAAAATAAAATAACTTAGATTATTCCACGTATTTCCATTTTTATTTGATTTTTATTATAATATATCAGAATAGTAAAATTAAAATTAAAAGTAGTTGTCTAAGGATGCCTCTAAAAGAGGTGAAACACGTGTCACATTTTGTAATACAATACGTGGAATAATCTAAGTTATTTTATTTTATTTTAGTATTATTTTTACCTAATCAAAATACGTATTATGAATAATATTTTGTATAATTTATTTATTCGGTTCACAATGTTGTTCTGTTATCAAAAACACAGTTTTTGAATACAAGTAACCAACCTTCAACTTTTGTATGGATTTATATTTTTTTTTATTCAAAGTTTTCTGTGGAACGTATATACCGTATACAAAAAGAGTTGAGTGTACTACACGGTGTTAATAAAAAAATGCTGATACGATTTAATAATGAACTGCAAAGTTACAAGTCCCTGTTAGAGTGGCATCAAATTCTTTCTCCCAGATGCCGCCAAATTTGTCCGATAATAAGACCGCACTGCGGGATCTGCTCTCAAATAAAATCATTTGTCTCTCAACCAACGAGGAAGAATGGCAGTCCACGTTTTATTGCCAGCGTAGCACGGTGCCGTATTTATAACGCCAGTAAAATTTACCGTATTCCTTAAATTTCTAGCATTTATTTCTTTTTCAGTCCAATTTTATTAAAGTCCATCTAAAAGTTTAATATATGTGTAATATATAATTATAAACGACGATTACTAAAAAATATTTCGCATAGAGAACGATTAAGAACGATGTAGCTGTATTAAAAATATATCTACATTATAAGCATGAAAAGCTGATTTTGACCTTAATTGTCAAATATTTTTTAATCATGTCTGCTCTGAATTAAGAGCACATCGACTGTGGCAAAGAAAAAGGACGTATTCCACAGCTTTTTTCGATAATCACAATCTATACAACTTAATACACATTCTATCAAAAGTATGTAAGCTAAAAATGCCAAATTAGTATCTAAATTTAGCTTTTAAGTTTAAAAAAGAAGGGCATGTGGAAATTGCGATCATGAAAAAAGAATGAAAAAAAAAAGGTTTTTTTGAAAACAATATTTAATTAATATCAGATAAAGTCAATTCAAAAGCAGTTTATCAGTCTCCGTGTGCTAAAAGTTTGTTTATATTGCGTAATTTTTCTTTAGCTCATAAAATGGCCTGAAAAATAAAAAAGGTGTCACGCTGCTAATTTGGGTAAATCCGTAAATTCTTGGGATTTTCAATCTCAAAATTCTTGGAAGACCTAAAAAAACCCCCACGCTAACTATTTTGGGAAATCCACAAATTTCTGGGGCTTAGAAATAGGCATGATTTTTTTCCGGCCAAAGATTCCCTAGTCAATGTTTACTGCAGCCTTATGTCGAAAATGTAAAAATGAATGCGGCCTTTAGAGAAGAAAAGGTTTCCCACCCATGATATAACCACTCGTCCTGTCATAGTCTTATCACTTGTATTTATACTATGTTCAAAATAAAAAGACATTGGGCGAATAATTAAAAAGCAGTTCTCGTAGAAAAACCTTTGATTAGATATCTCCATTAGGATGGCATATGTTCTACATTGAGACCGGACATGAATTAAAAAATAGTGCCATGATTCCAATTCCGGTCATACTTTAATTCATATAATGACATTAAAAAATGACTTTTTATTTCGGCATTATCATCAATACATCGCAACAGGCATTAAGAAGGTCTCAGTATGTATAAGAACTGTGTTTTAAATATAAAATCAATTTAATACTTGTCTAGTATAAAACGACGTATAAAATGTAAGTCATTATCATATTATAAGTAGCGTTTGTGATAAAAAATGAAGAAAACAACATTCTAAATATAAATTAAAAGTTAAACAATCAAATGTGATAGTAATGGTATACCAAGCTGTGAATCTTGGAGTCGGACTGTTTTTACCAGAGTCAAGAAACAATTCCAACCCCCTTTTTAAATGTTTGCATACAAATCGCTAGGTTTAAAAGTGGTGCCATTGCATGCTACTAAGCCCAAAAAATATAAGTTGTCCGAACCCATTAATAATTAACTATTTATTTAATTGATAAATTAAAAGTATTTTTCGATTCCTTAACGAGATGATGAGATAAAATATTGATATATGAGAAATTCATACAGTATAAGTGAGGCAAATATATTAAAAAATTAACGTATTCATCGTATTGATAGGTGAAATAATGACTGTAACATATCTTACCTACTAGAAGAAAGGTAAATAATTGAAGATCATTTGAAAGGAGTAATACAATATATTTCAGTATTCTTTAAATCAAATTAGAAGTCGGAGTCGTTTTTTTATCAAATTTACAACCCTGGATTATACATACTCCATTACGGATAAAATATTGGATTCTGTATTTTTATTGTTGTATTTGTGAATGACCCGGAAAGAATACAAATTTATTGAAAGGGAAAATCTTTTTTTTATGTAAGAGTTTGCGGCATCTTATTTCACTCTGTAAAGAAAATATTTCTAATTTATATTACTCTCAAAAAAAATCATATAATATTTAAAAACAACAACAATGGTTGGTAAAATCCTTTGTCTTCAAATATTGCTTATTCAATCATAAAACAAAGAAGCACAAAAATGAGCTTTACAATATTTAAAATTAATTAATTAGTATTGCTAAGCAACGCTGTGCAATTATATCTCTGTTTAAGCTTATTTCATTCGAAATAATTACATCCGAGCTTTTGTCGGTATTTCGAAAAGCTTCGAGTTCCCGGAAAGTGATTATTATTTTGTGTTGAGTCAGAATTGAAGTAAACATTGCAGCCGTTCAAAAATCATGGTGATGAATATTAAAAAGCATAATAATTGTATACCCTTTACTGGCGACGTCAATAGAAAGTTGCATAATGTTTTTTTTTAATTTTTTAAATCGTTTTTGTTTTGATGTCTTATGAAATGTTTACTTCCTGATTAACGTAACAAAATAGCATTGGTAAATTTACTTGAAAACAATTTTAATTGAATTGATTAAACATCAAAGAGTTTGTGGATTAAGTAATGTCTTTTCACAAAACGCTTAAAGGACATAAAAACGTATTTGGGTCACATTGACGTACAAATATCTCGAAAATCCTTCAAATTACAGTAGTGAAAACGGCATGTTAAATAATAGACCTGCTTCAGATTTTTTTATATTGTAGAAACGAGTTTTATCATTTAAATTTTCAATAAATTTATTTTGAATTATGATACATTTCTAAAGAATTCTATAAAATAAAAATTCATCATCTTTAGTATTAATGTATAATATAATAAATCATTATAATTTCTAATTTAAAAAAAGGGTTCTAATGACTTAGTCTTGTGAAAACGCTTATTATGTCGTATTGTTGGTGAAATTAAGCAAAAAATATGCGTTGTTTTTAGAACTGGTTGTATGTCAATCACACGATCTTCGGGTGTCTCAGAAATCCATGGCTTTTAGAACGAATAAACATTTTAATATTCGACCGGCCTTCAACCTTAATAATCAATACGTAATACATTGAAATCATTTCCATCTTCACTATGTGAAAACTTTTAAATGATTATTGAGGAATATCTGTTTTAATTATGAGGCTTGGTTTTACTTATTGTGCAATTAAAATACGTCACGTCGTTGTTTTGTCAGGGATAATAAAAAAATACAGAAGGAGTTGAGGTTGTCTTAAATATCAAACAATGTTTTAATACAGTCAAATTGCAGGTATTAAACTGATTTAGTTAGTTGGGCATGATGAAATCTTTTGGTAGCCGGTAAATTGCTCGAATGGAAATTGCTCGAATTACAAATTATTCGAATTGTTTGGTTATTTAAACGATTTTTCACGACTTTTTCTACGAATTTCATTTTTATCTTGTGCGACACTTGTTTAGAGAGTGAAATATAAAAATAATATTCGTAAGTATTTATTTTAACCGTGTTCGCTCCAAATGCGGAACATATAATCTTTTAATGGAGTTTATCTCAACAGAAGTGTTTCTACGAGAACTGCTTATTAATTAGTTACTCAAAATGTTTATATATATTTCCAGAACACATAGAAGACTAGGGCTAAGACAGAACAAACGGACAGAACAAACGGAAACAAATTGATTATCTTGTTATTCGAGCAATTTCCATTCGAGCAATTTACCGGGAACCAAATCTTTTAACCTTTTGGGTGCCGTAGAAAAAAGTACGTGTAGCCAGCCGACTATAGTTTGTAATTAGTAATTGAAGCGGTAACTCGACTCTGGCGTGTTGACCACGAACAATTCAGTTAATGATATTTTTTTCGAGAGGATTTGTGAAATATAATAGTAAAATGAAAAATATAATAGTAATTCAGGCGTTTTCAAAATGCCATCAATACATGTTTTACCAGTAACATAATCGTTAAAAAAAACATTTTTTCTGATATCAGTGTCACAAATTGTTGTATCTTTATTCTAACCATATAATCAAATGAAATCATCTTTCAAATATAACTCCAAAACTTTTGCACCAACTTCCTAATTAAGCGAAATGTATAAACTTGTAATAAGCTGTGTGCAATAATTATTATAGAACCAAATAGGGTAGCTTAGTATATAATCAACGCATAACGCTAGCATATAAACTCTAGATACTAGATTATGTATTATAACAGGGCTTCTAAAAACAAATTCAAAATTCAATACCTATTTTTACTGTATTACAGTAGAGTTCTACGGTGCACCATATATGTATAATACATATATACCAATTCAATCAATAACTTTTTTTTATATATTTTTTCGAAATAAAATTATTTTTTAAAAGTTTGAATTTCATTATTGACAGTTTTGCAGATTGATTTCATTAAAAAAATACATAAAATACACATTAAATTAAATATATTTTACTGGTTTGGCAAAAATGGCATTTTATTTTATCAGTAGTTTTTAATAAAGCAGATCTAAAGGTAGGCAATTGTCTCTGCCCAGATCATTATTTTTAACATGTCAGATCGGTATAAAACCATGTTTATTTTGATATCACTATTTTCTAAGTATTATATTTTTTTAGGCTAAAGGCTTTATTAAATTTGAATTGTCTGAATGCTGCACTCTTCCATGAATCTTGTTACTATCGACCCAAGTTTCGCCTTTCGGCATCCTCAAGCTTTTCAAGTACACGAATGTACTTGAACTGATTGAAATTCCATCAAGCACCTTCAGTCAAAATTCTTAATTAAAGACTTTATGTCAAAAGTTCAAATGTTTCGTTTATTGTTTGGCCATAACCATAATTTATGTACCAATTTATCTGTTTTTAACATATGAAAGTAATCTATATGATTGGGTGTGTTTTTTTACCATTGGGAATCATTCAGTTTTGTATTTACCGTAGTTGCATTGAATCACTATCAACCGTGATTCAAAACAATACAAGAATTATACGCCAGTTATACTATTTTAAAAACCGTGACTTAATCCAGCATTAAGATATACTACTTATAAGAATATGTTATACTCATATGATAAGTTAGTATACGCAATTATGTTTTCCATACTCTCAAAAGCAAGCTGCTCCTCTACGCAAGAAGCTCCATAAATTTGATATCCAAAAAAAAAAAAAATGTTTTCCAAAGGTTTACTTTAAATAATCAATTTTAAGATAAGATCGTTTTTATTTAATAATGGTTAAGTACGCGGAAGTTGTATAGGTAGTTTGAGGAACGTTGCAATATCCGGTGCAATTACGAGCTGCTACTGGTATCCATTATTGTTTCGATTACCGGCAAAGCCACCGGAAGTGTTCATACAGCTGTTTTAGAATTTAATAAAGCCAGTTGTTAAATGCGTTTCCGGTAAAATAACGAAACGCTGCTTATTTATTAATACTCAATTTTATATCAGAGCTTTTATTGTTGCATTGCCTTCTTTAGACGTTTAGAATAAAAAAATATATACATAATCGTTGGGTTTTTATTGATACAGTTTTCTAGATAAAAAAAATGATGTTTTATAATTTGAAAACTAGAGAATACAGCAATAAAAGTATTAGTTGTATTGGGAATTAACCGCCAATTTTAAGAGCATTCTCATCGAGCTGGGTTTTATACAGCGGTGGGCTGCCAATACAGTAACAAGGGGCTCGCTCAATCTAAAAGCAATTCTCGGTGTTCTGAGGAAGGAATGATTTTTTATCACTTCCATGCAATTATATGCAATACTTAAATAAACAATCTATTTTTACTGAATACACTTATAATATGTAACAATATGCAATTCACCGTAATCTTATCAATCCAAACGGCTAAAAATGTACAACTGTGTATACTGAAGCTGTCGTTGATTATATGCGAGTCAAAAATTGCCGTTATATACTTATTTGATCTGAAAATATTGTTTTCTCTTTAATTAACAAGGGGCTCGCTGGCCTTTATAAAATGTAACAAGGGGCTCGCGCGAGCCCCTCCGAGCTCCCTCCAGCCCACCCCTGGTTCTATACATAGCAACGTTGGAATGAATTTAAATTTCTCGTATATAGTATAAGACTTGTCGTGTGCTGTGCCACGTTCATCTATTTGAATTTAATTGCTTATTTACGTAAACATATCGTTAGGGTCTTTCCCTTTAAATACATACAAACAGATAAAAATATTTTTTTAACAAAAAAATATATATTAAGACTTATTGGACACACCTGCGTCTGCATTTATTCATAATATAGAGATTTTGTCGTATTCAAAAATAATTTCAACACAATATTGAAAGATTTGTACCATAATTCAGGCGTGTGTTAATTTTGTTTGATTCACAGAAATACAACATATTTAGTATCGACCATCATTTTCCCTCTTCATAATTTCTATCACATACTTTTGAAAAGCATCAATACACTCTATTGAAATTAAATGATTGTCACTTAAGTAACAAACAATCCACAATTATTCTACCACATTAATCATGGAGTTCAATGCACCTGTCGTTAGGGATAGTTAAGAGACACGTGTAAACTTAATCGTTATCGAAAACGATGTACTAATACCATACAACACACAAACAGCAAAACGTGATTCTTGTATGACTGTTTTATAATATTACTGACTGAATACGCTTAACTATTTATAACACGGTAGATACGTTACGTAAAAAAACGTGTATAAAAAGCCGTGTAAAAATAGTAATCGAATTCATAAAAAAAATAAAGTAGAATTTTAAAAAATCTTCCATACCACCATGTTGTTATTCGAAAAAATAAC
This sequence comes from Himalopsyche anomala, assembly GCA_031772345.1. Classification (NCBI taxonomy): domain Eukaryota; kingdom Metazoa; phylum Arthropoda; class Insecta; order Trichoptera; family Rhyacophilidae; genus Himalopsyche; species Himalopsyche anomala. The sequence continues at coordinate 22,256,877 of CM062831.1, read as the reverse complement.
AACATGGCGGTGTAGAAAATTGTTAATGAAAAACCAATAGGTGAATTATTACACAAAATACTATTCGTAAAATGTATTTAATTTGAGAAAAAATAATATTATTCACCGTTATCTTCTTGATTATATACGGGGACGTTTTTGAGATACTGGACATAAAACTTTTAATTTGTTCGCAAGAAAAATCACACGTGTGACGTGTTAGGATCTAATGTAGCTTTATGTTTATTATAACTGTTTTGTGCTATTAAATCTTATTATTGTTTCTGAGAATCGTGTTAGAACAAATAATTCGTGTAAAAATATAGTATTCATTCTTTTTAGGGGGCCGTTTTATTTCGAAACCGTGAAAAAAAAGAGTTTAGTGTATTTTTTTTAAATGAATTTGGTAGTAATTGTGTAGTACTAGTACCATTACCTGTGTTAGGTTCAGTTATTGTGTTTTTGAATATTCATAGCAAAATTTACTCTAATTATGTCAGGTCCTTGGTGCAGTGATCAACGTCGTTGGCTTCCGTGACAAACCTCACGGGTTCAAATCCCAGAAATAACTGCATTTTTTTCAATCGATTTTTTTTATTTCTGTTCAAACGGCATGATTGTTTGTGATGTCAGTGAAAATTCCCTCCCACCCATCTTATCTTAAAATAAAGAAGTGCAACGAGAACGATTTGCTTACAGCTATCTAGTCTTGTCCTAGGACTTTCCTTTATATTATTATTCTCTTAAAAAATGTGAGGCTAACCAAATAAATAACGACCAGTTACCGTAGAAAAAACTTCTGTTGATATCAACTCTTTGAGGAGACCATATGCTTTTCATTAGAAGAGGTCATATATTGTACACATTACGTTAAGTAATAAAATTGGACATTTATATAAAGCTTTGTTTCTTTTTTTATGAATGTAATATTATTTGAAAAAAATAATGAATGCAAAACTGTATAAAAACAACTGCAGTTTTTTTTAAATTCTATACTTGAGCCGGTTAAAATCATAAGGATGTAAGTCACATTGTAAAAGACAGAATGGTGTAAGTTATTATATATTATAATGCAACATATAATAATACAAATCATTTAAGATTCTCTGAATTTGGACATATATATGTCCAGATTATATTCAAAGCCCTTACAGATTGAACTTGATGCTCTTAAATGCATTTCAGCGTTTTTCATTAAACTTTTTGTTTCCCAAAATAAGCAAAATATTAACCGCATCGCTTAAATATTGTCGAATGTTAGATAAATTGCAAACTGCATGCTGATCCAATTATTATATTATCAATTAAAGTTATTGATTGTATTCCATTTTCTATTCACTAGAAGTTCGTTCTCTTGGTGTGAATCCATCCATAAACGGCTAACGACGCCATAACGGCTACTGCCTCATTGTGCCGGAGCGTACCCAACGAACGTACTGCGCCTTCGCCGATTTCAATTCGGTTTTGTCTAACGAAGAACCGTTACGATCTAACAGATAACGATTTCTGGCTCGTTATGTGTTTAACTAAAAGCTTATTCGATAATGATGCATTGTTTGAGAGGCGAAGCTTTTGCATTAGAAACGACAATACATATTTATGAAAACACTTTATGAACGCTTGAATATTAATAAAAGACCTTCAACGTTTGTTTGTTACAAAATTTTAAAAGGTAATAACAATAACAATAACATTTTCAATTTATTTGTAAATATGAATAGTTTTTAGCAGGGAATTATTGTCATACTAATTTTATGACAATTATCGACCTATGTAGTCTAGTCCAGTGCTTCCCAAAAATGTTCATACAGCCCCCTAAATCTAGAAAAAAATAATCCGCGGCAACTCTGAATACAAAACATGTTCTGCCGCGGCTCCCGGAGAAAACCTGTGGCCTCTCAGGGAGTCGCGTCTCACATTTTGGGAAGTACTGGTCTAGTCAATAAAAGCTTTTACGTACCGATCAGTCCGGTGTGTGTGTAAGCCTCAATAATAAACCAGGTCGAGTTTAAATATGTTATATTGAAATATGATATCTTAAATATAGTTTGTTGTTTTTTGTTTGCTCTTCGAGTTGATCTAGAGTGATTTATAAAAAAGTCATGAAAATTATCTCGTATGATGTTTCAATTTTAAAATATTTAGTGCCAAATATTACTTTAAAATTAAAAAAAAAAACATTAATATAGACGTTTATCGATTGCAAATGAACAAATCTTTATAATGAATGTGAGTCTCTTGTTTCTTTCCGTGGAATATTTGAGTAGATCTGAATCAATTGCTTTACCACTACCACTTACTCTGCTTTCTCAAAAACAGGCAGAATAAATGACTCAATATGAAACAATAAATGACTCGGGGAGCAAACGATAAATAATTAGTTACATATACTGTAAACAATACCTATGATAATAAAAATAAATGTGATTTTTGTTATCTCTAATATTTTAAAATGGGGCGTAGCAAAAGCTATTAGCTTTTTCTGTTCTTATCCTCTCCGAAAAGAGGTTATGAACCATTTAAAAATAACCAGTTCTCGTAAGACACAACTTCTTTGGAGACGCGCTCTATTAGAATATAATATTCTCTTTATTGGGAAGTGTTTAAAATACCTTAATATTACTTCCGCCATTTTTAACTATATTTAATTATTCTTCAAAGTCCGATTAGTTATTCCGTAATTTTCAAATTACCATTTTAAAGCGGCAGGTACATAGTTAACTACCTAAATTCTCATAATGAAGAGTCAATTAAAAGTTTTCCTTGTTAATTAAGGTAGTACTTCAAAACTTTCCTAACATAAATAAGTACTTACGACGATTCAAAATGTCTTCTAAAACACCCCCTCGCACAGTTTAGCTAATGGTTTCAAAACGTTTAACTTTGCCCATTCGATTCATTAACGCTTATAATTAAACACCTTTCAATTCCAATGCATGTCTTCTCGATCAAGCCTTCAAAGGGCGAACGAGATTAATGATACCTAATTACAAAATAGCATTGGTACACCACAAAGTGAAACTTTTTGAGATGGAGCGTTTCTGTTGTTCTCATAAACAATCTTAATTATTATTGAGATTTAAGATTGTTTTCAAAACAACTCGTATTACATTGGTCTTATTTTCAATTCGAATAAGACCAATGTGCTCTGATACAGTTCTTGCCCAGACCCAGACTACCGTTTGACGAGTGTAAGAAAAAACATCGAGAGAGTCGACAGTTTCAGATATTTGAGGTTAAACATCACGGGAGAAGGCAATCCGCGCAAAGAGCTAGCGATATAAGAGATAGCTAGAGCAACCTTTAACTGAATGCAACCATCAGAACCAAGTGATTCCTGTCCAACGCACGAATATTGACAAGATTGCTTTACGGTTGCGATGCATGGCACCTTATACTGTGGTAGACTGATGCCCAAGGCGTTAACTAGAAAAACGGTGCTCTGACTTTGTCAGAGGGACAGAGTTAAGAGAGCGGACTAAACAGCCTCTTATTACGCCCTATAATAAAAACAATCAACGGTAGAACGGTAGCTTGGACATGTAATTTGGATGGCCTAAGAGTTTCTGAACTCTGTCTGCGTCTTCTACTAACCGGGTGGATCCTTACGTTTTATAAGGAAGATCTACGAGACGCTGGGATGACTTTTGAAGAAGCAAGAACTGGCGAGGTATAGAGAATATTGGATGAATCATGTAGAAGTCATGTACTTCGAAAAGGGAGCGAATCTGGATAAAAAAGTAATACAATCATCTCAAAGACTGTGTATCTTTTTCTATACCTCTAATTTCTTAAAGGTATTCCTTTAAAGTAGTATTCTATCCCACCAAATTTCTTTTATGAATTTTATCATTTCACTCTCTTGAAGCTCGAAGATCGTTTTCAAGTTTAAAGCATTTTTCTCTTCTCCTTCAGGGCCGAGTTAATAATCTTGAAATTCTCATGACTATTAATTTACATGTTCCCAATTTATTCTTACGTGGGCGAAACTATGAGCAAAAAATTTTGTTTCTAAATACTTATACCTCGCTTAGGAGGTGTGAGTGACCAGTTCCAAGAGCCGTTCGATTGATCAACTCACTGTCTAGAGAAGTGGACATTTTTAGTGATAGTATTTGTGAACTGTTTGTTAAATTTTACTATTTTATTTCTTGATTTTGATGTATTATACAGTTTTATTTTATATTTTGTCTCATTGTATTTGTCAAGTACATAGTGAATTGGCGTCAGCTGTTATGTCATGTACTGTAATTTTAATTTTTAATAATAAATAAATAAATTCATACTGTTAATTTTTATTTATTAATCTTGTTACTGATTGACATTTTACGGATCACTTCACTCATTTGAACTTTAAAAATCGTTTAAAATTCAATTCGCTGTCCACTCTAATCAAAGAGCGCGCGCAGTTGACAATTAATAATTGAATTACAGACGTACGAGAAATCAATTAGCCGGCGGCACGGTGACTAGAAATTATTTTACGATTTTTCGTTCAGCACTAATTGAAAAACACAAGCGCTGAAAAATGAAAGGAAAATACATGTTTTCGACACATGATTCATAATGCTCTTTAAAATTTATATCGAGTTTAAATTCTTGTCGATAGACAGTTGGTCGTTTATTATCGTAGGCTAGTACATTTTAGTGAAGAAATAAGTGTAAATAAAAGGTAAATATGAAAACCCAATAAGCAAATTAAACAAAATATTATACATAATATGTATACTAACTAGGAAAAATAATACTATGCATCAATACTTTCTTGATTATACAGGGGTCTTTGATGAGAAACTGGACAAAAATAACTTTCATCGCTAGAAAAAGAAACCCTTTTTTTGTTATTAGAAAATTCGTTATCGGCTTCTGTGTTTTTTTATGTCAGATAATTCGTGTAAATACACAATATTTCTTCTTTTTAGTGAACCGCGTTATATTAAAACCGAGTAAAAAATAGTTGAGTGAATATAAAAATCATTTTTTGCAGTAGTAGATTTCTTCGTTTTTTTGTATTATTAATTTTATTTTTTGACTTTTAAAACCTTTACGTTATTTATTTGGTGCCCTATAATATGCTATCGTGGTATTTATTTAAGCATACATATATATAACTCGCCAGATTGCACCATTACTACATTTTAAAATCACATACTTTTATAATATGATTTTTAACATATAAAAAAAATTGTATGACAGAGAAAATATGTCAGTAAAAAAATGTTTATTTCACACAATGGCATAGAAGTCATATCAGCTACGTGCAGCCTGATTTTCCCACATGGCCGCTTATTAAGTACGCATGAAAAGTGTCAAGGAAAAATAATTTTACTTAAGTGACACGTCATTTTACGATGCCTGGCTATATAGAGTAACGACATTTCACATAACGGCAGTGTGTTACGTTTTGAAGTGATTATGAATATTTAAGCAATGAGATTATCAACAGCACCTTTTAAATATATTATGTATGTGAGATACTTAGTTAAGTGATGGAGAGGTAGTAACAGGATTAAAACACAAAATTTTTTAACTCAGTGTTTTTTATTATTGTTGTCCTTTTTTCACTAAAAAAAATAGGTTTTTTCCTATTATGTTGTAGTGTCATTCAAAACAAAGCAACGTATAAAGTTCCACATAAGGTATCTTAAATATTGAAATGCTTTCAACCAACTTTAAATTCAATTAATAAATTATAATAATTTTTATTTATTTTATACTGACGTCTTGGTCCTATGGCACAGCGGTTAGCGTTGTGGGCTTCCGTACCGGATCTCACGGGTACGAGTCTAAGAACGGCCGGATTTTTTCAATCGATTTATCGATTTCTGCTTGGAGGTATGGGCGTTTGCGATGTCTAAAAATTCTCTCCCACCCTTCTGATCCTTAAATAACTGAGCGTAGCGAGATCGATCAGTTAACTACTGCTCTTGTAGAAAAAAAGTTTTGTTGAGATGTCACCATTAGAAGACCATATGCCCCACATTGGGAGCAGACGTGGACTTTTTAAAAAAAGTCTTGTTATTAAAACAACAGCTGTGGTAAAGTAGTCAAAAAAATAGAGATCTTTGACGTTGGTGTTTGTGATGTCTTTTCTCCTCAAGTTGATTTTGAGTGGCTTTAAAAAAATCTAATTTGATTCGATTTCATGTAAGACGATTACAAAAAATCTAGTATCATTGGTAAGCTGTTGTCCTTAAAATATGAAAACATAACAATTTGCATTCATTTATGTTATTTATAACTTCCGATGTGCTGTAAAAAATGTAAAATTCTTTAAAGAACCCGAACAAAAACCTTTGGAAAAACATTTACACGAGATATAAAATAAATGAAATGGTGGCTTTTTCAATTTCACTTATCGATTTTCGGAAAATGTTGCTAACAAAGCACGTTGTTTTACCATTTTCATTAGCTAATGAGTTACAGGGCAAGCTTAAATGGAGAAGAGAGAAAAAACTCCCAAACCACGTCACAAAATTTTCCAATGCTATCTGTAAATTCTGAATACGTTAGAATGTTGAAATCAAAGGGTTTTTTCAAAAGGCCTTTTTAACAATTCTTTTTTATGATTGTATCCATCTGTTTGAAGTTTTAAGGCATCCAAAACGTATTGTGGCTTCTTTCTAATCAAGTTAATTGCTATGCCATGTTATTATCAATCAATGAAAGTCTTTGGAAAAGAAAAAATCCGTCCTGAAGGTAATCTATGTAATTTTAACTATTTATTTATACTAGTGCAAAACGACTGTATTTTTAGAATTAGAAATATTTGAAGTCTGAGTGGTTTTTCGCTTAGTTATATCTACGGTGGGCCCCCATCAATATTAAAATCAAAATTAATATGAAAGATAAAGCATTTTTTTGAAAAATAGCAAAATGTTAGATTATTATGTGTATTTTTCGATTATTTCAGAAGTTCGCTCATTTTGAACTAATATCACATTATTTATCAGAGATTGAAAACAGTTTCACTCATAGCAAGCATTGTCATGTGTTGCGTGAAAAATGCTTTCACGTCAGAAATTGACAGTGAACACTTTAAAAGTAACGGTTATGTACGAATTGTCATTATTACTCGGGCTTAGCTTTCTCGTATTTCCGAATATATCTGAGCATTATAAAAACTGGTTATTAATTATTATTTTAAAATTTTAGCACATTTTATTTCCAAGTCGAGAGAGTCCTATGGCGCAGCGGTTATCGTTGTTGGCTTCCGTGATGGATCTCACTGATACGAGTCCCAGTACGAACAGATTTTTTCGATTGATTTTTCAACTTCTGTTCAAAGGCATAGGTGTTTGTAATGTCTTATTTTTCCTCTCACCTTTCTTATCCTTCAATAACTGGGCATAACGAGAGCGATCAATTAACAACGAGTCCTGTCCTAGCCTTATCCTTCAATCCTTACTACTCTCTTTGGAAAAAGAGAGGTTGAGCGATTGAGTGATAAACAGTCCTCGTAGAAAAAAAATTAAAAGACGTAAAACAATTCTATTCATCTCATTAGATTTTATTTTTGAAGTATAATTTTTTCATGATTATAAATAGTGTACATATATAATGGTATTTTACTTGCGGCCCGCGTCTCATTTTGAATTCTTGAATTTGGCTCTTCATCCAAAAAGTTTACCTTCCCCTGTTCTAAGCGATCGAATTAAGCCACGTGGCGTCAATATGTCACAAATATGGAACGACAACGATCATGACTGTTAAAAAGAGAATGGATGGTGTTTTCAGCAATATGAAATTAAATTTTTAATATCGCTTTTACATCTGTAAAAAGCATTTTTGAGCCATCCTGTTTTAAGTTCAATTCTTTTTACCAATTTATCAAAATACTTGAGAAAAAACTTAACCTCTTGAGTTTTCGTTTAGTTTTATATGCAGAACTTTCGAAGTCATAAAAAAATAAAAGTTACCAAGAAAAGTGTTTTCGAAATCTGTTTGCGCTTTAATACTGGACCATAACTTAAGTGTTTTTTACAGCGAAGTCCGTCGCTAAGAAATTCAATGCATTTAGAAAGTGTTTTAGACAACGGAAAAAAGGTGTTTTGGATCATAAAAGATATACACTTCTCTGCACTGTATCGTAAAATCCCGTCAAGTGAAACATCCAAAATGCTCATCCAACACTCGGCCTCATGAATAATAAACAGGTTGTGTTCCTATCAGCCTGCACGCCGCAACTAAGCTTTTCTTTGCAGAGCTTTTTTGCCGTGTCATTGAAAAGTTTGTAATAATGAAAAATTTACGAACGTCAACGGCTTTTGGAACTGTAAATTTTAAGTTTAATTAAACGCTCTCACTTTACAGACATTTTAATTTAAACTTTATTAACAACATATAATATTTAACCACTAAGCTCGTAAGAAATATTTTATTAAATAATTAAACTTATGATACTTTATGTTTATTAATTACAAAAAAAACTAATAATATTAGCACGTCTGCTTCCAATGTGAGTATTTCAACAGGATAACGAGTAATGATTGTAATTATGTTGTTTGACCATTATGTTGGTTGTTCGTTTAATAGAAAATAATTTGTAGTTGAACAATTTCTATCGTGTTCTAATTTAAACTTGGTCATTTTATTTTTTGACGAGCCCATAGCCCAGATTTTTTTTATTATTCATACTTTTGACGACGCAAACAACTTGAGAGTCATACCACTCGGCTATGGTGAACTTAGCATATCTAAATATCAGTCTCTCCTAGATTATCGGTTAGCAAACTTTCATTTCATTTTTGATCCCGCGGACCACCTTTATTTTTTTCTTAAACATGTTTGGAAAAAGTTATATAGCTTTGTTTGAGAATATTGATGTGATTTCATGTATATTGCATCATTTATTAGTGTATGCCATTCATTTTGTCGGTAGTTTACTGTTAATCAAAAAAAAAAAAAAATCTCTACGGATCACTGGATTTCTACCGGACCACCACTTTGCTGCTGACTGCTGAAGAAGAAGCCAAACATTCTTGGGGATAGTCATTTACTGTGAAGTATAACATAAATAAATCGTCGTTTATTTGACGTGAGTTTTTTTTATTCAATTATTTAAAAATTGAGAAACCACAATACTTATCTGAGTTTCTTTTCCGAAAGGTAAGTGAGGCTTTTCGTAGACAATGGAAGAATACCTTTTTGAAAAGATGCCAAGGAAACTTTCGCACCGAACAAAAAACACTTAAGATTAGAAGTTTTTTAGCGACCTCATTTTTTCCACTCTCGACCTTATATTTATCGAGTGGACTGGAATCGACGGTGGGCACATTTTTTTCCACGAATTATTGCTCTCCATCAGAAAATGAGCGAGTGCTTTGCCGGTAATCGAGTCTAAATTGCTATCGTATATAAGATGTGGTTCTGATATTTTGCCCGTATTTTATATATTTATGTGTTGTAGGAAAAAAACGTTTCCGTCGTATTTTGTAAAATATAAATTTACTGGAAAATGTTTAGAAGTGAAACAAAATGGAATATCATGCACTGAATTGAATTTTACATGGTAAAACTTTTATTGTGTAAATCATATTATTAAGTTTAAACTCTCTCTTAATTTATTTTTATGCAACTAACGCACACAGCACAGCCGAATAAAAGAAATGTTTGACAGATTTTATCACTTGGTAACAGGGCCGGAAAATTGAAAATAGTTATTGATGATGATAATAATGAGGGGCTAAGAAACAAATAAATGTTGTTGAAAAAATTAAACGTAATATTGTGCTTCTTTTTTCTAATTCATGTCCGCTTCCAATGTAGAATATATGGTTTCTTAATTGATATATCTCAACAACAGTTTTTTTCTAAAAAAAATTGCATGTTATTCAGTTGCTCAACTTTTTTTTTATTACAGAGTAGGGATAAAAAAAATATGGTTAGTACAGGACTAGTGGTTAGGTAATTGTTTTCGTTACGCCTAATTATTTTAGGATAGATAAGTAGGTTGCAAGATATTGTTAAACATCACAAAAATACATATGCCTTTGAATATAAATCGATAAACCGATTGAAAAAATGCTGTCCGTACTGGGATTCGAACACGTGAGATTCGGCTCAGAAGCCAACGACGTTAACCACTACATTACGGAGCCGGAAATGTACGATGATGATTTAATGTATGATTTATGACAAAACAAAGATGTCGTATTCTAAATGACTTCTTTTATATTTTACGAAAAAGTTTTAACGCTCCATTTACAACAGATGGGCTCAACCGATTTTGTTTCCAAGTCCTTGAAATAAATACAATTTTTATAGTTAGTTTTTATTAAGTATCGCTATATTCATTATATTCCTGACAGAGATAAATTGCGTTTCCTTTTGAATGAACACGTATTCCCATCTTTAATCATTCGGTAGTTACCTCTTATTTTAAAATTGCGTCTCAGATAGTTTTGGAGGGAAAGTCACCCACGCATATTTCCGATCGTGTCACATTTACACAAGTCTAGTTTCAAGTGTCCATCACCACTATCTCCGTTTACAATGTTTTTAAGCTTAATAGCCTTGACAGAATTATTTTAAGAATACGAGTAGAGTCGGTCTTACGAGTTAAAGGAAATTATTTGAGGAATCACAAAAAAACAATAAGTTTAATATAAGATTAACGTGGTTGTAAGTTTTAGCATGAAGAAAAATAAATATTGAATGTAGAAATTCAAATGATAATTATTGGTGAATATTTTCTTTTTGACATGTTAGATTAACATTATACTATCATTTACAAATTCTCAGAGGAAACAAATTCGTAAGTAGTAATTACACAGTTTTAAATTTAATAAGTATCTTCATCATCTGATATTTAAGATATAAAAACATTCAAAAAAATACTTTTAGGTAATATGACGCAGTGGTTAGCGTTGTTGGCTTCTCATGGGTTCTAGTCCCATGACAAGTAAAATTATTTTTAATTGATTTATTCATTTCCGTTCGAAAGTATGGGTCTAAAAATTCCCTTCTATCCTTCCGATCCTTCAATAACTGGGCGTAGCGAGAGTTATTCGCCACTAGTTCTATCATAGCCTTATCTTTCCATCCACACTACTCTCTTTGGAACGGATAGGTTGAGCGACTGAGTAACAAACAGTTTTCGTAGAAAAACTTCTCTTGAGATACCTCTAATAGAAGGCCATATGCTCCGCATTGGGGGCGAACATGGATTAGGAAAAGGAAGCACAATATTTTATTATTTTTTTTAAGCTACTTGTATTTGTTTGTATAACTATTAACAATAAATATTTTAATTTTTTCGGTCTTGTTTGGCCAGTGTAAAAGCTATCAAGCATCTGTGCAGCTATGGTTTTGAATTTATTATTGAGTCTTAATTGCATCAAAATAACTAATGGAAAAGTTAAGCTTAACTTTTCCGGTTCTAAGCTCAAGAAATGCGACCCCAATACCCACATTTTCTTAAATATCTATTTTAATATGGGTGATACAATGTTTATAATTAAGGTTTTCCTATATCATAGATTTTTGGACCTTTTGTAGTTTATATAAATACGTGATAACGCGGTAACACGATAAGCGCTCGCGATAAGCGATCGTTCGTAAGATAGCTGGGCTAATCGCGTCAGTTGCAATATCATATGTGTGCTGGGATGACGTCGTTTTTACGCGAAACTTAAAATATGATTATTTATTTAAAAATCACGGATTTTTTTAAAAAAAATGTGAGGAATGATGAGAGATATTTTAAAGCCCTTAGACTTTTTTTTTTTTAATTCATAAGAATAAGGCCAATAATGAGGAAACCACTGGGGTCCCTAAACGACCTCCATCGGATGAGAAGTATTTTTCTAGTCTCCGAGCCGCGAGAGTTAATTCAGCTCAATTAAAGAAAATGAGCAATAGATGCACTTGATCCTATTTGATCTTGAAAATGGACGTGCCCTAAAAGCTATCCAACAAAAAACATCTAAGAAGTTTTTACCGAGAAATATTTTCATCTTAAAGATGCGATACCTATATATTCGTTTTTTTCAATCCATAAATCTGGATCAAGTAGATGTAATAGATATAAACTTATTTTTATGGCGCATTAAGATGATTAAGAGTGCTACATAGACCTTCGCGACTTGGACGAAGACTTAAGCTGTGATTTATAAATCAGTGAGTTAAGCCAGCCATTCCGTTAATCTGACCACAATCGTGAAAATATTTAAATCGTTAAAAACTTTCGAAGAGTACTTTCATGTTTTATATACGACTAAAAAATACATTCGTTGAAAGCATGTGTAAATTGGTAGAGTACGTCAGGATTTACAGAATGTTTTAAATCCCAAGATTCAGGGATTGATTATTCACCGTAAATTCGGGACCTGGGGTTTTTGGGATCATCGTCGGAATCGTTGGAAAAAAGTCAGAAATTAAGAGATTTAAAAATATTGTACAAAAGAATGTGAAACACCTTTTTTTAGCTCTCTGAGTCGATTCAAATATTTTTTTATTCGCTGACCGATTTAAAAAAAACTCAGGAATTTAAGTTAAGAACAGTTATGGGTTGGAGTTTTTTTTTGATCGTTGATTGACCCGTGGGTGATATTTTTTTTTTTGTATATATTCAAATACTTTATTTGTTTTACAAAAAGCATATTTTGTCAGCGACAATGCGCAAATAATACGAGAGAGAAGCAATATTGAGAATATAGTTTGCATTGATTTTGTATTCAAAACAATTTGTATTTGGTTACCAAGTAATAAACTTTCTTATTTTTTTTTTGCGAAAACACAGCATTACCAACCAATCAGTCGATTATTTGATAATTCAAAATTTGAGCGAAACCGGCCCTGATCAAGTCCAAGTTATAAATATGCAATACAATAAATTGTATTTCAGTAGCTTACGTAACATCGTAAAAAGCAAATTTAATATTTTTCATGGTTATATTTTTGTTTATTTGTTATTGTAAAGCAAATAAAAATAATCCCCCAAGACCTGTCTCATTTAAATCATTCATCAAAAAACCATATTGCGATACAAATAAAAATCAACGAAAAAGAAAATAATCCACTTTAACGTCTGACATTTTGATTTCGCCTTTTCTAATACCCACTGTGACTAATACCTTAATCGCTTACGTGTTTTAATAATAAAAAAAAAATATTGACTTCACTCGCACTCAGCGTAGCTTTTGACAAATGGCGTCTGACTTCTGACGTCATCGCGTCGTCCGTCAAAAAGCTTCACGGAAATTCAAAGCTCTAGGTGAAACAAAGTTCGTTCAAAATAACGAGGCATTTAAAAAAGCTCTTGTTTTGTAACCAAGTAATCAAAGCTCTCAGACTTGAGTTTTTTCTTGGTCGCATGCTCATTCAAAAAAATAAGCAGAAAATAAGAAAAATTAAATAATCATTGAGATTCTTAAAGGCCGTCTATATATGACGTCAAGCGATTTTGGCTATTTTTACTCACTCAAAGAGAGAGTACCATAAACCATTCTGAAGGATAATGTTTCATTTTTCTTTAGCTTAAATGATTTCTAGTAAGGCCGGTAAGAGCTTAAAATGTTATCATACCTGTTGAGGAAATCATTTTGAAAATTTTTATCATTTGCTAAAAACCGAGTTGAGAACCGAGTTTCAAATTTTTAGATAGACGTTATCTGCATACAAATTAATGACTATATTACATTTGCTAACACAACAACAGACAATAACAAAAAAATAATGCATTTCATGTTAGTTATAGCAATTTTCTGTCAATTATTTAAAAATTTAAAAAACAATATAATCTCAATGATTAATATAAACTTTTCACATTTTTTTTAAGTCGTTACATTACATCAACCTCCCACTATAAAGTGGCGTCATATATTGACGGTCCTTTACTCAAAATATCCACAAATATTCATTGAAAATTACCACAAAAACTCAGTTTAATTATGTTATCAGTTATATGATATATTTATTCGTGTGGCTTATTGTTTTCTTATATTTTAAAATTATGTAATATCTTTACATAAAAACAAATATAATGCAGTAAATAAACAATTATTTAAATTACGGTCAAATCATTCATGTATAAAAACTGCATGCCACGAATATTGAAGCGGAATATATTTTGCTGAAATTAATACTACTCAGAGAGCGTTGGCAACAATGATTGATGATTGCATCATTATTGCTAGCGTTTAGGCAAATCTAATATTTTCTACAATACACATTCCATAAATTTACGAAATTAATTTTACATTTAATACTTTTGCACAATTTAATAATTTCATAGTAAAGAGTATGTACTAGTCAAAGACAAACTATTTATTATTTTAAAGATGGTGAAGATAATTAATGTGAACAAAATATAAGAGTGATTTATTTTTGCCACGGGGTTCAAAGAGGTTAATGTAACATTAAATATCGAGACTATGGCTTGTCCTAAAAACTCAAATTTACTGTTTACTCAGAACTATCAATTTGTTACTTATCAACTTCTGCCAGTACGTAGACAATAACACATTTGTAAACTATCAGAAGGCGTTAAATAAAAAAATCTTGTTTTGAAATAATCTTCATTTTCTATAATCATTACATTTTAATATCTCTATGTACGCACCTTAACTATTATTTATCGTTTCAACTAAGGTATCTACACCCAGAGCCTTTTTGGGATCCCAGGATTGGGCACTCAACGTGAAATCGTGTATAATTTGAAAGTATTGGTGAGTCGTTTTTTTCTTTTTTTTAAGCCCACCGAGGAATTTGAAATTCTCAATTCGCTCGTTGTCTTATATTGACAGAAGAAAATAAAAAAAAAGATATTGTATTCATTTGGGAAAGGTTATTTACGTTTATAAATGTATTTATTTTGTGGCGAATTGCTGTTCATTTTTATTCAGCCATCTAAAGTATTTCTTCTACACATTTTGAGTGAAAAATGCAGGTCGGGCTAAACCTACCTACCCTAGTACGTAGAACCGCCACTGATACCGATGGTTTATTCTTTACATTAAGATTGGAAACAAGCACAAAAAATATTAATATTTTGTAGTGAACAAGGTCCGAATAATAATCCGTTTGTGTAGATGATTTTTCAAAAGTATTGCTTGGTATTAAAAACAATATGGTAGGCACTGGATTATTCTCCCTCAGAGATGATTGATGTATGAACATATTGAATTTCGATGAAAATATTTGTTAGAAACAAACCCTAATAACAATTTCATTATTCTAGGATTGATTTCCT
Organism: Himalopsyche anomala; assembly: GCA_031772345.1. Taxonomy (NCBI): domain Eukaryota; kingdom Metazoa; phylum Arthropoda; class Insecta; order Trichoptera; family Rhyacophilidae; genus Himalopsyche; species Himalopsyche anomala. The sequence goes on along the minus strand of CM062831.1, from coordinate 22,241,705 downwards.
CGTGTTCCTTTTTAGAATTTTGCGCATAACAAGTCATTAAATCAAATTATGTTTCACCAATAAATGGATTCGTAGGGCAAATAATATTTTTTAAATAATCTATAAACTACCTTGCAAAAAACAGTAATGGCAACTATAAATTTTATTTTACAGCATTAAACTGATAAAATCTTCAAAGATCTGTTTTGTATATCTCCAGATAAGTAAACTTTTAACTTGAAATTTAATAAATTATCTGAATTCAATGTATGTCACACTTAAAATGTAAAGTCTCGTCAGTACGTTCATTTACATACGTCCTAACACGTCATGACGATTTAAATTCATTTTGACTAGTCAATGAATGAATTAACTTAAACATAAAAAGCACGTTAATATTATTTTTGATTTATGAAATAACTTAATAAAAAGCACAATTTTTATTTTTACTTCATTTTCATTTTATTTAAATAAATAAATAAAGTGGAAATAAAGTAAAAAGGAATATTGTGTCTTTTATGTACATAATACCTTTCCACCAAGTATTGACAGTGAACACCCTGAAAGTATTAAATTACTGTCATAATTTTATATATTGTTTTAATCCAGAAATCCTACATTTCATTTAGAATATATTCTTATATTGTGAAGTCTCGGGCTTGAACGACGGAATGGAATCTATCAATTGATAAATAGATTTGTTTTCAATGGTATGAAAGTGTGTGAATTTTTTATATTTCTATATCCGATCTTAGAAGCGAAGCGCAGAGAAAGTGAGAGACTGGCCAATTAGAAGCCATTTATTCTCCATCTTTATTTTCTTATCCTCTGTTGAGTGAGAAATAACTTACTATATGTTGAATTGTCAGCTCTGCATAATGGCATATCTAAATTATTTTCAACAAAGCATGGAGACTGCTGTCTTTGTTTCCAGAGCCATCATGTGATAAGACTGAGATCATAAATGACCGGATCTACTTTATTCTAAGTAGAGAAATACTTGGACAGTTTTGATTATAATGTCATTAGTATTTTGCCCTTTATAGCGTTAAAACTACAAGGCTTTTAGTGAAAATAAAAATAAAATACTGTGTTAGTACTGCAATAATATAGCAATACCTCATTTCTCAAAACTGTATTTTAGCGTGCTTAATCCCAAGTTTCTCATATTTTTTCTTAATTTTAATATTCTTATGTACACATTTAAGATTCAGACTGTAGGTGGAATTTTAATATTAAATTTTAATCGTTCAAATTATGAACATTCACACAAATTTTGTCACTAACACCCGGGTTCTGCCATTCATAAGTTCAAGTTAATCTGTGCACTTGAACGCCTGAAGATGCTGCAAGACAAAACCCGAGTCGTTAGTGACTGTACATAATTTGAACGATTCAAATTTATGTACACATGATAAAAAAAATACCAACGTCAGTTTAAGATCATAACATATAGCAGTTTGAATACCAAAAGATGTCTTAATAGTAAAATGACAAAACTTAAAAAATTTAAACGTGTCAAATTTCTTATTTAAATTCTATCATACATCTTCAGCTTAAATTCTAAATCATTAACTCATGTTTCATTACAGCATAATATGATAAAAGTATTATATATAATGTACAAAAACCTTCTTAAATATGAATCTACAAGGACAACAGAATTTCCTTTCAAGCAATATTTGTATAAAATTAATTGCTGCGGTTATTGCTCTGAAGATAAATCTAAGCAATTTATTTCAACAACCAAAATACGTCTTTGCTTGATTATAAATTCACGTCTACGTCAAAATTAATGCCTTCTGTAAGGAGCTGCGTTCACGTTTCGAGAAATGACAGATGTGACGGCATAAAATGTCCAAAGTGACGCCTAATAACTAGTCTAACGTCTGATAAAGCGATGACTGGTAATACCTGGGGAGTTCCCGCCCGGGAAACTAATCCACTTCTGACTTGTCGTCTTGAATTTTAGCCACTGAACTTAATAAAACTTTAAGCAATCAGGATATTTTGTATTGAGAATTAAAATATGGCTATGTTAATGTTTAATATGATTGTCATTTTAACTGTGTTCTTTAATATTTTTTTAAAAGGACGTAAATAATTAATTTGAACGTTTTATTTTACAAAATTAATAATTTAAAAAACATACTCCAACAAAAAAAAGGTTAAGATTTAACGTAAATGAACGAAAAGCGAATTCTTGGTAAATTAATACTAGCCTTTATAACTTTTACTGTGTTATGTTTCAATTTTTGGTGAATTGGCATTATTATTATTTTTTGTACAGATTTCAAATGTTTTATTAATAGTATTAGTTTTACTCATAACAAGCATTTTTATCTAGCAAAAAATTAAATCGATTGAAAGCTTTCTACACGAAATTCAGTACGACAAATAAATTGGTAAAATTATATGAAAATAATTTATTGTTACTATAACAAAAGTAGTAATGATTATTTTTAATCACTTTTATGGTGTTCACTTTCAATACTTGGTGGAAAGGTATTGTATTAAGCAAAACACAATATTCCTTTGTACTTATTTCCACTTCGATTTATTGATATCAGGACTGGTTTCGCTCATGGTGAAAATTGTCAACTGATAAGAAATATAATTAAACAGTGCTATTTATACACAAAAAAATTGAAATGAAAAGGTGTAATAAACAATTGGCATTGAAAATAATTTACAAATTACATTAGAAATTGTGAATTTGTGTTTTTAAGCTAAAACAAATTAAAATATTTAATACCTCTAACAGTTATTAAAAAATCATCAAATTTTTTGTGTATAAATAACACTGATAAATTATATTTCTTATCAGTTGACAATGCTCGCCATGAACCAAACCGGTCTTGATATTGATAAAGAAAAGTAGAAATAAGTGCAAATGAATATTGTGTTTTTCTTAAGATTATTTTTTTTTTTAAATTAAATTCATACAAGTTAGCTCGTATTTTATGACTGAAATTCAAGAATATATTTATTAGAATTACGACATAATATAATAAAATCATTATTCTCCTTTCACACGTTCGAGCGGTCCAACTTTTTGAGGGTTTTATGTTCACCATTTCGGGATTTAAGCTAAGTCCGATTAGCATTTTAAAGACTTCGTTTCGAATTAATCTTCGCCATGTTTAAATTGTTGGGACGTAAAAGATTTTTTCCGCAAGCACTTACTTAAATATTTTGTCACGAAAATAATAACGCGTATTTAAGCTATACGGCTTTATTTTTCAGACGGCTTAATTCAAATAAAGAAAAATTGCAAACGTGATTTTAATTTTAATATCGAGTATTAAAATACGTCATCATTTATATAAACTTAATTCTTAATGAATGTGGTTTAAGTTTCATTTATAATATTTTTTGCCGCGAGTACTATCACGTTCAAAAATATACGTACTCGATGTTGTTCTCGTATAATTAATATTTAATAATCAAAGTTGTAGCCTAGTAGTAGCCGTCTGTGTGGTCGAGTGGTCAACGTCGTTGGCTTCGGTTACAAAGGGCACGGGTTCAAATCCCGGTGCGGACAGTTTTATAAGTTGATTTTTCGATCGATTTATGAATTTCTGTTCGTAGGCATGGATGTATGTGTTGTCTTTAATTCCCCACTCCCACCCATCTTATCTTATGAACGGGCGTATCGAGAAGCGATTAGCTTACCACTAGTCCTGTCTTAGCCCCATCCTTCTATCCCTACTCTCTTTGGAAAAAGAGAGGTTGAGCAACTGAGTAACAAGCAGTTCTCGTAGAAACACTTTTATTGAGATAAACTCCATAAGGAATCCATATTCTCCACTTTGGAAGCGGACATGATTTCATAAATTGACTTTGTATGTATCATATTAAAAGAAAAAGATATTTTCAATATCTACACTTCCTTTAACTGCTCTGACTCATCCGATCCTAAATCTGATCGTAACGAGATTAAATAGCGCATTTCTTATTTCAACATAGCCCTATTCTCTACCCTAACTTTTACAAAAAAGACGCGTTTAAAGTCTGAATAACAACCATCGAGGTCATTCTAAAATTATTTAGGAACTTAGCACTTATCAACGGTAGTCTATAATAGTCAGCATCATTTTTGTATTCGGTTTTTACAGTTGGTATCATTTATATGTAATGATTGCGGTTATAGCCACCGTTGTCATAGCCGATCTGTCAAACGTCAACTATTAACAAATTTAGATTTCAGATTTTAACTTCACTAATTGCAATCTTTCTTCTTTATTATTATTCCTTAAAATGAAAACTACTAACAACTTTTTATATATAAATATCAATCATTGAAATAGCGCATAAAATATGATGTTATAATCTCAAATTTGGTATTTTTTAAATTACTTTTTCATTGTTGATATAAGAAATGTCAATTAATATTGATATTTAGATTGCATTATGGATTCCATTTAAAACCGTATTTTGTAAAAAAAATCTAAATTGTAATATATAACAGTCGTTTAAAGGTTTTAAAGTATATATAATTTTAATATCAATAAGGCTAATTAAGCCACTAATGGGCAACTAGCCCTCAATCCAACAATATACCTTATTATCAAAAAAATAAACCTGTCAAATTTAAATAAGTAATTTTAAAAATATCGATACACGTGTATTGAAAAAAAAATATGATGTATAATAGGAAAATGTTTATGAAGACCACTGGTATAGAGAAATTCAATAGAAAATCGTACTTGTGGTTGTGGATGTTGTGTGGTTGACGTAAACGACTGTTAGGAGACAGCGATGGCAAATCAAGAATCCGTAAAATAATTATGATATAATTTTTAGTATTTAAAATAACAAATTAGGTTCATCCGGCTGAAATAAATACTTTTTTGTGACTAGAAAAATGTTTAATATATTATATTTATCACTATAGATATTATTTGTTGTATCAACTTCACACGACTCTATCATAATTAATCGAAAAAAATCTGAAAATAAAAATAAAAGTATTAAAAAGTTTTATAAGACTTATAAATGATGAGAATTAACAGATTTCCTAAAATGGAAAATTGAGAGACTCTTTTTTAAATCTTTCGCAGATTTTTAAAAAAAATTGTCACTGCCCAATTTCAAAAAGTCAGGAATTTGTGAAATTCCCAAAATTACAAAAAAAAATGCGACATTTTTTGGGTCTTACTTGGAAATCTTGTAGTTACATACTTTCAGAAACTCTTTGAGAACTTTGGATTTCTTATCCTCAATTCCGAAATCCCGGAATTAGTACTACCACAATCCGGTGATTTCGGGATTTGGGGATTGGAGGCTTTAGTTGGTATCGTTTCAGCTTTGAAAATAATAGTGCTATAATATATCACTAAACTATTTTGTATCACTAAATAATTATTATTTTGGACATAAAATTTACTCAACATTAAAAAAAAAGTATTAAGTAATAACAGTGGCTTTCGCACTATACTTTAATATCGAATTGTTTGCGAATATGGTCTTAGATACACCTGACTTATATCTTATTGAGAAACTAGTACAGAGGAAACGTGACGTCTCTGCGAGTACATATTGTAGGGGCGTTATTAAAATCGGTCGCTCATATCTATGTGCAGCCATCTTGATACAGCTCTACATAAGATGGACGATAAACTATTTATTTTGTAAGTCAACCATACAAATATCACTTTTAGGGTGTTTACTGTCGATACTGTTTACGATGAAAATGCTTTATATTCCAAAAATAAATTACTCATTTTTACTACATAATTCCCAAATTTATCTAATAATATGAGGACCGGTTTCGGTCATTATCAACTGATAAAAGAATATAAAATGTAGCACTGTAAAATTGTGTATTTTTTTAAAACAAATTTTTAAAACACTGCATAATACAAGTCTGAGATTTTTTTATAATTATTTTGTTTTTAAGTATATTTGACATTACAGCTAATAATAGATTTTTTTAGTCAGTCGAGACCAACCCGCTGAAAAACGACGTCACAAACATCCACACTCAAAATCTCATATTGCAATTTTAAATTTAAAAATCTATTAATCTTTAGAGGTTTCTTTTGATTGCTTTAAGCTTTGAGTTAACATTTACCAATATAACTTTATACTAAGAACGACGAATTAAAAAGTTTAAATGTTTTGAGCACGTGATTCATCTGTACTTTTCAACCGAATAATTCCTTCGTCTTAGAACGCCGCTGAGGTCCGTGGCGTTGTAACCAACGTCGTTGGCTTACGTTACAAATCTCACAGGCTCGATACCCAGTACGAACAGTACTTTTTTTTATATATATTTGATGGATTTGGCACAACTTTGTAAAACATTATTTTTAGTATAAAATCTAAATAAATGACACTGTTATTCTATTTGTGTTTCTTTTCTTTATTAATTTTGTTTGATTACGTAGGTTTGATGCATTTTTCTGAAGAAAAACGCTATCAAGCTTCGACATTTTTTAGCTATCGAAAAATTCGGACAAATAATTTTATTGGCTATAGTCCAACGTTGCTTGACTATTAAATATCACTTTACAGCGCATTTAACACCACTGTGAATATTTTTCATAACGCTGTTTCGTTTTATACAAGTGAACGAATCGATTCCATTTGAATAAATTGGCTTTTAATGAGAAAATTATAAAACACATCTTTGAAATTTGTGTAGGAGAATAATACAATTAGTTATAAAAGAGTATAAATTAATTAAGGATGACAAAAACATCGGATGTATCTTCAATGATAGCATCATTATCACACATGATAAAAAAAAAGAAAATCTGACTATCAAGTTAGAAGAACTGTCAAGTAAAAAGATTCGCTTTCTGCGCGTCATTTCAACGTGCTGTTAACACTAATCGTAGATTGCTATTAATCTATCTTTAATTAAATATGATTAAACTGAAAGTAAATTTTCATGCATGTAATAATATAAATCCATCACGAGATAATCAAAAACAAATATGTTTCGACACTTGGGTCAAGGAAAGGTTGACTTTTTATTTGGGCAACTGTAATCGAAAGAAATAACTTTCATTTAAATGTTTAATCATACGAAATCACAAGTAATAGTATATTTCTTTTAACTTGTACGATAGCTATTTCCAAGCTGGGGGGCTAACTATTTGGGAGGCGCGAATAGTTTAAAATATTTCATTACCCTTTTAATTGTGTCCTTATTATCATATGAAATACAAGATAGAGAGGCGAGAAGATATTTTTTAAGGGAGGCGTAGTAGCATAAAGTTTGGAAACCACTGTTATACGAAGCAAAAATGAGAATTCTATCATTCTTAAAAATGTCAAACATAATGTTCGTGATCTTTTTTTGGGGTATCGTGAACAAGAATTTTTGTTCTTTCTGTGTGTAGAATTAGCCTGCCAGTAGGAATGACACTAGAGAAAGCTTTAATCGTGCATTGCTTCGGATGTCAACATATTCCATATGGGTATGAGTGAGTTCAGATGAATACCATTTTTTATTTAATAAAGTATATCTTGTAAAACCTTACTCGGTTGACTCCATGTCATTTTCCAATATTTTAAAATTACATTTCAAAAGCAATAAACTTATAACTAAATTGTCTTTTTTGTAATGTACAATAAACTTATAAATAAATAAACATAAAAGCCATAAATATAAACGAAACAAAACTTTGGAAAACTAATCATTAATAACTTTTTCTTTTAAATCTTGAATCATAATATCAACAGGTTTGTATTCAGAATTTTCTACGCTTTTTTTATCTCTTCTCTCCATTATGTGTTTCGGCAAAAATGGGTGTATAACCGGGCTAAAATATTCAAGCCTCGTTTGATTTTCGCTAGGTGCCTCAGTGAAATAGCTGATCGGTACTCCAACAACGAGGGTGATGATCCCTCCTAAGGTAGAATACCACATTGCTGATATTTTGTATAAAAACAGAAGGTCATCATATTTTTCTTCGCGTTCTTGAGACCTGAATAGAAAAAAATAAACATTAATTTTGCGAATACAAAATTGACAATACAATACGTTCGTAAACATTCTCCACCAGCGGTTACCAAACTACGGCCCTATAAAGATTTTCGTCTGGCCCTCCAGATTTTTGTATATAAATTATTCCTATTTAATAAATTTTATAAAATTTCATGATATGGTTGACAGCTATGATATTTATTTCAATCTGGTAGTGGGAACAAAGTGAATGAATTTAAAAATTCTTAAGAAAAACCTTCTGGTTATCCTAGGCCAGGGGTTACCAACCTTTTCGGACCCTAGAGCGCAATCTAAAATATTGGTAGGGCGACGAGCACCACACTTTTTCAAAATCTCAAAACCCAGGAATTTACCGATCTGCCCAAAACATCGCCGTGGCTAGTTTTTTTTTTTAGCTCACCGAGAAATTTGAAAATCTCAAAACTCGATTTAACGATTTGATAAATTAGTTGGCGGGCGCATCGGAATCATTCGGCGGGTGCAATGGCGCCCGCGGGAACGGGGTCGGTAACCCCTGTTCTAGGCTAAGCCCAGGGTGTCTGCGACCTGGAAACTATACCTCCTTCTCCTTTATTAATTCTGCTCTCCGAGAGTTATACTTACGTAGAACCATTGATCAGGGCATTCTTTGGCATATCTTTTTTTATTACAGGAAGGAAAAATTTATCAATATATATTTTAAAAAGTTATAAAAGATAATTTAGCTTACGTCATTGGTTCCGTGATTCTCAAAACAGTTGTGTTGGCCACACATTCATCTATAGAGAATGGTTTGACGTCGTTTACAAAGATGCCATTGATTTTTGCCTGGTAGCTCCCATAAAACATCCATACCATTACTATACTGCTGATTAAAGCTCCAGAAACAGTTCCCTTGGGATCAAAATAGTTATAATTCATAACAAAACAGTGTTCAAAATACTTCCTACACAAAATGTCAAACGCTTGAATACGGCTAATAAATTAAGAAGCAATCATTTGTTATTTATAAATATTATTTGAATTAAGAAGAATGAATATTAAACGTCAATCATTAATAGCGAACATTCATTTGTTTTTTTATCCAATTTATTTAAATCGAGATGATGTTTTATCAAACTTATTTGAAAAATATTTAAAAGCAGCCTAAAGATAGACGATTCAGAACTCAAGTAATGAAAAGTCAATCACACAACGCTCTTTGTTATAATGCGTTTCACCAAAAAATTACAAATAACAAACACTATTGAAGTTATTTGAGCTGTGGTTGAATATATTTTTGAGAACATATTATTTTATGTTGATTCATCTTTTTATCTGTTCATATATAACGCATAGCATATAACTACGATTGTGGACAATGCAGTATGTTAGAAAAATACAGAAATAGTATGTGTTAGTGTTAACATTGATAATATTGACAGGTGGCACCGCAATGTGGTGTGTTTATTACTATTACCCAACAATAATCACTTACCCTAGAATTTGCCCTGGGGATAAGCATCCCCATGGTGAATATACCAAGTAGAGGACCAGCCACTATTCCACTAAAACTTATTGATAGCTGCAGGATATTGCCAAGCTGCTCCACCCAATTTACCATGAGCATGCAGATGGATCCTAAGACCACGACACTGGACTTCATGATCGTGCTGGCCATGCGTTCAGATGTGGAGGTTGGCAACCAAGTTGCTATGAAGTCTTTATATAGAGTACCACAGGCTGTATGGAGTAGTGATGACATCGTACTAGAATGAATGAATGGATTTTTTATATTTATGAACTGCAAACTGGAGATCGATTGCCAATAAGTTAATTTGAGGGTTACTTGTGTATTGAATGCCATTGTATTAAAAGTGGACTAGTTCGTCTAATACCATTGACTAAGTAGTGTAGTTGAAGGAAGTCTAATTGTTCCATCAGGCTGATTTGATTTATGCCATGCACTTTCGGCCTGATTTTTGCTGGTCTGATATTGTTTTTGGATGATGCTGTCTTAGTAATTGTAGTGTTATTAATGCTGTTTATCTGGGATATCTGGGATCTGTTATTAATGCTGTTTATCTGGGAAAATCTGGGATTTTGTTGTTACATATTATTTTTATAGAAAATTGTGTATGTGATTGCAACTCAAAAAATCTTGGTAGCTTATGATTTTTTCCGATTCTTTATTAGTAAAAAAAATGGTTTGGCTGGAGTAATAAGTAAGTAGTATAAATATAGCACCTCTATTTATCAGGGGGAGTAACTATTGTATTATGAGGATTTTTTTGAACACCGATGTTTGCTAAACGATATGTTCTAATAATCTTAATTCAAATCAATACCTCAAAGCTGCACTGAAAACTCCAGCGATAAACAACCCTGGTAAGCCGGGTATTCCACGAGCCGTATCCATTACATAATATGGCAATATCTGAAAAGTGCACACATATTATACATAAACTTTTAGGTAGTGTAAACTTACGTTTCGACTGTGGAAAGGAAAAAAGAGTTAACCCACAGTTTATCCAAAACAACTTTTTTTCGATAATCACAATTATCACAATAATCACAATCACGATACACGTTCTATCAAAAGGATGTAAGCTGAAAATGCCGAATTAGTATCTAAATTTAGCTTTTGGCACGTGAAAATTGCAACCAGGAAAAAGGACTTAAAAAAAGGTTTTTCTTGAACAATTTACTAAAATAATATTGGGTTAAGTCAATAAAAAACTAGTTTATCAGTCACCGTGCACTTCAAGGTTGTGTATATTTCATAATTTGCCTTTGACCCAAAATCATCAAAAAACGTTTTTTGTGTAAAAAAAATTATGTGTGTATTACGTCCTTTTTCCTTTCCACAGTCGATATTAAGAATATTTCATTATAAATTACCTGATCAACCTTTTTAATTACACCAGTTGTCAAAGGATCACATCCGCTGTATCGTGCAAACATGATATACCCAGTAAAAAGACACAATGCCTTTATAAGTGTTGTGGCAAAACAGTATATGTACAGCACTCTAAAAAAATAAAGGAAAACATTTATGATACCTATCTCTTTGTCAGAAATGTATACTTATATATATTTATGGTAATTTGATATCTTTGTTGTTCAAATATATCAGAATACCGTATAAGAGAAATGTGCACACATTTTAAATAAAATCGTTGATAAAAAGGATTTTGCATTTATTATAATTAGAACATTTTAATAATCAAAATAATTTTACTTAAATTTGGATCAAGAATATCATATTTTACGCTCTACATACTGGGTGAAGCGAAATGCTACTTTTGTAAAAATTAATTCAAAATAACGATACGTTGTCGATTAATATTCATATTTAAATCCGAAAACTTTGCAGCGATAATAAAGAATGATAACTAACTTTTTTTATAAACCGAAAGAACATTAGACACAAAATATCATAATAGTACGTTGCCCACGTATGGTTTATGTTGTTTATAAAAATATATATAGTCAACCCACGCTGGATATGTATGTGCTTTGGCATTAATGGAAGTCAATGAGAGAATATTAGGCGGTATCATTGTAAGTAATATTATTATCAGTCAAGCGACAAAAGCAATTTAGTCATAAAGTAGTTTTCGTAACTTCGTATCTTTAATAGTATTTGTTTCGATGTGTTGAAATCTTTTTTTCTGCATATCGTTTGTGCTTCATTTTTTAAAAAATGTATGTCATTAATTGCCAAGCCAGGTAATAACCCTTTAAATTATTTGTCTTTTTAGAATTAGAACAAGATTAACCCTGTAGTTTTTAACATTAATATTGTAAATGCGTACTTGTTTGCATCCGCCAGAGATGGGACAGAGAGGAATCTCTGGATGCACATTTGATTGACGCCCATTGCTGAAACCCATCCCAAGCACATCCCTACTGTGACTGACCAAAACGTTGAACGTTTATACATACTTGGGTCCATACTGAAACATCAGGGGGGGAAATATATTAACTATGTGTCATAAAAAAAATATTATTTTACAAATTTTTCTACCGGTATTAATTTGTTCAGTACTTTTCTTTGTGTTAATTTATATTCTACGCTTTTTATCGTAGTTTTTCTAACTAGCACATTTTTTATGCAGAAATACACAGCATCTCTTTATTTTACTTTACTTAAATTTGAACGATTCAAATTTAATATTGAAATTCCACCGAGCACCTTCAGTCGAAATCTTAAATTTACTTTACATGTTTTTTAATGCCGAAAATTCAGTTTTTTTCTGGCAAATGCAGAACAAAGTATAATTAATTAATCTGTTTGATGTATAGAATTTCAAGTAGTTATTTTTCCCACTTTTGACTGCACATCAGGTTTTGACAGTAATTACTAAAGTCTAGAGATTAATTTACTATAAAGGCAAGTTTGATAAGAATCTACAGACTCACTCAAAGAATTCAGTCCTTCCAGATTCTGCTGCGATATTCCACATGTTTACGAGTCCACCCTCGTTTACACTGCCGAGTACCAGAATCGCTATTATGGCTCCGTTCATCATTATGAACTGAATTGTATCGGTCCATACAATGGCTCTGAGTCCTCCAATGGTTGTGTATAAAATACATATGAGGCAAACAGCCGGAGTGATGTATTTTAAATCAATACCACTGACTGAAAAAGTACAATTTTGAAATATGAAAATCGTTTGTATACATTTAAATATATTAGAGAACGACTTCATATAAAGTAGGGGGGGCAAACTTTTCGGATGGAGGGCCAAATTCAGGAATCCAAAATTAGCGGCGGGCCGCAAGTAAAATACCATTTTTCTTTGTACACTATTTATGATGAAAAAAGACAATCTAATGAGAGGAATAGAACTGTTTTACGTATATTAACATTTTTTTAAATTCAGGTGTTAGTTTTGTAGTTGAGATTCTTAAAACTTGTTGTAAATTTTCATCAGTGATGTTTGATCGTAAAGAGTTTTTATTGAGGTTCATGATATGAAGATATGTGTTCACATATATAGGTTGATCCAAAAATAACAATTATTATATTTATTTTCAATCTTTTTTAAAAAAGCGTTAAAAGATAAAAACATGATTTTTTTCAAAAATATAATATTGCTCGCGGGCCGCATGCGGCCTGTGCCTGGTATAGAGGAATAATTAAAAAAATACGTGTAATACAACACATAAATTGTCGTTAAAAATATTGGTGCATTTAAATTAAACAAATTTCGTATGGTATAGTTTATACAATATGCTTATATATTTCAAATTTTAAAAATACGAAGATGTACTTTATTTAACTGATAATATGTAGCAAACTTGTAATAAACGTTTTACCTATTAATGAAGTAGCTCTACTTACTAGTGTAAGAATCTGTACCAAAATTATATTTAATACAAAGGATAATGTTTTGATAACTATTTCCGATTTAGAGGTCTCAAATTCTCTAATTTATGTATTGTACTAAAGAGTTAGCAGAAATCTGGAAGAAACGGCTTTGATTTATTCTTAAATTGTAAAACATTAATGCTATTTATCTATTGAATTGGTCAAAAAAAATTGTTATTAATATATTATTACACAAATACGTGATTTTTAAGCTGAAGAGATTGAAGTTTCCGCTAAAACGTTAGAAAATAGTTATCCTTAAGAAAAACACAACATTCCTTTGTACTTATTTTCACTTTTATTTACTAAGATCAGGACCGATTTGAGATTTCGCTCATGGCGAGTAGAAAATGCTAGTAGAAGTGGAAATAAGTACAAATGAATATTGTGTTTTTTTCTAATATAATGCCTTTCCACACAAATTTTGACAGTGAACACACTAAAAGTGAAATTATTTACAATTGAATAAATAGTGGATTCTTACCAATTTCATTCGTTTCATTCGTGATTTGTCTATTTAGAACAATACACTACCTAAAATTCTGGACATGTCGATATCTCGCTATGCTAAAATTATGTAATCCTTTTTTATACATCGCGTTTCACAGTTTGTTCATCTGTGACGTGTTTAATGTGTGGAATATTGTTTGTCTCTTGCTTTTTATTTATAGATGCCGCAAAAAAGATTATAATTTTTTTCTCATCATTAAGATAACTGATTCCAAACAAACATCGTGTTCACACAAAATGTATTAATAAATGTCTTGACTCTTACCTCATTACTACGTTTTTTTTAAATAATCATCAATTTATATTGTGAATAATTCATTCGCTCTTATGTAGTATATCAATTTTACATTATTTGACATCCTCAATTTTTTGGTGTGCCTACAAAACCTTCAAAATGATTTTTTTAAACTGAAACTATGAGCCTACCAAGCGTGCTCTCGTGCTATTTTTATTTCAAGAGTATATGCAAACTGAATATCTCTATCATTTTCCCGCATATATTTTAACAAAGTAGTTTATTAATAAAGATTATGTCAGCTGAATGAAAACAATTAAGAAATATCTCTTACGACAATTGTTATCTACATTCTACATAATCGTATTACATACATTAGATATTTGTATAACTGATTTATCTACACATGCTTATAAAAATAAATAAAGCACAAATCATATTTTTCAGTGTACTTCTTTATGTGCAAACATTTTAAATGTTTTACTGCTGACGATGTAACGTTAACTATATATACTTGATTCAAAATTGCTTTTTAAAATTATTGATGACATTCTCACCAAGATTAAATGCTAATGCAGGAACGTACATCACAATAGGTATATTAATCAGGAAGTCAACAAAGCAGATGAACGAAGAAACTTTTCGGACTCTGCTATCAAACCGCAATTCCAAATACTCAAAACTGGACGTCAGCTGTAAATTGTAGAAAACTGAAAATATAGATTACATATATGACGCTTAGGATAACTTCTTTACAGTACAAAAATATACATTATTCTGCCACAAAATATATTGTAATTTAATGTTTGCTTAACTTAACTGACAAAAATATGTTTTGGCTTGAGTCATTGACTGAATGATATATTTAAAGGTCAACAAAATATTTTTCTACATCTTGTAATGCGATGAAAATCAGAGGACAGAAGCGTAGTAAGAAAAGGATTATATTGGCAACAAAATATGCATACATTATAACGTTAAATGTATATGGAATTGATGATCTAAAAATGTACAAAATAATTCCATTTTTCTATAACGTCTATACGCCGCCTGTGTAGCCGAGTGGTCACCGTTGTTGGCTTCGGCTACGGAAGTCACGGGTTCAAGTCCCGGTACGGACAGTGTTACAAATTGATTTTTCAATATTGATTTATGAATTTCTGTTCGAAGGCATGGATGTATGTGATGTCTTGATTTCCCCCCTCCCACCCATCCTATCCTTTAAACGGGCGTATCGAGAGCGATTAGCTTACCACTAGTCCTGTCCTAGCCCTATCCTTCTATCCCTACTCTCTTTGGAAAAAGAGAGGTTGAGCAACTGAGTAACAAGCAGTTCTCGTAGAAACACTTCTGTTGAGATAAACTCCATTAGGAGTCCATATGCTCCACATTGGGAGCGGACATGGTTTAAAAAAAAAAAAAAAAAAAACATCTATACGTGAAATATAAATGTTTTGAGTAAATGCGTTCTGAAGTTTTTCGTAAGGAAAAACAGGCAAGAAAAGCATCGCATAATAAACAAATTCTTGCGATTTTTTAATGCCACATAACCAGCATTTGGTTAAGCACACGTGCTGTAAATAATTCAATTTTATAATAATTCTTTATATATTATTTGAATTAATAAATTTTTCATTACTTTTTTTTGTTAAAATTATATATCATTTTTATAACTAAATACCTGGTAGATAGACTTTCCCAATAACGACTGACATCATTAACGACCCAACACACGACATCATGTATTGACCTCCGTAAGAATATACCTCAGCAGGCATCCCTATTAGAGTAATTGCTGACACGTAGCTGTAAAAAGTGAAATAAAATTAATTAAGAAACTTTGGCGAGAAGCATTCCTTGAATATTTTCACAAATTAATGTGTACACTATTTTCGGATAATAAATTATTTAGAACACGTATTATTTTCCGACTGTTTTCAAATAATTAAATACTGGTGCTGGTTTTTAATTGCACCAAGTACAAATGTCATCGTTTAACCTTTAAATTAGTTTTCTCAAACATTATCTGGTCTAGTGAGTGATGCATTAACAAAAGATATGAAAACGGAATAGAATATTTTTTTACATTACATACTTTCTCAGAAGGTAAGTCATGTTTCGATGAATCATACTTTTTAAATTCCCTATGATACTCAGCGTTATACCTAACATCATCCTCTAAGCTCTAAGGTCTTACTCTCTTCTTGGATGGTGTATTCTACAACGTAACAACGTTATTCCTGTTGAAATGTTTGCCAGAAATTTTCAAAAGGCAAATTCTTCAAGACTTGGTTGCATGCACTGGAGTATTCACAATGTTAAAAAAACTTGTTTATTGAAAAGCTTTTATTAATCGCGTTTTATTCGTGTTCCAATTTACACCGTTAAGACTTTGAATGACTTTTAATTTTCCCTAGATGCAACCAGGTTGGTATGACTGACGAAATTGACAGATCTGAATGATATTCGTATCGTTATGAGTAATATTCCATGTTTGCTGTTTATTCCTTAACATTTTCAAAGAATATGATCAGTATCCTAAATCTTATGTTTTTCAAGGTAATTTAAGACCAACATACGTTTGTTATGAGCCGGGAACACTCAACTACGTTATTCACGTAAGTAATCTATAGGTTTTTGTTTTCACTGTATTTATAAATTTAGTAGTTTACATTACCAATATATTTATGATATTATAATCACCGCTGGTAAAGGTTAAGTAATTCACCTTGCCGCTAGCGAAACTGCGACAGGAAAAACGTTCATCTGCTTCCCTCCGAGTAAGTATTCATCAGTAGTATCTTGCTTCTTGAAGAAGGCGAAATATAGTCCGATGATGGTCGATATTACCAGCATGCCTCCAAACAGAAGATAATCAACGACGGAAAATACCAATAACTCCAGCTTCTTTCCTGGTATAATGTCTTCGGACATGGTCTCCATTGTGTAATAATATTTGCGTTTAGTTTATAGATTCTTTTGAGATACTGTAAATATATTAAGAATATAACAAACCATTATTAATCCATCACCGTTGTTAAAACCCCTGATGTAATTAATAATAAATATCAATATAATTTATCTTGAAAAAACCCATATTGCTTATTGTTTTTCGAAACACTAAAGCCATAGTTAATAAATTTAATGTAATATAATTAATAATAAATATCAGTTTAAATTATCCTAATTATTGTTTTTAAAAACCCCAGACTGCTTATCGTTCTTTGAAACAGTAGAATCACATTTAATAAGTGCAATATTGTAATTATTTATAATCTGAATTAGTATGTTAGAGTGAATAATATGATGCATGGTGTATCTCTTCGGAGCCAGTATTTATAGCTGAGCAAAATTTACGTTTAAGCATAGTTCTGACGATGGCGAAAGCCGAAATAACTGTCAACGCAAAAAATATAAAAAAAACTGTAGAACTAAAATACGCTGATATTTTTACCCTATTATAAAATATATACATCGAGTTTTTGAAAGATGTTGAAATTTATTTCTTGTTCAACTTAAACCAGTGATTATGCCTACATGTTTTATTTGTTGTGTATATATTAGTTATATTGATATGCTTTCAGATCAATTTAAGTTATATTCCGCTGACAGGTTTCAAATAAGAAGTCTTGATGGCTTAAGAATGCTACTGCAAAAAAAGTGCTGAACAATAAAAAATGGTAAACGCACACTAGGTTCATCCGTGTTATTTAGATTGTGGGATTAATCCATGTACTTGGGACATTTCGCGAATCTTCAAACACTTTGTAAGAGTCGATGGTCACAACAAGGTTGCAAAACAATGATCTACAGAACCTAACAACAGTGAAAGAGACAGTTTACTTTCGAGATGTCTTTTAATTATGGGACTAAAATATTTCCAATAATGTATTTATTGTACATCGTCTTAAAATTAATCTGAATCTTCAAGATCGATGTTGCTTGCTCAAAGAGTTTGTGGCAGATTTCTCGCACACGTCTTCAATTTAGAAAAGATAACTTTCGGATATTGTTTTAAATTATTTACATCATTTAATTAGCCCATCAATATTTAACATACACGGCAAATAATGTCATGAGCATGCTGAATAATATTTGTACTCGATTCAAGAAAATGTTCACTTATGTGTCTTCTCGTAAAAGAACGAGAATATGGATTCCTCATATTTTCAAGTCACAATTCTCACACAAACTTTCTTGATTTAAATAAAAATACTTGATTACGGAAAGAAAAACTCGTAGGAAATAAAATTTCAACAATAGTTATCATACATGATACTTCGAAAAAATTAAGCTATTTTTTTATTGAATTTATCAGTATTATTTACACTTTGACATTGAATTTTTGAATATTCACGTACCTGTTTATTCCGGCAGTACTTAATAAATTACTTCTGAGTACTTTTATTTATTTTGTAGACCACATTCAATTTCACAAACTGGCGATACTACACAGACCATAATAATAGTTAAGTATAAATAAATAACGAACATTTTTGCGTATCAACAACAGTGTTGCTCAAGTCAGCTCAATATTTTTAATATATCTCGCTTTTTAAAGAGTTGAGTAAACAAAATAATAAAATTGATAGACGTGTTGTAATAATTACAACATGGGCATCATCATAAAACAAATGCTTTGATTACAACATCAGTATTAAAAAAATAACTGAAGCAGCCAATAATAGTTTGTTATTTACAAGCTATTTACCGTTGACTGTTTTTTTTTGTATGACAATTTGCATGCGTTTTTAAAGATATTATAAATATTTGATTGATTTTTAAAATCTATTAAAAAATCATTTTTTAAATCTGGGTAATTTAAATACCTGGCCATTCAATGAGGTATGATTACATCTCAAAATTGACAACTTTGCAGCAGCGTTTATTACATTTACATTCAGTGGCGGATTACCCCATAAGCGCAAGAGGCGCGCGCTTGGGGCCTACAAATCTTGGGGGCCTCAAAGCTAGCATATATTATATACATTAGGGGTGGGAAACCTTTTCTTATCTAAAGGCCGCATTCATTTTTCTGATTCGGCATAAGGCCGCAGTAAACATTGACTAAGGAATCTTTGGCCGAAAACAGAAATTTACGGTCAGAATATGTTAGAAATTTACGAATTTACATAATTTTACAAAATTACAGAATTGGCCAGAAGGCTGCACCAGAATAGCCAAAAGGCCGCAGGTTCTTCACGCCTGATATAAACCCTTACATTTTAATTTCAGTTTTCAATATTCATTATTATTCTACGAAGAGGCTTGCAGTACTTTTATGTTATTCGAAAAGCAGGGCCTCCAAAATTGATTGCGCCTGAGGCCTCCAAAGTTCTTAATCTGCCTCTGTTTACATTTATCAAAACGAGGGCTTAAGATTACAGGGATTATTAGTTGGGTTGTCATTTCCTCCACAGAAATCAATAACGATTAAAATACCAAAGTATGTATTTCTTCAACAAATGTTCAATAACGTTGAAAGTTAATGGTGTTATTTCGATATAATTATCATTAATGTTTTATTTATCTTGTGAACTGTATTTTTTTTACTACTTTTCCTTGCTATTTCTTAATGTAGTTCCCATTGTTTTAGAATCTTTTAAGACTTGCACAGGTAAGCTATTTGTGAGGTTACAGAAGACGATACGAGATACAAAGATTAGACATCTGGCAGACAGACATGTTAATACTGTAAATAAGAGATAATTTTTCCAAAATAAATCTGAACAATATCATGGAGATTTTTTCCTGTGCGCTCTTATTTTAAGCCAGTTATTATTTATGTTATGCAATTGTGTAATTAATGAGTATTATAAATTATTAATATACAACTTTAGTGTAATTAAGTATTTACATGTACAGTAAAATCCCCATTTACACTAAAGTCGGGACAGTGTAATTTGAGATAGTGTAATTGGGTGTTTGAATCTCATACAAAATTAGGGATTTGGCTTTTTCCGTAAAAAAATGTAAAACTAAAATTTCCCTTAGTTTTGCAAAAAAATAAATAATATGTGATAAAATGCAAAGGGTGCCAAAATCCCACACATAGACAGTCGCCCACTATACGTGTATAGCCTGGCACGTGTTGAATACACAGACGCTAGCCAACATTCGACTGTATGCACGACAATGGAATGCGACCGTTCAATTGGGGGATTTGCGGCGAATATTTCAAGTCAGCGCGTAATTCGGGGTAGTGTAATAGGGGGTTCCACTGTATATGTTATATATTCCTTCAAACCAATTCTTAACCCGAGTGTGTATTCACGACAAAACAAAACGGTGACAATAATACAACGATATATAAACTTATAATGTTCGTCATGAGCGAAACCGGTCCATATAGTATTAAATAAAATAGAATAACTACAAATGAGTATTTTATTTTTTTAATATAATGCCTTTCCACCACAGTAAACACCATAAAAGTGAACAATATATAAAACGTCTCTATAGTTTGTGACTCCATTTCTCTTTGTGATCAGTAATGTTCGTAGAATAAAAATAAAGTGACACGTATTCATATGCTTGTCGGTGTGTTTGTATATCTCTTCCTTTGCGAAATATATGGCAGACCGAACAAAAAAGTTAAAAACAAGCGAACGATAAATGTGTTTCCACATAAATAAGAAACAAAGCGACGGAAGGTGCATTTTCACATAGATGCAAGTCCACGTGCTGAACGCTTTTGTTTATATTGACATTATCAGTACACTTTGAGGGTAACCAATATTAAATAATTCTGCAATATTTTTCCACGTAAACGTGTTTGTTCTACTATATTTAATTTCAGAATTTTCACAAAAATAAAAAGGAAAAAATAAAATTTGACTTGCATTTGATTCATGTAAAATTAAAGGATGTTTTCGATAAATTGCTCTACTCAAAACATTATCTGGACTGTCTGGGACACGCTATTGTACTATATGATATAAATCAAGTGCCATTTTGTTTAATGCTTAAATTCTACTAGAGTTGCTTTGCGGTAGTGAATCATCGTACCTGACGAAGTTTCAAAAATTTTGTACACTTATAGTATTGTAGCATCGATAAAACAGTAATTCATCATATATGTAGCACTCCCTGCTACAGAGCATCGTTTTCAACAAAACGATAATTTTTTAAAGATAAATTACATATTTCCTAAATATGTAAAATTATTTTTAAAAAATCATTATGTTCCGCGAAATATTCTTAAAAATCTACCTGCGTAGTTCAATAAAAATATATACAAATAACAAAGTGAGCTTTTTTAAAATAATATTTAAAAATGTTTTATGCTTAGATTAATTTCATGCAATTTACAAAATACAATATATAAATTGTATATGGTGCCTGGTCTCTTATAGGACGGGTTTCTAAAGTATAGAACCGAGATCGGCGCTATACTAGGTTTGACTGTATATGTTTCCATCAGATTTTGAGGCAAGGGTCTAGTGAGAATAGTTTTACCTTAACAATCATCTGGGTCTTTGTTCAAGTGCCGGTAAGGTTAATATATATATTTTTTTAATATTGAGATCTTGGACAAGGTAGTTTGTGATATCTTTTCTCTTCGAGTTGATCTCAAGAGATTTAAAATTTAAAAAATAACTTTCACCTTGTATATTGAATGCAATACCACATAATTTGTATTTTATTTCATTTTACAAACATGGAATTATAAATATTTACTATACGTACATATGTTTGAAACTGGTCATGTTGATTCATCTATTAATAAAATTAAAAAATATTATAATATGTTAATGGTTACTCAAATTTTTACATTCAGATCGTTCGGTCACCTTAATGTCGACAAACCTTTATAGAGGTAATATTGTACGTTTACGAATACGTTTCGCCAGGGGATATAATGCTAGGGTAGAAGAGCAAAGGGGATGATTTCCACTTTCAGCAATAAAGCGTTTTCTTTTCAATATAAAAGGTATATTAATCGATGCTTATAATTGAAGTACTTTTGAACAGATATTTGCCACAATAAATTTCTTATATATGTAATGTATTTAATGTATTTATCTCAGTCTTTATTCCATTTAATACCTTTATTATATTTATGTATATATATATTATTACCATGTCCGCTCCCAATGTGGAACATATGGACTCCTAATGGAGTTTATCTCAACAGAAGTGTTTCTACGAGAACTGCTTGTTACTCAGTTGCTCAACCTCTCTTTTTCCAAAGAGAGTAGGAATAGAAGGAAAGGGCTAGGACAGGACTAGTGGTGGCTAATCGCTCTCGATACACCCCGTTCATAGGATTGGATGGGTGGGAGGGGGGAATTCAAGACATCACATACATCCATGCCTTTTGAACAGAAATTCATAAATCGATTGAAAAATCAATTTATAAAACTGCCCGTACTGGGATTAGAACCCGTGCCTTCTGTAGCGGTAACCAACGATCTTGACCACTCGACCACACAGGCGGTTATAAATTAACATTGCGAATTCATAATGGTATTTATACAAATACAGTGGAACCTTTCATAACGAGTTTAATTTGTTCCAGAATCTTGTGAAACACTCGTTATGCGAAACAAGTTTGTATCTTGCCCCCACTCTGCGTCCAGTAGAAAAAGACAAACTCTAACTTTTCTTTTGTAATATGGAACAAAAGATTTAAATCAAGTTTTAGTTTATTCGTAAACTAAGCACGTTTTACAAATTCTAAAAACAACAAGTGGAATAACACAGTTATCAAATTTAATTTTAAATTAAAAATAAAGTTCCACAAAGTCACCGCTGAATCTATCAAAGATAATGCAAATTTGTTTTTTTATTATTTACTAGCCGGTTTCCGGCAAGCGTTGCAATGCCACTCAAAGAAAGAAAATGTTTGTATTTTAATTGTATTTATTGAAGTACATGTTTTCTTTTTCTGTCTCTTTGACGTTTGACGATTGCTGCTGATTGTCTATGGTACGACACACGCGCCAATTACTGTAAGATAATTTTACTATAACCTTCGCGCAAGTGCAAGCATACGTTGTCAAAATTAATTCAAACATTGATTTTCATATATAAGACCTATTGTAAGTTAATTTTACTATGCCTATAATCTTCCCGGAAGTGCTAGTAAAAAGTTATATATTTTGTATAAGTACTTGTATATTTTGTTTTCTGTTTTATTAAGCAATGTAACTTAAGCCGTTTTTGTTTATTAACGTCGATATGTTTACGAGGGGGATTGTTAACGGCGATTTAAAAACAACACATTTTGTTAAATACGATTAATGTTATTGCGACGAGGCGGCACTGTGAATGCAAATTACTGTTTTCACTCGGACCATCCCATAAATACGACCGAACGAGAGCATAATATAAACATTAGGTGAGCGTTAAAAAAGTGCAGTTGTCAGGACAATATGTTCTTTATACTACCCGCCACTGTAGTATCATACTGCAGTGTTAATAGGGCCATATTAAGGGGGCCAGGGGGTTCACCATCAATTCGAGCGTGATAACAAAACACTTGTGCCATATAGAAAAATATGTCATACTGTACACCGCTTTGGTATTTTTTTTAAACCATGTCCGCTCCCAATTTGGAACATATGGCTTCCTAATGGAGATATTTCAACAGATTTTTTTTATTAAAATATTACACCCAAACACAGATGGGCATAAGTTATTTTTCCATGAAATTTTAGAAATAAATAGAGCGCTGTTAAATATGGTTGCTTACCAATTTCAACTGAGCAGGTAAATCTGCCATACATATTTCCCACTTTTGTATCCTATATATAAGTAAATATAATTATAAATCTTCCAGCAAACAAAATAAATATAATTCTTGAAACTACTCACAATATAAATCTGTAGTCTTTCCCATGCGTTAATCCATTTCGCCAGCAATAGCTTTAAACTTAGTGATACATTTATTTCTTATATAAACACGACACATTTATTTACTAAACGTCAGTTAGTGACAAAACTTGTGTGAATGTACATAATTTGAACGATTTTAATTTAATATTGAAATAATATGTAATATGATAACGTATATGAAAAAATTTCATACCAAAAACACTGAAAGTCGTCTTTCTAAAATAAAATACTAAGCAGTTTTGAAACTGGACATTTCATTAAGTGTAGAATACTTACTCATTATACTCAAAACTGAGACAGGCCCTAAAACTAAAACTTTTCTTGGATGCGTTGTCTAACTAGGTTTCCACAAATTCTTCGCTAAACTATTCCACCTAATAGACCGTAAAGTATCTAGTCGGAATTCAACAACTTTTCTGAAGAATTTATAAGGTGAGTAACCGCTTAAAATTGCACGGATAAGAGTTAAATTTTTGTAGCTGGTTTTTGATGAGTAAAGGAATTTTCTTTAGATATGTTTTAATATTTTAATTTAAATCCAAAAGGTTAAATAGACATTTTTACTGATTTCCACTTTTATTAAATAAGATTTGGACCGGTGTCACGCATTGCAAGCATTATTAACTAATAAGATAATGTAGTATTACAGTATTATTATATAAATAATAATTTATAATCTTATCAGTTGATAATGCTCGCCATGAGCGAAACTGGTATTGATCTTATTTAACAAAAGCGGTAATTAGTACAAATGTGTATTTTACTTTTTGGATATAATGCCTATTCACCAAGTATTGACAGCGGACAACCTAAAAGTTTTTCTTTAAGTTTCATACTATTGTATAATGATTGCAGGATTAACATATTATAAGTGTACTAATTGAGGCTATGTTAGGTTGTGTCTGATAGTTTTCAATACATATGTGTGAGGTTGGCTTAATCAACGCTTTTTGGAAGCTATAAGCTAGACTTTGGCAAATCTGGAGCAATAGTCGTATTTCTGAAAAGAAAGACAAATCTGCCTTTTTATAATGTAAACTATTCTCTTCACTTTCCGACTAAAGCTGATGAAGATACCAGAATACAAATTTGATGAGCATTATGAAATTACGATTTTTTACCATTTTTTACCAGCAGTTTTAAATATCTTATCTGCAAAATGTAACAACTGTAACATGTAAAAAAAACACTAAATTTTTAGTTATTCAATACTTAATAAATGCAATATTATTTAATTTACGGCCCACCGCAAATTTATAATTTCTAGTGAAGCTGTTCACCCAGTAAAGTTTTCCCAGACCTGGCTTAAGCCAAATTAAGTTTCTTTAATGTAGCAAAAAAACATCTGGACATTTATTTATTGTGTTGCATTTATAAATATATAATATTTACATGTATTATGACTAAGTCGTGATTGAAAGAATATAGTTCAGAGTATGTAACTGAATTATTCATTACAGATATTTCGTGTTACAAAGATGTATTTTAGGTTAACATTTAAAAAAATAAACATGATTTAAATATACCAATTAATATTGAATATCTAATATTAGCATGAAAGTAAAACAACGTCGTTAAATTGCAGTAATTAATTTTAATGAATGCTTATGAAACGCGTAGGCAATATTATTATTTTTTAATTCTCTCTCGTAGAGGGTGGTAACTGGTAAAAGATAATTAAACCTATGCTGGCCACCTGGACAGTCGTGCTTATTATTATATTTAAAATCTATCGTAATGACTTAAAAGAGCTTTTTCCAAGAATAGCTGATCAATGTATTAAAAAATACATTTATTATTAATTTAAATCTTCAAGTGAAATATTTTCATATTTATTGTAATTTCTGTATGCCCGTTGTTATAAACTTTCAGCTTATTGTTTTCTTAACGGGTTTTTTTATATTTATTTTTCCAATATTTAAATCAACTCTTTAACAGTATTTTAAATCAGATAGATATTCAAAATTTATATTAAATTGACAGTATTTATAAAGAATATAAATTAATTAAACTACTGATCTGTATTTTTACTTCAAAGCGAGTTTTATGTTGACAATCAAAACTAACTGAACCTAACCATTTTTTTATAATCACGGTTTTTAACCAAATTACAAGAAATACTGTTATTTTTAATATTTTTGATAGATTCGGCATTAACTTTGTGGAAGTTGATTTTGAATATAAAATTAAATTTGATAATTTTGTTACTCCACTTTTTGTGCTACAGAATGTGACACATGTTTAGCTTGTTTAAAAAGCATCAGACCAGCGCAAAGTTCACGAATAAACTCAAAATTAATTATAATTTTTATATTATAAAATACAAGGTGACGGAATGATAAGTAAAAGTTATGGTGCATAAAGATAGTTAAAATTTGACGATTATCAAAAATTATGATTATCACAAAACAAGATTTTTTGAAATATCATCTTCTGTCAGTATATCGACGATATTATAATATTGATTCTTGGTAAGATAGTTTCAGTTGCATTTAACTTTTCTCCGCCAAGCACATGTTCAAGCTAGGGACATTTCTGCTTTTTAAAAGCTAGATGCACTAAGCCTCAGTTTTCGATACTCAATTTACGATAACTCTGAACTATCTTAAGCTGCAATTATATGCTACCATAAATCAGCACTATCAAAATCATACATTGAATAACTTACACATCACTTGGTTTTCTTAGGGTTTTCCAGCCCCAGACTCTCTCGATGAATTTGACGTTGCTTTTTCCATCCCATGCATACCTTGCTCAATAACTTTAATGTCCTTTTAACTATTTATTGATTTGGCATTTACTTGGTAGAACTCCATTTTAATAGGGTAAAATATCAAGGTATTTCAGTTCTACAGTTTTTTAAAAAGTTAAAGGTTGATAGCTATTACGGCTTACGCCATCGTCAGAACTATCTTTTAACTATCCTTTTAACTATATTCGAGAAACTTGCATTTAAATATGAAAGATATACAAATATAATAGATAATCAATTAGTCAACAAATATTACACGAAAAAATGCATATTTGAAAGTGGATGTACACAAAAAGGTCCAAACACAAATTATGTTTTAAATAGGTCAAAGTGAAACTTATTTACCAAGAAATTAACGATCCAGTTACAAATGAAAAATACTTTCCAACTACTCGCCGAGTTAAGTAATTATCAGCACAAAAAAATAGAACTTTCAAATTACCCCCGTTGATTCATTAGGCTTATTTTCGGGTCAAAATTCAGGGAAGATTTATGAAGGAAGGCAGGCTTCTTGGGTAAACAGTGAAACTTATTCACAATTAACTAGACGCAAGGCAAACAAAAGATTTTCGGATAAATTTATTATAACGGTTCAAACTGGCGTAGCCTGCGTCCCAGTTCTTAATTAAGACTCAACATTTTCTTTATGGGGCTCCACATAAATTTTACGATCAGCACATTAAGCCTTCCTTCTACGGTTAATTATCTCGCAAATTATGATGAATGAATTATTGTCGAGTTGCTTTCAGTAGCATTCATATACTATGTGACACTAAACTTACAGTCTTTCCTATGAAAAATACTAAAAATATTAATCTAATTCATTTCCGTCAGTAGTAGAGCTCATTAATAAGGGGGAAACTTTTTCGTGTCAGAAAGCCGGATTTATTTGTTGTACTTTTATTATGCCTCTACAAAGCCACTCCAATTGTTTTTTTATCCGCTCCTTATACGGAGCATATGGTCACCACATAGTTCTAGTCTTTTCGCTTTCTCCCAGGTCATCCCATCGTCCCGTAGTTCCGCTGAGTACATCCTGCGGATAGTCATCAGTGGCCTTCCACGACGCCGAGATCCATCTGGTTGGCAGAAGAGACGGTTTAGACCAGGCACGGGGAACCTGCAGCCTTTTGGATACTCTGGTGCGGCCTTCTGGCCAATTCTGTCATTCTGTAAATTTATGTAAATTCGTAAATTCCTGTTTCCGGCCAAAGATTCCCTAGTCAATGTTTACTGCGGCCTTATGTCGAATCAAAAAATGAACGCTGTTTTTAAAGAAGAAAAGGTTCCCCATCCCTGGTTTAGACTCTCTTGAGGCATCCACTGCATATGTCACACGCTTTTGTTTATTTTGGACGCAATAAGAGGCTAGTTAGTCCGCTCTCAAATCTCCGTGTTTCTAACGAAGTCAGACCATCGTACTCCTAGCATTCGTCGCAGGTATCTGTTTTCAAAGCAAAGTATACGGTTACTGTGCGCTTTGGCAAGGTGCCATGATTCGCAACCGTAAAGCAGTACTGTCAAGATGCATTCGTTGAACAGGAGGCACTCGGTTCTGACCTAGTACAACCGTGGGTCCCAGACATTCCACAGAGAGATATACTTACAGATGTATGTGTTTTACTTTATAATCCAATCAGAATAATGATAAAAGAATTTGGTTTCGCAGATAGAGTTTCTCACTACTCTTGGGCGTAAAAATCATTTCAAAAATATAATTACACTCGTGCAAATACTGGTTGTGAGTAAATAAATCATCCGGCCTCTTTTTTCTCAAACGTAAGAATATGAAAATTGCCCAACGCCTAACGCCAACCCCAGTAGTAGGGCATCCAATCCCGGGATCCGGGATCCCGTAATCCCGGGATCCCGTTCAATTTTCTGATCCCGAAATCCCGGGATTGACATGGTCGCGATCCCGGGATTTCGGGATTGAGAAATTTTGAGTAAATCTCGAAAAGTGAGATGAAATTGGCAAATTGTCGATTCTAATTTCCCCAGTGAGCTAAAAATAAAAAAAAAAACGAGGTTTCGTGAGAATTCGGGGAAAAAGTATACCAAATTGAGGATTTCAAATTCCTCGGTAAATTTATCTCAATCCCGGGATTGAAAATTTATCAATCCCGAAATCCCGGGATTGGATACCCTACCCAGTAGTACATTTGAGAAAATTTCGAAATAAACTAAACGACTTTCATTGTTCTTTAAAAAATGGGACTTTATTAATGCACAGAAAACTTTCATACGTTTGCACAAATTGAACAATTTACACCTAGAGTTCTCAACCATGCACCCGCGGAACTATTTTAATGCGCCTTACAAGTATATTGTAACAAAAAAAATCGCTTACTACTCAGATGATAATCTTACACTAACACCATTAGAAAATTAGCTAGTGAAATAAAATTTCAAAGATTGTACTGATTGTAAAGATTGCTATTATTTTTTTTTTAAATATTTTCGTACTTTTGCATATGTTTTGTATTTTATCTTTTCTTATTTTATAAATACCCTTTTAGGCATATCAATTTAAATACATATAAAACGTACCAATAAATAACAAATGAGTCATAACAATGTAAATATAATGTAACACGTATTACTGAAATCGTGTTTTTTTCTAAGTCCGGTTTGCGCCCACCAAGTTATCTCAATAAGGTTTACACGAACAATTTAATGTAATTATAAAATTCTTAAAGTAAATTAAGGAAAAAAATATTGTGAGAGTTCGGCTTTATTGCTTCCAATAATAAGGTGCGTTTACACCGGGGTACCCTAATTAAAATTAGCACTATACTTATTTTATTATTGCAGGTTATCAGCGTCAAAATATTTTATCGCTCGTTAATAATGCCAAACTTTTCGCTCTGAATTATGATGGGTGTGTCGCTGCAATAATATTTTAATATCCCCTACTAAAATACATAGTATAATTATGACAACTCCTGGGTGATATATTTTATTAAAAGCAGTTCAAGAAGGGTTGATTAAATCAACGACTGTAAAACCTTTATACGATAAAATATTATAGCCTTTTTGGTCTAGGTGTTCACTTACTACTGCAAGGTCAACACCAAATTTAGATTTTTTCAGCATAATATTCGAAATCTCAGGCATGGTTGGTTTCGATCGGTTTTTTCCGACGTGGGGTAATTTCAATATTTTGGGGGGCAGTGCGCAAATCATTAATATTTTTTTATGTTTTTTCTTCTTCTTCTTTGGCCATATTCACTCCCTATGCGGAGCATATGGCCGCCACGCACCTCCATGTTTCCCTGACTCCCGCAAATTGCTTTGCTTCCTCCTATGACATGCCAGCATCCCTCAGTTCCGCCGAGTACATCATATGGGTAGTACCCGACAGACGTCCGGGGCGCCGGAATCTCGTCGCTCGAAAGAAGAGGCAGGCAGGATTGAGGCTTTCCTGAGGCATCCGCAACACCAACGTCTCTCCTTGACCACTGACGTGACCGGACGCTGTCTTGTAGACTCCCTTATCTCTGAATTCCTCACAAAATCAAACCACCTCACCCCCATTATCCGACGCAAGCATCTGTTTTTGAAGCTTAGTATACGGTCTTCGTCAGGTTTCATGATTCGCAACCGTAAAGCAGTACCGGCAGAATGCAAGCGTTGAATAAGTGGCATTTGGTTGTAATCGAGTACAGCTGTGTGTCCCAAACAGTCCGCATTGATTTGAATATGGCTCCAGCCATTCCTAAACGAGTGGCGAGTTTTTTTTATATATATATATATTTTTACAAACAAAAAATTACTTAATATGACAAATTTAGTTTACAAATTACTGTTGTCATTCTCATCATATTTAGTTGAATGCGGCTTTGGCGCAAAAATGATTTATTTTTGAAAAAAAAGGAATTGTCTGGATATTGCAAACAGTGAATATTTACAATTAAATTGACTAAATTAGTACTTCTACTAAAAACTCTTTGCAACTCACATCAAGCTCAAAGTTCCTACTAAATAAAAAAAGAGTTTTTAACGTGTCTCATAATATAGGTACACATGTATTTATTTACGAAAGTTAAATTAAAAATAGTATTGACCATGCGAATTTTTTTATTTGAAGCAATTATTTTTTACGAATTTGTTGGGAACTTAACTATATGATTTTGATTGCGGAGGGGGGGCAAGGTTGAAGTGATGCTCGGCACAATTAAGGTTGGGAAACACTGGCTTAGATGTACACCCAACTATCGATGGTCGATTTTAAATAGCTAATACTATATTTTTACACGAATTAGCTCGATTTTTAAAACGATATAGCGTGTTTTAATTTATCGATATGCATTCATAACTCAAAACACGCAATTTTCTAACGTACACTGACAGTATACTGACGATAGCATCATGATATTGCCAATTGTACTAATTAACTACATCACATAGCAGATTGAACGCCTACGACATAAAATATTATTTGTACATCGTAGCAGGTGTTGTTAATACAGTTCGGAATGTACAAATATAAAGTACACATCAAAACTACGGAACAAAGTAACCACGGTATCCGTCAAAATGGCATTTCAATTTCCGCCAAAAGGTCCATTTATACAAACACTGTTCCACGTACCGTTTTTCAGTCATTTCATTTTCAAGAATTATTAGACACAAAAAAATATTACATTTAAAATAATACATTTTGTCCGTTTCCCGCATTTATTTTTTAAATTCCTTACCACTCTACCTTTCCTCAAAAAACGGGCGAAGCAAGCGTGGATAGATTACTACTAGTCTTGTCCTAGACATCCTTTCTTTCACTCCTGTCATTTGTAAAAGATATGTTTAGGAATTTAGTAAAAAGCAGTTCCCGTAGAATCACTTTTGGTGAGATACACTCCAGGAGTCCATATACATACATGCATGGTAAAAATTCATTTATAAATAAATTAAAGTACGCCGTCTGCGTGGTCGAGTGTCAACGTCGTTGGTTTAAAGCACTGAGGTCACTGGCTCGAATCCTAGTTCGGACATTTTTTGTAGATTTATGTTCGAAGGCATGGATGTATGTAATTTCTTGAACTCCTCCTCCCACCCATCCTATCTTTAAAAAATGGGGCGTAGTGAGAGCGATTAGCCAACTACTAGTCTTGTCCTAGCTTTATCCTTATATCCCTACTCTCTAGTAGAGGTTGAGCAATTGAGTAACAAACAGTTCTCGTAGAAACTCTTCTCTTGAGATAAACTCCATTTGGAGTCCATATGTTCTACATTGGAAGCTTATATAGTAACAAAATTAATCAAAGTAAAAAAGTAACATGTTCTAGGTAAAAGAATTATCAAATATTTTTGATTATATTCATATAAAAAGATGTATTCAATAAGTATGTAAATGGTACAAAATTCGATCTGTTCTTTTTTAATAATATTTACTTTTGAATGGTAAAAATAGTAAAATATCATGTTATGGTTAGAATCGTAAGATAGGGAGGGATATACCAAAAAGTTATCAACTGTGTTCATCACCTAACGTGAAATTTAAAAATCTGTATACTTTTACTTTGTCCCAACAGTATTTTTCTTGCAGATATTAAAGATACTTACAAAAGGTTCGTAGCTTTTGCGTAAGTAATTCGATCATTGTGCTGTGTTTTATTATTGCCAATATAATGTTTTAAATTTAAAGGACTTGTCCATTCATAGTGATAACGTTGCAGCGTTGTCAGGTCATTACTATCCTCTGCTCTAACCGCGTCTGTACTCGCCATAACATGTGCAATGCATACACGACAGAAGGCAATTAGGAAAACTATTTTACCCGGCGGCTAAAAGCCAAATTTATGCAAAAGCATATAACTGAAATGTATAGCAATAATTATTTCAGAACTACCAGTGAAGTAATGTTTCTTGCATGACGTACCCAACCCATCGTTCTGAATGTTTTTATGTCGTAGATTTTTATTCTTATGACAAGGTATTATAATATTCACCCTCACCGTATTGTCATAAGTTAGCAGTGACGTAACCACCATACAGCATGGCCTGTGCGACGCATAAGAACCCTTGGACTTTAAATTTTCAAATAAAAAAAAAATATAGTAATAAATTAATAATTATTAAACGTTCCTGCCAAACGAGCAAATGGTGAGGGCCTTTACGTGCGTGCTAAAAAAAGAAAATGATTCTAACATTAACGCCAGCTGAAAAAAATCAGAAAAAGATGTATACTGTCCTAAATCCGTCGACAACTGGGAATTTACAACTCGAAGTCGTCCTTTTCTTAGCATGAATTTTTATTTTGTATCAAAAAATAGGAGCTCTTTGAAAACTTTTGTATATGGGCCCAGATTTTCTAGTAACGCCACTGTATGTTGGTAAGTAACAAATTGATAGTTTTGAGCATGAATATTTAAACTTTTAAAATAAGGTCTTCAGCTTCGTTATTTTGTGTTACATATTTAATAATAATATCAAAATAGAGATAAGTTCCAGATATCTTCAGCAAATTGGACTTTCTTCTAATTGGCCGTGATGGAATAAGCTTGATAGCAAAATAACCGTGATCGATTATTAACACAGCAATTATTAGCTAACAAGCAGATCACATTAAAGAGCATACAGAAATGTTGAGAACTCTCTTTTTTAAAAAAACAACCTAGTTTTGTATTTAAATTTTCACTAATAATCTAATGATTATTTTACACTTCTCAAAACTCATGTGAAAACAGTAAATCATTTTTAATGAAAATGTATACATAAAAATGTTTCATTATTATATTTTTTTGTTACAAAATATTATGTCAATCTTTTTTATATTGAATTTTTTGTTTTTCTTTTAATAAATATATAGTAAAAACATAGCTTTAGACAATATTAATCGTTAACAACTTTTACTTTTAAATCTTGCATCATAATATCAACAGGTTTATACTCTGAATTTTCCCCAACTTTCTTTACCCTTCTCTCCATTATGTGTTTCGGCAAAAATGGGTGTACAACCGGGCTAAAATATTCAGGCCTCGTTTGATTTTCGCTAGGTGCCTCTGTAAAATAACTGATCGGTAATCCAATAACCAGGGTTATGATGGTGCCAATGGTAGAATACCACATTACTGATACTTTGTATAAAAATAGAAGGTCTTCGAATTTTTCTTCACGCTCTTCAAACCTGAATAGAAAAAAGTGTCCATGATAATTGATAATTTAAAAAATTGTTGCGTGTAATGGAATCAGCTAATTTAAACTACATATTGTATTACACACAGAAGGAAGATTTTGAATAAAGGTATAAATTTATTAATTTAACTGAAATTTACATTTATAAAGAAAGTTGTTGTGATTTAGAAATTGGACGTCTGAGAAGAGCTAAAAAAAGAAGCTCTCACGGCGTTCATTTTAGGAAATCTGTAAATTCTGTAAATTCTGTGGGATTTAGGATTTAAAAAAATTTTAAGAGCGAAAAAAAAAGGTCCCACAGCGTTCATTTCGTAAATTTCAGAGAGCATAAGCGTGGTGCACAATTACATGAACGACTTTGAAATTCAATAAAGATAATCATGATGGTCTTAACTTAAAAAATATATAAATATATTTACTAAGCATTAGATTAAAAAAAACATTTGAGAAAACATGTTTCTAGTTTTTCTACGATATTTTAGTTATATAATAATTAAATTAATTCAATTTCTATACCAACCTAGTCTATAACCAGCACCTTGATCGTTGCTTCTCTGAATATATTATATTTCAACTCAAGGAGACTAAATAATTGAAGAATTAAAGTTGTATTAAATATTTTAACTTACGTCATCGTTTCTGTTCTTCTAAGAAATGTTGTATTGGCTGCACATTTATCTACAGATAATGGTTTGACTTCGTGTACCAGGATACCATTAGCTTCGGCCTGGTTACTCCCGTAGAACATCCATATCATCACAACACCGCTGATTAGAGCTCCAAGAACAGTTCCCTTTGGTAAAAAATTAATACCCTTCATAATTATCAAGATCATTTAAAAAAAAACGCAAAAAGTCAACAAATAAAAAACCCCATTCTACTAGTGATTTAATTTCTGATTAAGTAAACCTATGTCATTATTACAATAAATATGTAATATTATCGTATTTTAGGGTTTAGTTACACTAGCGATTAGTCGAGTATACGTTCAAAGTACGGTAAATATCAAATTTATATTTTTGACAAAAATAAGAAAGAGCGTGTTAGTGTTGGGTGAATAAAGGCTCGTATTTAATTGGTCTGAATTTTAATACAGTTTCGGTCCTAATTGTTATCACATTGGTCTGAATTTATATTAGATTGATCAGAATTTATATCAAATGGTCAGTGTACAGAGGGCAGAATAAATAATTACATGGTCAGAATTTATATAAAATAGTCATAATTTAAATAAAATTTAAAAAAACCTAACCTAACCTAACAAAAATGCTTTTAAAATCTGACTGTATAATATTTTTACTCTGACAGTTCATATTTTTATTCTGATCAAAAATTGATTTAAGCTCTGACCATTTATTTTGTTCCCTATAATAAAACTAGTTTACAAAAATAATGTCTTACTTTCGAATTAGCTCTAGGGAAAAGCATTCCAAGGGTGAATATCCCAAGAAGAGGACCAGCCACTATCCCATTGAAGCTTATCGATAGCTGAAGAATATTGCCAAGCTGCTCTACCCAATATACCATGAGCATGCATATGAATCCTAAGATCACGACAGTCGATTTCATGATTGTGCTGGCCATACGTTCAGATGTGGAAGCTGGCATCCATGTCGCTATAAAGTCTTTGTATAGAGAACCACAGGCTGTGTGGAGTAATGATGACATCGTGCTTAAATAAGTAAATGGATTTTTTATAGATTTACCTATATCCTTATGCGTGAACTGCCGACGTGAAAACCAACACATTTATGTTTTAAAATCAATCCCGAAAGTTTCGGGATCATATCTTCTAATCTCGGGATTGAAATGTATCGAAAACTGTACGGGATCCCGGGATTGGATTCCCTAGTTGTGACGATCTCCATATAAATTGGCAAACTTTTCAAATGCCGTGAAGTTAGCTTTAGTTGCAATCAACTCAGCGTGGCCTATTGAACCCGTGTGAAGACGAACCACAGCAAACAAAAATCAGTTACAATTATTCTCTATACTGAACTATGCTGATTGCTAAAATAGTATTTTTTTACTTTAACAAACACTCCGCTGACATTTTTTTCCCAGATACAGTAAAGAATCATTGAAAACAAAATTAGTTAAGAAAGATATATTTATCTCAACAGTTTTTCGATACTTTTTTAAAACTGTTTTAATCGATAATATGGTAGGTGGTCGCAAACTGTAAAAAAACGTGAACCTATGACCTAGTGACTTATTTTTATATCAAAAATATTTTTTATTGATTTATTAATTTCACACAATAATATATTTTAAATAGAAAATAGTTTTGGCCAGAGTAATAAAGCAATTAAGCAAGGCACCTCTATCTTTCAGGGATAGTTATTGTAATATTATTTCTTTAAAACATCGACGATGGCCAAATGACCTTATCTGAAAAAATATAATTAAAATAAAAACCTTAACGCTGCACTAAAAACTCCTGCTATAAACAGTCCTGGTAAACCTGGTATTCCTCGAGCCGTATCCATAACATAGTACGGCAATATCTGAAAAGTGTACGTTACATATTTGATAAGTAAAAAAAAAATAACAAACCTTTTCCATCTTTGCACCCTGACAAGGAATGTAACGATTTAGATAAATATGTTTTTTTATTAATATATTCTGTGATTAAGAATTACGTAGACATTTTTTTATAATTCATTATCAGAATACTTTTCTAAGAAGCTAAAGAAGCTCAAGAAAATAATTATTATTTTACTGAACAGGCACTAATCAAAAAAAATGTAAGAAATTGTCTATAGTAAAACTTCGATACTACGGACAAAAACAAGGGTAAACTGTGCAAATATATTGTATTCGAATCACACGCGTTAACAATATACTGTGCATGATTAGCTTAATATCTATATACTAGTTGTTTTTTTAAAAAATAAGGTTGAGTAAATAATTACGAGCAGCTATCGTCAAAACACTACTATTAAAATAAACTCCATAGTGAATCTATATGCTCCACTCTACGAGCGGACGTAGCTTAAAAAAGCCTCTACACTTTATTCTCTTCTTCTTTTTAATATTTGTATTTAAAAATAAAAATATTGTCGTTTTAATGTTTTTGAATTTTAATTTAAAAATATTTTCTACATTACAGCTTACGCCAATGCGTCAAATATTTTGAAGTTAAAAGATCAAACGAGATATATTCGATGAGATTATTTTTTAATTGTAAGTCACATGAGATTAACTCAAGGGGAATTAACAAACACCCATGTCTTAGATCACAAATTAAAATTTTAAAACATCCAATTTGACATTGACCTTACCGGGAATCGAACCCAGACCCACCTGATTGATAGAGCAAAATCGAACCAACAAGACTACAGCGGGCGACATACTTGTTTTCTAACTATAAAGCAAACTTATACATATCGACTATGGAAATCAAAAAGGGCGTAATCCACAGTTTTGAATGTATCAAACTTGATACACATTCTATCAAAAGGATGTAAGCTACAAATGTCGAATAAATATCTAAATTAAGCTTTTAAGTATGAAAAATGTGAGCTTGTGAAAATTGAAATCAAGAAAAAAAGACTAAAAAAAATGTTTTTCCTAGACAATTTCTTTAATTAATATTAAAATATATCAATTAAACACCAGTTTTGAAGTCTCCGTGCACTTCAAGGTTTTATATATTTCATAATTTGCATATGGCCCAAAATTATTAAAACACGTTTTTAGCTAGCTCCTCCTGTAAAATTTGATATGTGTGGGTTACGTGCTTTTTCCTTTCCTCAGTCGATATGTATGTGGAAATAAATATTTCATAATAAATTACCTGATCGACTCTTCTAATCACTCCAGTTGTTAATGGATCGCAACCACTGTATCGGGCATACATAATATATCCAGCAAACAGACACAGTGCCTTTATAAGTGTAATGGCAAAACAGTATATGTATAACACTCTAAAGAAATAAAATAAAACATATTTCATCATATATTTATATAAATCTGATATTTTTGGTGTATCAGAATACCGTATGGGAGAAATGTAAGCAATATGTAAAACAAAATTTAATCGTTGATTTAAAAGAATATTCAATAATCATTAATAATTTACACGAAAATTTTAACAAGAATATTATGTTTTACGTACTAACATATACAATGGATTAGAGGAAAAGCTTTTATACCAAATCTAATTCAAAATTACGATATTTTTTCGACAACTCATATACAAATTTAGCCGCAAAAATTTAACAACAATAAAAAGAATTGATGACTCAATTTTAAGAAGAAATAAGACGTAAACAATATGAAAACGTGTTGCTAAACAACATTGAAAACACACAAAACATGTACATACTTTAACTTAGTGGAAATCTATGAAGTAAAAGATATTATGATCACTCCAGTGGCGTAACAAAGGAGGGGCGGACCGGACCGCCCCAGGTGACACTTTTAGGAAGGCAATATCTGACGTAGTTATCAAAAAAAAGTTTTTTTATTTTCAGAATCAACGCAAGCTATATTTTCTTCGCCGTGCTTTCTTTAGTTTTACCTTTTTGTGCTTTTTAATATAAATAATTTAATATAAATGTACGTCAATACTTTTCAAACCAAATAGTTTCATTAGAGTACTAAAAAAATATCATGGAAGCTAAAAATAGTGATATTGTAAATGCATACTTGTTTGCATCCACCAGGGATGGGACAGAGAGGAATCTCTGGATGCACATTTGATTTACGCCCATTGCCGAAATCCATCCCATGCACATCCCTACCGTGACTGACCAAAACGATGTACGTTTGTACATGCTTGGATCCATGCTAAAAAAATAAGTATTAATTATTTAACATCAATAAAATATTTAAAAAATAAAATAAAAACTTATATTATATTTATTGCATTATCCTTTTTGTGAAACTTCTAAAATCCGCTTAATCAGAGTTTTAGGGAATATTTTAATTCGAAACATGTTTTTTCAAGTCAGATTTTTGCGGTTCCCGGTAAATTGCTCGAATAACAAGATAATCAATTTGTTTCCGTTTGTTCTGTCTTAGCCCTAGTCTTCTATGTGTTCTAGAAATATATAGAAACAGTTTGAGTAACTAATTAATAAGCAGTTCTCGTAGAAACACTTCTGTTGAGATAAACTCCATTAAAAGATCATATGTTCCGCATTTGGAGCGAACACGGTTAAAATAAATACTTACGAAAATTATTTTTATATTTCACTCTCTAAACAAGTGTCGCACAAGATAAAAATGAAATTCGTAGAAAAAGTCGTGAGAAATCGTTTAAATAACCAAGCAATTCGAATAATTTGTAATTCGAGCAATTTACCGGCTCCCGATTTTTGCATATGCTCTACATAAAATCTTCAACATGAGCATCTGTATAATACTCATTCTCAATAATAATATTTATTTATGTTTTCGAATCGTTTTTAGCGTTCGTTACGGAATTGTTATTTTTTTTAATGATAAATGTAGATATTGCTCAATACGATTGCTTTTAAATTATAAACATAGCATGGAAAAGTTATTGCATTTTCATTGAAGCGTGAATTGGTGTATACAAAGCGGCACTTAGAACTTTTCTCTTCTATCACTTTACATCAATGTTAAAAGTAAGAAAGTAATTATTAAAATTTAGTAACCAATCCAAGTGATCGTCAAAGTTAAATTCATTTTTACAGACTTACTCAAAGAATTCAGTTCTTCCGGATTCTGCTGCGATATTCCACAT
This sequence comes from Himalopsyche anomala, assembly GCA_031772345.1. Lineage (NCBI taxonomy): Eukaryota > Metazoa > Arthropoda > Insecta > Trichoptera > Rhyacophilidae > Himalopsyche > Himalopsyche anomala. The sequence continues at coordinate 22,202,238 of CM062831.1, read as the reverse complement.
TTTTACAAGTCCACCCTCGTTTGCGCTTCCGAGTATCAAAATCGCTACTATAGCTCCGTTCATCATTATGAACTGAATTGTGTCTGTCCACACAACGGCTCTGAGTCCACCAATGGTTGTGTACAAAATGCAAATGAGGCATACAACTGGGGTGATGTATTTTAAGTCAATTCCACTGACTGAAAAATTACCAAATTTATTTTCAATATTATTACATGACAAATTGAAGAGGATTTTTTTCTAAATATGTGCATTGAATAAAACTTTTCTATATGAAAAAAATATACTTAACAATTTTTAATTAAAATACTACATCCTAGCGTAGTGAACACTAAAATGCAATTATTTTCTAAATGAATAAACAAAGTATCTTATTTAAGACTAATCCTAGATCTAAGATAATAGCAAGACTAAATTTCTAAAATTATAATCATGTGTATGGCATCCAATCCCAGACCCTTTGTATGATTCCGTGATTTTGGAACTAACATTTTAATAAATTCCGGGATTCCAGTACCAATCATTTAACATAAGATATTATTATTTCAAAAAAAATAAATTCTTTCCCTTTGATAATTCCTTAAAGGAATACTACCCCACCAAATTTCTTTTAGGAATGTTATCATTTCACTCTCTTGAAGCTCGAAGATCGTTTTCAAGCTTTAAGCATTTTTCTCTTCTCCTTCGGGGCCGAGTTAATAATCCTGAAATTCTCATGACTATTAATTTACATGCTCCCAATTTATTCTTACGTGGGCGAAACTATGAGCAAAAACTTTTATTTCTAAAAACTTATACCTCGCTTAGGAGGTATGAGTCACCAGTTCCTAGGGCCGTTCGATTGATCAACTCATTGCCTAGAGAAGTGGACATTTTTAGTAATAGTATTTGTGAACTGTTGGTTAAATTTTACTATTTTATTTCTTGATTCTTTGTGTTGATTTTTATGTATTAAACTTTTAAATAATCGTCAATTTAGTGACAGATTCTTCACTGATTAAATATCACTGATTTCGCTCTAAAAATAATTGATTACAACAAAATTTCTGCTCCTGTCTACGATTGTAACATAATATCAGAGGGAGTAAGAACCACAATTCATTTATTAACAATGTAAGTATTATATATATATAAATATTATACCAAATTATGAATGTAGTCGGTAATCATTGAATTATTCAGTATTGGAGTGAATCCAAAATTATTTAGATTTATGTTATATTTTGTTTTGTTTATTGAAAACCGAAATCCAGTGATCAGTATTAGATAATCTCGGGATTTTGGGATTCCAGATCTTGGAATTGAAAACCTTAGCCAGTATGACATAATCTTATCAGCCAAACACTTGGCATTTTTATTTAAATATATTTAAATTTCCGCAGGAACGTTTTAAAATAATTTACAATTTGTATATTTTACTTATTTAAAAAAAAAACACACGTATTTTCGTGATTTTATCAAGGCAAGTTACTTTCATCGCGATCAGTATCAATAAACACCATAATGTGTTAATTATGTACTTAGTTTAAAAAAAACAGTAAAACTATATTATTTATATAGTTTTACTTACATTTACTTGTAGCGTATATGGAAATTACTGATTAATCACTTATCCTATTATATAGAGCTTTGCTTAACTTTTTAATTAGGATACAATATACATTATCAACAATATTAATAACCAATACCATGCCCTAATTAATATTCCAAATTCATACCGCGTACTGTGTAAGCCAGGGATGGCGAACTTCTTTTGCAAGTGGGTCAAATTTGATTTAAAAAATAAAAATAAAAATAATTTCGCGGGTTACATAGATTGAATAATTAAGGCTTTAAGTAAAAACAATCATTTCTAAAAGTTCAAGCTGGTTAGATAACTTCTCACTTGGGTCTCTTGTTTACCATCCCTGGTGTAGGCTAACACGGCTATTAACGCGATAGTAATTACAGCACATTATTTGAAAGAACTTTTACAGCTAACAATTAACTAATTCATAAGCATAAGTTTACTATTATTAACCAATGAATTTACGGTATTTTTTTTCATAAACTCCTTCATATTTTTCTTACAAATATTTTAAATAAATTCGGTGAATTTCGCTTTTAGTATAAAATCACTTAATTAAATACCTTACATCTCTTCTTTTTATTTAACAGAAAATAGCCGTTAAAACACGTTATTGACATGTTATTAAAGTTAAAAAAATTGGGTGAACCCTTTCTAAAATAGTTCGCTTGATATTAATGGATGACTTTTTTAATGATGACTAGTTTTAATTCAATGGCTATTAAGTAGAAGTCCCGCTCGGGAATTAAGCTGTTTCGACACGTTGTACACTTGCAAAAACATGATACTATGAACATTTGAGAAACGCTGTTTTATTTTATCTGTTTATCTGAAACGATAAGTTGCCTCTATTTTAGCACTTTATTTACGAAAATTCAGTCAGTTGAATGATTTGAATAGAGAAAACAATTAAGAAAAACGATTTACTTTAATTGTAATCTATAAATTTCTCATTGATATTTTAATAACAGATTGATGTGTACATTGATGAGTTTCCCTCATTATATGCAATTATATCAAAATGCTGACGATTTGATTGTTGTGTGCGACTCAATGAACAGTTCTGTGTTCCACAGCTATTGTTAAGGAATTAAGTTATTGAAAACCTCCTCACCAAGATTAAATGCCAGCGCAGGAACGTACATCACAATGGGAATATTGATGAGGAAGCCAAAAAGACAGATGAACGAAGAAACCTTTCGGACTCTGCTGTCAAAACGCAATTCCAAATACTCAAAACTCGACGTCAGCTGTAGATTGAAGAAAACTGAAAATATTCCTTTAGATAAATGCTTAGAGAACCTTTAAAAATGTCATTTTTTACTTAAATATTAGGTAAGTACGCTTTACAGTATAACTACTATTTTTTACACGAAACTTTACTAGTTGACGCAAAAAAAGAAACTTTCTGGGAAGGTAGGCAATTTTTCTGGCGTAATTCTATTCATGATTAAATGGCAAACCAAACTGAATATAACTCACTGTCACTGGAAAAGGGGTTGCTTATTCGAAAATCATACCGTATAAAAACATTATATTCAAAATGTGGATAAATAACCGATATTAATGACTTAATACAACTGGATGATAGACAAACGTACTGCATTCCTGGATGCATGGATAGCAATTACAACAGATTGTATTTCATTTTAAATGCAATTTCGTGCTTAGCATCTGAAATAATACTAGGAAGAGATAAATTAATGCTGTCTGTCAAAGAAGTGAAACTTAAACAAATACAGGAAAGACGTTCTCAAATTCACTAACGTGAAAAACATCGCATTATTAATAAAACTTTATTTACGATTTTTTGATACCGCACTATAAGCTGCCAAGCGGAAATATTTCAGTTGCATTGTTAAAATTATCATCACTTATCTTATCTAATAATATGTATAATAATGTTTAATTATTTTAATAATCGAGTACCCGGTAGATAGACTTTTCCAATAACGACCGACATTATCAAAGACCCAACACATGACAACATGTATTGACCTCCGTAAGTATAAACTTCAGCAGGCATCCCTAGAAGAGTTATAGCCGACACGTAGCTGTAAAAAGAGAAATAAATTTAATTAAGAAACTTTAGCGAGAAGAAATTTCTTGGATATTTTCACAAAGAAACTTTATACTATTTTCGATAAGTAAATTATTTGTTTTCTTGGTATTTGGAACACGTCGTATTGTCTGCATGTTGATTATTTATTAATGTTATTTTAAAAATTCAATAATCATAAATGACAATGTTTTTACATCGGAAACAAAAATAGGAATATACTTTCCAAGAAACAGAAAATTCACTCTAGAACTGATACGAAATTAGAAGATAGGTTTTTAAGAAATCGCATCCAGTAAACACATACAATTCATTTATGTACAAATTGTAAATGTAATTCTAAATAATATGTACATTCGAGGTATGTGTGTGATAATTATTTTTTTTTGCTCTATCTGTTAAAAAAAACACTGCAGACACTCTCAAGTTGGAATTGTATTTTGATGACTGAAAAGAATTTTCGTGATTCTGTTTAACAAACACTTTAGTTTCAGCCAATCTTGAAATATTAAACATGCCTGGCTCGCCGCTTTTATACCCTATATAAATATAATCATAAAACCTTTTCCGAAAAACAAAATAAATATAATTCTTAAAACTCCTCACTATTCAAATCTGTGGGCATTCTCATGGGCTTATCCTTTTCGCCAGCAATGGCTTTAAACTCAATGATACATTTATTTCTTATATAAACACGAAACATTCATTTACTAAGCGTTAGTTCAAGTTCACCCGTGAACGCTTGAAGATTCCGAAAGGCGAAACTCGGGTCGTTAGTAACAAAATCTGTGTGAATGTACATAATTTGAACGATTCAAATTCACTTTATTTTCATTTTTATTCGTCAATAAAATCAGACGAAAACTGTGAAATTCATATGTTTAAGTATATTTTTTTTAAACTGTTTTGATTTACCTGGCCGCCAGAGAAACTGCAACCGGGAAAACTTTCATATTTTTCCCTCCAAGCAAGTATTCATCAGCTGTATCTTGCTTTTTGAAGAAAGCGAAATATAGTCCAATAATGGTAGAAATTACCAGCATGCCTCCAAACAGAAGATAATCAGCTATGGAAAATACCAAAAACTCCAGCTTCTTTCCTGGTACTATGTCGTCGGATACGGTCTCCATGATAGATTAATTAATATTTGCAATTACTTGGTATATAATTCTGAAATAGTTCAAATAAAAAAAGTTATTTTTAAGCTTTTTAAATGCACCGATTTCTAGGTTTTATGATATCAAAGTATATATCACTTTTAAAATGTTCTCTGTCGATACTTGGTGGAAAGGCTTTTTTTAAATCAATGTCCTCTTCTAATGTTTAGCATGTGGCCTCGTAATGGAGGTATCTCAATAAATACATGAAGAATTTAAAATGAGTGAATGGTATAAGTGTTATGTTTGAGTATTATTTTATGAAATATAACCGCCCCTGCATTGTCAAGAGGTGCATTGATCGAATGCCACATTGACCGGCCGCTACTGTTTATAAATCAATGTTCATAAAAAAAAATCATAGGAACTTTTATTATATGACATATATTATTATATTATATATAGTTTTTTCAATGCATATTTCGAATACTTATAATATCAATTTGCGGAATCTATAAAATAATTAGTTTGCGTCCGGCATGAAACCTATAATATATGCTAGCAACATATTGTCTAAAGTTTATTGAATATATTCATACAATTTCTGGAAAAAGAAATAACGAACTCAAAATTTTGTGTTTAATTTAGAGTGCGGGCTTATACTTTTTTGGTATATTTTTAACACAATGTAGATACAATAATTGTTTTTAACGTGGTTGAATATAAATACACAATATAGGCTGTCCATCAAACACAATGTCTATTTAAATAAACGGAATATAATTTAAAAAGCTCTTTTAATAATATTAAATAATTTTTTTGCCAAATCATGGTTTAAATTAATAATCAATTAGGTGGTTACCTGCTACCTACCTTCCACGTTTAAAGAAAAATATTTATTTTAAAACAAAAAACTCGTTGAAAATAAAATTTCACATAACAAATAAAAAGTATTAAATAATTATCAGATATTTTCAATTAATCAGTTTTACTGAATGAACTCACACTTGTAATGATTAACGTAATGATCACGTACCTGCTCCTTCTGTTCAGTATTTAACACATTACTTCTGAGAAATGTTTTGAATTTTATTTGATCACAGTTAGGGTTTGCAATACCCGATGGGTATACCAATACCGGTATTGGTATATTGTTCCATTTATATTTAATACCGCTATTTTTTTCGTTCCGGTTTTCGTTCCGGCAAAAATAACGGTTTTCGGTTCAGCTCAAATCCAAAAGCCCAGAAATTTACCGATTTGCCCAAAATATCTCCGTGACCCGTTTTTTTTAGTTCACCGAGGAATTTAAGAATCTCAAAACCCTACTGGCGTGTACCGAAAAAAAACCGATTTTTTTTCGGTTCCGTTCCGATTTTCGTTCTGGCAAAAATAACAGTTTTTGGTTTTTAGTTCCGTTCCGGTTCGAACCCCTGGTATTTTTAGAACGAAAATACGTTTTCATCTTATTACAATGGAGTTCTACCAAGTAAATTCCAATTCAATCAATAATACTTGTGTTACAGAAAAAAAAAATAAACCAAAAAAGTACGACCATTCAGAATTGAAATACCAGTCAAGTAAATTAAAACCGGTAGAATTTCTATATTTATTGAAAATATACTAAAATCAATGAAAGGGTAATTTCCACAAATGATTTGTATTAACAACTGACGGTCTCTTAAAGCAATAATACATCATTGAAAGCCTCATCACTTCTGTAGCTTGTTAATATTTATAACTCTTAGCAGATTTCCAACATTTCAATGCTTGCCGAACAAATTCATTAAAATATGTGATATGCGTTAAAAATTCGATTTTAGTTGATTTTCAAAACCAAAAAACTCCGGTATTTTTGCATTTGAAAAATCGGTATTTTGGTATTGAAAAACACTACAAATATTGAGATCCCGGTTTCGATAATACCGGTAATGTAATCTCTACTCACAGCCAATGCTCACTAAATTAGTATGCGTTTATCACATGTAAAACTGGTGCTACCGCACAGACCTAAATGATAGGTAAGTATAAATAAATAAAGAATATGTTTAAGTAGCAAAACGTAGTGTTTCTCAAACCGATTTTACTATTCCCGAAAAGACACGGTTTTATTTTTTAGAAATAAAAAAATAATGAAAATAATAATTCCAAATCCTGCCGTTATTAGTAAAAGTTCAAAAAATGATAAATGGCATCAACCCTCCAAGGACGAGCGTGACCATATGGTCACAGTAAACACCGTTGTCTATTGATCCCACTATACATCTCTTTTCTACCTGAATATCGTTGCTTTCACTCATATTTGGTTAAGAAGGGTACAGACTTCAGTAAGTCATCAGCTGCGGAGACAGAAACGGCCACCAATGCGGCACATGCGATTTTTTGAATTCCCGTTTTTTTTAATGGAATTTTTGAAACTTTTAGTTATTTTTTTATCAAAACATCAAATTATTTAGAGTTCTTTTGCTAATATATTTGTTTTGAAATTATGTTGATCTAAAGAGGTCAAATTGTATTTTTTTTTTTTAATTTCACGTTTAGCTATATTTCAACCCCGAATGTTTGCGTGCCCAAACGGTCACGCTCATCCTTACTACTGTCCGTACACAATATTACACGGCAATAAAAGGATGAGCATGACCATATAGTCATGCGGGGTTTCTATACAACGACTTTGAGGTTTTTTTTTTTAATTTTCGTTAGAAATAAAAGTTATCCATGACTTCAATATGGCTTAGAAAATATTTTTTTTATCGATAAATAGCTTTCGTCTCTGGAGGGTTAACCGATGTTTTCTTTACAATAATAATGTGGCACGTGTTTCGTCTCTTTGTGAAGCATTTTCAGATAAAATATCGTTGGGAATTCATTTTTTACACAGCCTGTGTAATTATGAAATTATCAATTTTAATTTCATATTAAAAATAATGTTTCAACCGAATCCATCGAAAATATTGTCGACAGATGTTTTTAAACTGGGCTGATTTTAAGCTATTAATGGGATAACGGCTAGTAAATCGCTCTATTTAAATTCCATTTTCAAATTCGAAAAGGGAGAGAATGATTTTTTTTGACACGGCGCATACAATTTTTTTAATATGTACATATTTTCTTTATATTTGGACACTCAAAACGTTTGAATCAAAATTTTCATTGGCGCCTTGGATACAAAACATACTACATATTTTTAAAAATATATAATATTTTGTTTTGATTTTAAAAACATAATGTAAATAAATTCATAATATCAAAGACTTGTTACATAAAAACTTTCAAAGATTTTATTAAATCTATGTGAAAAACGCTCTTAATGTGGACCTCTTTGTGGAAAATCTCCTCCTAGTTGCTCAACATCACTTTTTTCGAAATGAATAAAGGTAGAAGGATAGGGACTAGTACATGACTAGTGGTTAACTAATAACTCTCTCTTACGTCCCGTTATTTTATAATTGGAAAGGTGGAAGAGAATTTTTAAATATCACAAACACCTCTGTCTTTGAACGAAAATCGATTTTTATAAAATCAATTCGTTCTGGGAATTGAACTCGTGAGGTCTGTCAAGGAAGACAATGACGTTGGCTACTGCGTAACGGGCCCGGTGTAATAAATACTTACATTAAATGTGAAAAATATTTAAGTGTACCCACCCCATGGTTGTTTTGAGAACCTTAATATGTAAACTATCATATAGTGAGGTAACAAGCGAAGACAAACGAAGCGAAGATTAGAAATGTGTGAGATATATCAAACATATTAATAGTCTGCAAATACGAGATAACATGTTCAAAAAATAAATAAACATTTGTACAATATTATAAAACGATTTTTTGTGTCTTCGAGTGCTTATTATCTCTCTTCTTGATTAGTGAGAATTTTCCCAGGTGACATGTTCTTATCATAACTATATGAAGAGTCTATTGCAGTGGTAAGCACCATTTTTGACCCTTAAATGCATGATTTTCTATTTTTTATAACAATTTAAGATTTCAACTAAGGCTTTTCAGTGGATTTTTAAATATTTATGTATTTTTTAGCCTAAACAAATATATTTGGCATTGCCCTAAGCATATTAAAGTTGAAAGATCATACGAGAAAAACTTGTACTTATTGTAAGTCACTCGAGATTAAATGGAGGTAAATTGACATCACAAACACCAACGTCATAGGTCTCAAATTTAAATTAAAAAAAAAAAAATTGACATTGACCTTACCGGGAATCGAGCTCAGACCCACCTGGTCGGTGGAGATCACAAATCAATCGATATCGATATTAATTTTCGACAGTCAATCAATATCAATATTATCAGTTAAAGTTTATCCGTGCACTTGATCGCCTGAAGATGCCGAAATGCGAAATCCGGGTCGTCAGTGACAAAACTTGTGTGAGTGCACATAATTAGAACGATTCAAATTGTATAAAAATGTTTGGATTTTTCAAAATTTTGTTTGATAATTTGAAATAGATTATGTCAAGAGCTAACGATTGAAACTTGAACGAATATCTTAACTTCTTCGAGTCAAAAGTTATAGTAAATAGAAATCTCTATACGCAGCAAAATGACCCTCCGCCCCGCGCAATGTATCAAAGTCTTTACAATTAATTCTTTATTTTTAGCTATCTAGTGGTGCAATTGAATTATGGATAGCGATGATTAATATGAAGCTGCCACACCAAACTGTACCCCCCGATTTCGTTATCATTCGTTTTTTTGAATTGCCTCCCTATGGAAGCAATTTTAAAGACCTATTCACGTCAAAAATATTATACATATGAACATACAATTATAATATTATTATAATAGGATCTAATATGCGTGTAGGTGATTTCTCGGTACTCAAGTACACGAGTTGGTCTTAAAGTGGTCTTAAAGTAAAAAATCTCAGCCATTAGTAGTACTCAATGTACAAAGAGAGTAGGTACGCAGTGAGTTTTTTTTGAGTAATATCAATTAGAATTGATGAAATTGTTATTTTACTGGATGTTTTTTGAGTAGAAAATATATTTATAGCTTAAGCATTAATATTGATTATGTATAGGGTCTCCAATCGCGGATGCCAAAATTTCGAAATCCATACCAATTTTGCGGTCCTATAAACACGTGAAACTCATTTCATTTTTTTCTCGCTGATATCACTGGCAATCATAATTCATTAGGAGGAGCAAGCTAAAAAAACTCTAACATTTTTTTTATAATCGTGTAATCTGTCAGTTAAAAGTGCAAATAAATAAAAGTTGAACAATTCAAATTCAGTATTGAAATTCCACCGAGCACCTTTAACATTTTTTCATTTATTTGTCTTGTTTGACATTTGTATGTATTTGTTTTCTCTATTCACGTGTCTTTCCATAGTGTATCAAATACTAGCGTAATTACTTTAAATATGCGTCAAAATAATTTTTTAAACGACAATTGAAAAATGGTACGAAAGAAAAAGAAATAAAACACAAAATCTTTTTTTTTAGTTACTTTAATTAAAATATAAGAAATAAATAACTTAGAAATACTTAAACTTTATATTAAAAGAACATTGGCATATTTAAATTGACTACCTAAATATAACAGCCTCTTTTGATTCTTGAATTATTACCTCAACGGGTTGATATTTTGGTATTCCAATCATAATATTCTCTTCACTCCTGTCTGTGATATGTTTTGGAAGGAACCTTGTTACCACTGGACTGAAGTAATCTGGTTTCGTCTGCTCTTTTGTTGGAGGTTCTGTCATATAGCTAACAGGTAATCCAACTAAGATTACAATAGCAGTACCAATCAATGAGTACCACATGAAAGATATTCTGTATAGGAAAAACACTTCATCTTCTTCCATGGGTTGCTCATATCTGAAACAATTAAAAGCAATACATCTTCAAAGCAGGTTGTAATAACAATTCGACAATTTTATTTTGAAAAGTCTTTATCACAAGAAGGATTTCAATGTTGTTTATTGATAAAACTTCAACTATCTCAAATTTGTCGTTCTTAATTAGCTGTACCTCAAATATTCCAGTGAAAAATATGTAAAGTACGCTGGCTGGATTTTTCTATCCATTGTTTTTATCGTTTTTTATGCCGAATATTTAACTATGAATTGGTATCTGATAATCACAATTTTTCGCCATTCTTCTAGGACACTCCAGCGTTCATCATTTACTTGTGACAATTGCGAGCAGATGTGAATAACACTGTTTTGATTTCTGGTGTATGTACGACATACTCATTGGTTAGAAGACACCATTATTGTATATGATTTCACGTGCTATGAAGGTTGAAAATTACACAAAGTGTCAAGATTTTTAGCAAATAAGGATATTTAGAAATGCTTCGTAATAGAACTACATCGTTTTATGAAGAAAAAAAATCCAACCAGTTTCTTTTGCAGCTACTTTTATTATCAGTTATATCATGGATGATCGTTTCGAAGATAATCAAAAATTCGTTTGATACAATTTTTAAGATATTAGGTCGGAGGGGGCTTCAAAAATTTTGTGACAAACTGTGACAACAAGGCATGCTAAATTTATATCCGGACTCATTTTTGTTCATTTTTTTATCCATGTGCACTCCCAATGTGGAGCATATGACCTCTTAATGGAGGTATCTCAACGGAAGTTTTTCTGTGAGAACTGTTTGTTACTTAAGTCACTCAATCGGAAAGGTCGGAGAATCGGAAGGAATTTTTAGACATCACAAACACCCATGTCTTCGAACAGAAATCGATTAAAAAATTGCTGTTCGTACTGGGACTCGAACCCGTGAAATCCAACAGGGGAAGCGCACAGCGCTAACCGCTGCACCATAGGATCCGACATGTTCACTCAGACATCATAAAATATTAATACTTACGCAGCGACAGTTGGTATGGTATAGTTATCGTCGAATCCGCATTCTTCTATTGAGAATGGTTTTGTTGGATATTTGATGGCTCCACTTGTCAACGCTTGTTGGTTTCCATAGAGAACCCAAAACATAAATGCAAGGCTGGTCATCGCGCCAGTCATTGTGCCCTGGAGTTAACAAAAATATTTATGACGACCGTTGTAACATTGATTTAATTGGTATTATCTTTATAGACTTTTTTCTTTATTGTAATGCGGTGAAAAATTATCAAAGTATTTTCATTCTACAAATATTATTTTATATATCGACTATGGAAAGGAAAAAGATGTAACCCACACATAACAAACTTTACAGAAGGCACAAAAAACGTGTTTTGATTATTTTGGGCCATATGCAAATTATGAAGTATACACAACCTTGAAGTACACGGAGACTTCTAAACTGGTGTTCAATTGACATAATCTAATATTAATTAAAGAAATTGTCGAGAAAAAAACCTTTTTTTGAGTTATTTTTCTTAGCTTCAATTTTCACAAGCTCATCTTTTTCAAACTTAAAAGCTAAATTTAGATACTAATTTGGCATCTGCAGCTTACATCTTTTCGATAGAACGTGCATCAAGTTTGATACATTATGATTATCAAAAAAAAACTGTGGGTTACGTTCTTTTTTCTTTCCACAGTCGATATGGTTGATAACTTTTTCGGCTTATGCCCTTATCAGATTTAAATATGGCTTGTATTTTTCCGGTCAGAATTTATATTAAATGGTCATAATATATCAGTCAGTGTAAATAGTCACAATTTAAATGAAATTAAAAAAAAAACTAACCTAACCTAACCAAAATGGTTATAAAATATTCTGACCGTTCATATTTTTATTCTGATCAAAAATTAATTTAAACTCTGACCATTTAATTTGTTCCCTTTAAATATCTAGCTATTTGTATTTTTTTCTGTTCTATCGAGTCTATTTATGAAATAATTAATAAATGAAACCAAAAAAATGCTAATGCCAAAAACAAAACATGGAATAATAAAATGTTGCTATTTTCTGGATCATTACACAAATATCTCTTGATTCCCTACTACTTAGCTCAATCCATGTAACTGATTTGTTGATATATGTTGATAAAATCAATACGTATCGGACACATGAATAATATTTGATTTATGGTAGCCATTTGAATATTGCAACTCGAATTATCTCAAAATATTTTTAGTTAGAAATGTCTGACTAATGAGTTGAACTATCAAATTATTATCACACAAAAAAACATTTTTTTTAAATTTACCTTAGAGTTCGCCCTTGTAAACAACATTCCGAGTGTAAACGTCCCCAGCATGGCCCCTGACGTGAGACCAGAGAAGCTGATGGCCATTTGCAGGATATTGCCAAGTTTTTCAACCCAGTACACACAGAGCATGCAGAGGAACCCTATGACAACCACGAGGAACTTCATAATGGTGCTTGCTCTCTCGTCTGAAGTGTTCTTTGGCATTGCCATTGCGATGAAGTCCTTGTATAACACTCCACATGCAGTATTCAGGAGCGACGACATCGTGCTACAAAAATGGAATCCTTTATAATATATGCAGGAGTGGGCTGGAGGGAGCTCAGAAAGGCTTGCGCGAGCCTCTTGTTACATTTTACTAAGGCCGGCGAGCCCCTGGTTAATTTAAGAGAAAACATCATTCTCAGATAAAATTATTATATAACTGCAATTACTGACTTATATGTTATCTATTTTAGCTTTACATTAATAAGTTTACGGTAAATTGCGTATTGTAAGCATATTAAGTAATAATCAATTGTTTATTTAAACATTGCATATAATTGCATAGGAGTAATAAAAAAATCACCCCCTTCCCAAGAACACTGATAATTGCTTTGAGATTAAGGGATCCCCTTGTTAACGTATTAGCAGCACACCGCTGAATATATCTGAATAATTTCCTATGATCAAATATGTATAACAGCCAACGTTATTGTATTCATCTTAAACCAGCTCGCACAGATTTTTAAAGAAAATAGTAATACTAAATTTGAAACCAAAATATTCGTTTTACTGCTCAGAATAATATATATTTTTCTTTACGATGTCTTTATTTACGTCAAGTAAAATGGCAATATTTTATACATCGTTTTTAATATGATGCTATAAGGGTGCTAGATACCAACCTTAACGCTGCACTAAAAACTCCAGCAATAAACAATCCAGGTAATCCAGGGATTCCTCTAGCGGTGTCCATCACATAATAAGGCAGTATCTAAACAAAAAAGGAATCCATTTCACTTCCCCATAGTCGTTTCCCATAAATATTTTCACCGTGCACTTTTTTAATTATTTTTATTCTCAAACAAACATAGTACATATATTGAATGCATTTGTGTAATAAATGATAAGTATTCCTAAAAGATTTATTATTACTATTTTGAGATTAGATGTAGTGCTGTTGACATTTAATCTTAAATATAATAGTATTGATTCGAAACATTACATACATCCATACGTTCAAACAGATATTCATATATTAATTTATAAAACTGTCCATATTGGGATTCGATCCCGTGACCTTTGTAACCAAAGCCAATGCGTAAATCTTACTAAAAGAACAGTGATTAACAACTTTGAAGATGGTGTTTTTGTCACTGATTGAGAAACAATAGGAGCCAAGTGTAAAATTGTAAAATAATTACCTGGTCAGCTCTTGAAATAATTCCTGCTGATAAAGGATCACATCCGCTATATCTGGCGAAGATTATGAAGCCAGCAAACAGACAGAGTCCTTTAATAACAGTTACCGTTGCACAATAGATGTATAGAACCCTGCAAATGATTGACGCATTGTAGTTTAATTTCTACCAATTATATTGTCCTCCTTTCGTCAAGTCGAATAGTTTTTAAAAGTAAGCTAACCGTAAAACAATTCGGTGAAAAATGGATTTTATATAAATTATTTATTTTATTATTTTGTAATAAATTAAGTGAGTTATCGTGTAGCAAATGTCACGTATTCTGTTGTTTTCAACAAAATATTCGTAATGTAAGATTAACATCCAAATATTACAAAAAAGGAAAAAGAACATAACCTACAGTTTTTTTTTCGATAATCACAATCCTTACAACTTGATACACATTCTCATCAAAATTATGTAAGCTACATAAGCCGAATTAGTATCTAAATTTAAGTTTTATATTCGCTCAAAAATGGAGGGCCTGTGAAAATTGCAACCAGGAAAAAAGACCAAAAAGAGGCTATTAATTAAACACCAGTTTACAAGTCTCCGTGCACTTCAAGGTCGTGCATATTTTATAATTTGCCCGTAACCGAAAATCATCAAAATACGTTTTTTGTGCCTTCTGTAACTTGTGGTATGTATATTGTGTAGGTTACGTTATTTTTCCTTTCCAAAGTCGATATGTAACTCTATATAAAATTCACAAGGAACTGAGATTTTTAAAGTTTTATTTTTCAAAAGATAGATGTCGGTATAAATTATGTTTTAATTAATATTTCACATGATTATTTCAAACAATTTAGAGCGTTACTTGGAAAAACTATTCGATTGATATGATTAACGTTTAAGGGCTCCACTGGTTCTCTTTACAACAAATTAACAATTTAATTATATCAAACATTAAATTGCGATCAACTGAGAAAAGAAAATTCGATCAATGTTTTTTTATCAACCATGCATTATTTGAAAAATCATTTTTTAAGTTTTCTAATATAAAACACAGATGGCATTGCTGCAGAAAGCCCACTATTTAACTGCAGTGTCATAGGTATGATAACATTGTTGCTGTTTTGATCGCAAAAATGACATTTTGTATAATATAATATAGTTTTTGTTTCAGTTACTTACTGGTTGGCCTCAGCAAGTGAGGGTACTGACAAGAACCTCTGAATACACATCTGGTTGACCCCCATGGATGATACCCATCCTAATCCCATGCCAATCGTTACCGACCATACTGTGGTGCGAGTATATAGACTTGGGTCAGTGCTGAAATTTACATGCAAACCATTTTTAATATAAAATAATATATTTTCATGAATTCATGATTGTGCAAGTATTTGTATTTCTAAAAAAAAAAAAAAAAATATGAAATTTGTATTGAATGCAGATGGACATGGACACACCGACTCAAATCAATTCTTACTTGTTTTCACAGATAAGCTGTTTTGTATCATCATAATATGTTACGATACAACCGATGGGAAAACATTGTTTTTGTCAACAAAACAAATAAGTCACTGTAGACTTATGAAATGTCTACTAATAGAGGTGTTTTTTTTTAATCCATGTTCGCTTCCAATGTGGAGCATATGGCCTCATAATGGATGTATCCCAACAAAAAAATATATACGAGAACTGCTTGTTACTCAGTCGCTCAAAATCTCTTTTAAAAAAAAAAAGGTAGTAGGGATAGAAGGATAAGGCTAGGACAAGACTAGCGGTTAAGTTATCGCTACGCTTAGTTATTAAAGGATCGGAAAGGGTGGGAGAGAATATTTAAATATAACAAACACATATGCCTTAGAACAGAAATCGATAAATCGATCAAAAAAATGCTGTTCGTACTGGGACTCGTGAGGTCAGGCACGGAAACCCCACGACGCTAACCGCGCCATAGGACCCGGCTATATTTATTATGTTATAACGTTTCAACTCACTCAAAGAAATGGATCCTATCAGAGTCTTCGGCAATCTTCCAAATCCTTGCAAGCCCCCCCTCGTTGGGTGTACCAAGAACCAATATTGCCAAAATCGCACCATTCGTGACTATGAACTGAATAGTGTCTGTCCACACGACAGCCCTTAACCCCCCCACCGTTGTGTAGAATATGCAGACAAAACAAACGATAGGAGTAATATACTTCAGCTCAACCCCACTTACTGAAAAATCAAAAAAAAAAAAAATTGAAGACTCAATTTACAAATGAGCTTATACAAAAAAGCATAAGTATTTTTGTTGTATTTATTAATAAAAACTTTCATTTAATATAACTCTAAAATGTCTCGTATTTTTCCGGTCAGAATCTATATTACATTGGTCAGAATTTACATTAAATAGTCATAATATATCGGTCAGCGTAAATAGCAGGGCTGTGGAGTCGGAGTCGCGGTATTTTGGGCGGAGTTGGAGTCGTGAAAAATGAGTGACTCGATTTTTTTTTGAAAAATATATTTAATTATGTGTATTCAAACAAAATAGTCCAAAGTGTTGACATTACTTGCTTGGCTAACTAAAGATAATCTAATGGTTTACATATATTATATATGTGTTAAAATGAAATTATTGAAAAATTCTTCGGAGTCGGAGTCGTCTTTTTTTAAACGAATCTACAGCCCTGGTAAATTAGTCATAATTTAAATTAAATTTTAAAAAAGCCTAACCTAACCAAAATGGTTATAAAATATTCTGACCGTATAATATTTTTATTCTGACCGTTCATGTTTTTATTCTGACCAGTGGTGGATTAAGCACATGGGTGGTTCGAGGCGCAATCAAATTTGGAGGCCCTGTTTGATAAGAACGTCAGAAAATTCCATGAAAAATATTAAAAACCTGAACAAAAAGTATATGGATTGTATAATATAAGCCATTTTTGAGGCCCTTAAAATTCGGAGGCCCCAAGCGCGTGCTTCATCCGCCTATAGGATAATCCGCCACTGATTCTGACCATAAATTGTTTTAAATTCTGACCTTTCAATTTGTTCCCCTTTAAAATCAAATAATATTTTTGACAAGTTTACCTGTTATTAAATTAAGATTAACTTACCTAAGTTGAAAGCTAATGCCGGAACATACATCACGATTGGAATGTTCAACAGAATTCCGACTAGACACAGAAAAGATGCCGTCAGTCGGACAGAGTTGTCAAAGCGCAGGGAGAGGTATTCAAAACTGGACGTGAGTTGCAGTTTATAGAAAACTGAAAATGATGATAAATTGTTAATATATATATAAAAATCAATGTTTGTTTGTTTGCTTAACTTTCGGCCACTATACATTTAAAAACTGCTGATCCAATTGGAATAAAACTTCGACAACCTTTTAGTTTGCACTTCCGGGAAGGTTATAGGCATATTAAAATTAACTTACAGTGTCGAAAAACTAAAATATTCGTAGATTTCAATGTTTTTTACCGTTCAAACTGCCGAGTATATCAAAACAAAAATGGCCGTCGTTCGATTTTTTTTACGGCGGCCATTTTGTTTTGATATATTGACAATCCAACAGCATTCAAACAATTCAAATTTGACATTCGATTGTTTGTATTAAAAATGGAATATTTCAAATCTGTCAAATCAAATATTGACATTACATTTAAATGTGTTTTGTGCATTAGGTGTGATTATTTGTTTGTATTTTATGCGTTGCCACACCGTTCATCTGATTGCAATAAAACTTTGACAAAATTTTTGCTCACACTTGAGCAAAGGTTTTAGGCATATTAAAATAAGCTTACAGTAGGTATTTTATATAAAAATCAATGTTTGTATGTGTGCCATACCTTTCATGCAATTTGCGAGAAGGTTATAGGCGTATTAAAATTAAATTACAGTAGGTGGCGCGTTTGTCGTACCATAGACAATCGGCAGCAATCGTCAAACGGACAGAAAAAGAAATCATGCACTTCAATAAACACAATTAAAACACAAACTCTTTTTTCGAGTGGCATTGTAACCCTTGCCGGGTACCGGCTAGTACTCTATAAAACTTATTCAGCGCGGTTATTCTCATATTTTTTAGGATTTAAACACTTATTAACAGTAATACTTGACACGATTTTCGTATTTAGAATTTACGTTTGGAATAACTTAATTGTGGCTATGTTCACTGTTTTTATGATCAATCTTTCAGACACTAACAATTAACATAACTTTGCTGAACTCTTTCAAGTTGCTTATGACTGATTTATCAATTCCATTTTGTATACATATGTACTCACCTTAATAATATGAATCTTTAAAGTAAATATTTCATTCAAAATGAATTGAAATGCACATACATGCGTATTATCACTAAGAAAAATTCCAAATTCAGATTGACTATTAAGGCATTAAGCTGATATCAGACACATCAAAACTCTGATTTTGATTTACAAACATTTGCCGTTGTACCTTCGACGATTTCACATTAAAATGACGAATATAAATTAATGTAGTGCAACACATTATTACCTGGTAAATAAATCTTTCCTATTACCACGGACATTAGAAACCCTGCTAAGCATGAAGTGGCATATTGGCTTCCGTAAGTATAAATTTCTGTAGGCATCCCCAGTAACATAATTGCAGAGACATAACTGAAACATTAAACATTTATTTAATTAAATTGTTCACTCAATAAACACCGGTATCACTATGTAAACGTGCATGGTCGTAAATCATATTTTATAGAAGTTTAAACGTTTTTCTTATCTTTTAAACGGATTTGGCAGTTTCTAGATGACAATTCATTTATCTGAGATGGTGTGTCTTGTTAATTTATTTGTATTGTACTCTGTAGGTCAGTCGGTAAGTGCTTTGGCCTATCTGTCAGAACGTAAATTCTAGTAAGGTCAATATCAAATTTAGATCTTGGGCATAAGTGTTTGTTGCTTATGTTCTCCACGAGTTGATCTCTAGTCAATTATAAAAAAATACATACTGAGTTTATCTAAATTTTATATGAAGAACAATACTATTTCCCGTTATTTAAAACCTAATTTTCAAGGATTTATTGTTCAACAGTTTATTATTTGTATGCAATATAGTCAATATCTCAGCATAAATTTTTTACACAAAAACTTTTTGCTACTCAATAAATCAACCTCATTTTTTTAAAGAAAATAGCGGTAGAATGATATAACTCGTGGTTAGCTAATCGCTCTCGCTACGCCTGTAGGATAGGATGGGTGGGAAGGAAATAAAGGCATCCATAAATCAGTTTAAAATCAGTTAAAAAAAACTGTCCATACTGGGGTTCGAACCCATGACATGCATTACAGAAGCCAACGACATTGACCACTCGACCACGCAACCGGCCTTGCATATAATAATGGGAACAAATTAAATGGTCAGAATTTAAATAAATTTTTGGTCATAATAAAAATATGAACGGTCAGAATGAAAATATTATACGGTCAGAATATTTTATTACAATTTTGGATAGGTTAGGTTAGGTTTTTTTTAATTTCATTTAAATTATGACTATTTATTCTAACCGACATATTATGACCATTTAATATAAAATCTGACCGGAAAAATACGAGCCTATAATAATTGCACACATACATATTCAACATTTTTACTGAAATTTATTATTCGTAACAAAACAGTGAAAACACGACTCACCTAGCCGCCAGTGATATAGCAACGGGGAAAACTCGCATATTTCCTCCACCAAGAAGATAATCCGATGTAGTGTTCTGTTTTTTGTATATACCAAAATATATTCCTATCGATGCAGAGATCATCAACATTGCGCAGAACAACGAATAGTCCAAAAATGTAAAAGTCAAATGCTCTATCTTGTGAGCAGTTTGGTGGTCACCCATCTTTGGAAATATTTGAAACTAAAAACATAATATTAAAACACATACAATTAATTTTGTTTAGTCGTGCACTATTTACAATGCCTAAATCAAAGCGAAAAAACTATAAATTTTATAATAATAATAATAAATAGCAAACAAAGATTTTTTTATTTTAACATATTATTCAATTTGAAAAGTTTAATGTTTTAATTTTGATCGACTTCTCTTAACTACTAGTTTCGACGTATGTATGTAAATTTAAGACTTTGCATTTTGGTGGTAAGAACTCTGCATAGAGATAAGAATGCACCAAAAACAGGCATAGTGAATATTTTAAATATGAAATTTTGTGTATAGGTTTGCTTATCAAATTAATCATAACTACACCAATAATATGTATTAAATAATGATAATAATACTAACCTTTCAGGATTTTTTTGTCAAATAATCAGTCAAAAAGTTGTCTTCGAAAAAACTTTTTTTAAAACCACTTGAAGATTTTAATTGTACATTTAATGGAAATAAATAAAATTTCCACCGCTAAGAAAAAAATATTTGATACATTATTTACAAATCACAATCGATTTGACATCTTTAAAAACTACAACGTAGTTAAGTAAGGCTTACTAACTAAATGACCCTATATCAGAGTTAGCATCATTTATATAAATGACTTAATCTTGTCTTGGAAAGTTTTCCTATTCAATAGTATGTCTTATACTTTGGTAAGTACAAGCGTCACTTGTTAAGTTTTGTTTGCATTCCAGGGCCGTAATGGCGATTGTCTTTTTTTTTAAATATTTATATTTCACGATTATTTTAAAAACCGAATCGACAGTAAATAAAAAAAATACATATCGAAATAACAGATTTTGACATACCACATTTTGATGTTCCTCGTTCAAAGAATTGTTAGCTAAGAATTTGTAATGAATTATCAAAAATTATTAATTATTATTTAAAGTTTTTTTTTTCTTGAATTTCGGTGTAGTTTTCAAAATAAAATATAGTTTTTAACACTTTGCACTCTCACTAGATTTACTCAATACCAATAGACTACTCTGGGTTCAGATTACCAGCAAATTAAATACGGGTTTAAACAAAAAATCAACCGTATTTTTGAGACAATCTATGAAACTCCAATAGTGACCATAATAACGCGTATCATATTTGGGATAATTTTCTTCGAAAACACAATTAAATTCCACTAATTTGAGCTAAAATATTCACTAAGCTATCACGGATTGTAAAATAAACCATTATTGTATTATATTTTTAAAAAATGGGGTTTTATTATCGATTTACTTTAGGAATATTTTAGCATAAACGTTTTTACGACACCGTACTATAATATATGTACATATATATATATACATATGTATGCTTAGGCAGGGGCGAGCTGGAGGGGGCTCGCAGGGGCTCGCGCGAGCCCCTTGTTTAATATTACTCAGGCCGGCGAGCCCCTTGTTAAATTAAGAAAAACAATATTATCAAATCTTTGCGTTATACAATCCATAAATATGCAGTATAATTTAATTACATAAGTAATAATGTATATCGTGTAATAATGTATAACAATCGATAGCTTTAATGATTATTGCGTATAATTTCATATGAGTGATAAAAAAATAACACTTTCTCCAGAATCTCAGAGAAGATTAAGCGAGCCCCTTGTTACTGTATTGGCAGCCTACCGCTGGGCTTAGGGATTCTATAGGGGCATCTATCACAAACAGCAGACGGTGAGTAGAATAGAATTATAAAGATTAGCTAAATTAACTGAATTATTTTCAACAGTTAATTTTATTTATATAATAGATTATGTCTGGTAAAAAGATGTCTCAGATATTTGAACTTTTCTCTCACTCTACTGTCAGTCCTTTACAATAAAACGTGAAGTTTCAATATTCTTATTTTTTTCAATCAAATATATTGTTAGTTCCATTTCTAATGGTGAGTCAAAAATGTATACAGAATATTTAAAATCGATACCTCCAACGGCTCCAACAAACAAAGAAGTCATTTTTGGTCTGCAAAACACAGGCTTCAAAAATAATTATTATCGATTAAAAATTAATTACTTCGTGGCTTTTAAGAAAAGTATCGACGTAAATGTGTTAAAATTAATTAACATTAATTTTCTTTCGTAATTTCCAATAATGAGTTACCGTTTTGTTCGTTGGGGAGTAGAACTTGTTGCTTTTTTTAGTGTGCATTAATTAACTTAAACATAATTGAAGTTTAACAAAAAAATCAATTGAACAACGTATCCTTTAACGACTGCATTATCAATTATAAGTGAAAAGACATTATATAAAAAAAAAATGAATCATTTCTCTTAACCAATTCCAAAATATTTATTTAATATCATGATTGGTTTCACCAAATCAAATGCTCTTCAGCTGACAATTCTCACGATTAATGAACCGGTCCTGATCTTCAATAAATATTATGGAGTTAGTACAAAGATTGTTTTATTTTTATATGAAATAACATAGACAAATAAAGATACCGATAAGACATTATTATTTAGTAATATTATATATTGTTGTGCATTACACACAAAAACGCTTAGTTAGGAAACTGTATTTTAAGCCCTAAGATTTACGACATGTAAATTATATGTTAAATAATCTGTTATAGTTTCAATAATAATGAAGAAATAAATTAGTATTGAAAATATAACATTGTCAATGAGAAGTTGTGCAGTTGAGTGCGTGGGTAAAAAAAAACAGTTTTCCCTCAATTTTCATTTTTTTTAAAATCGTTTACACTGGCATAGTAACATTTCGAAACGTACTTTTCATGTTACAGCGGGTAACAAACCTGATTCAGTTAGTAGTTTACTAAAATCTAAACAAGTTTAAAAGATAATTGTGTATACTTATTACTCGGATAAGTAACAAACGAATGATAAGATTAATAAGTTGAGTAAAAACAACGTCAAATAATATTATTAGAGCGGTATCTATCGCCTTACCTGTCAAGACTGCCAAGCAAATTATGTTGGGCAGCCAGGTAAAAATTTTCATGTTAAAATTAAAGAAAATTTCAAGTTTATGTCAAGTTTAGAATAAAAATATTAAATGATAGATTACATACAAATAAATTATTAAGAATGTTCAAAATTAAAGTTACAGTAAAATGGTCGGTCATTTTTTATTATGCATGTAAAAGTTATTTTGAAGAATTAAAGTACTTTCTAAACATTAAAACTATATTCATTCTTCATTTCATATATTTGTTTAATATGTATTTAAAACAGGAAATAAACAAAGCACTAAGTACAAAAAACCGATTTAAAAGTGAATATGCAGGAATATGTTATGTGCCCCATAAATAATTTATTTACGGCGAGGAAACAAATGCGGAAGTTTTCATACTCCTAAAATGTTGTATAATCGACTAAAACTTTTTTTTCAATTGATAAAACTTCTGAGAAAAACAAGTTTTATCTGCTATGCAGGACTATGGAAACTGCCGCTTTTGTTACAAACTCGATTTTAGCTATTAAAAAATTTACAAGCTACATAACTATTTTTTTTAATTAGCTTACTACCATATGCAGAATTGACATTTGTTTCCAGGGCCCTCATATATAATATATTGTTTTTCAAGTTTTTCTTTTTCATCTATTGTAAAGTCCTTAGTTATTATTGTTTTAATAAGAATTAGTGTGTTTTTAATTTAAAAAAATAACAGCCTTTGACATATAAATATGGTAAATATTATAATCTTAGTTATTTCAAGTAATTATTTTGTATACCAGTTCTTTTACATTTTATCTTCTCCGCGTCATTGCTGTCATCAACAATTAAATTATGTTAGTTAGAATATGTGTTATGTTGTTTATTTGCATGAGATTTAACTTTATATGTAAAACTTTATATTGCGTCAGAGTTTACAACCCATAGTAATTAGTAAATAGTGGTTACTGTGCTATATAGGTCGATGAATAAGCATTTGATAAATGTGATCTTCGAATAATTTTTGATTTCAACTATAAACGCTCAAAAAAGTGTTTAGGAATTGAGCTTAGAAGCTATTCTGTCAGAAACAAATTATGTTTTAACCCTACAAAGACGAGCGTGACCATATGGTTACAGTAAGCACCGTTGTCTTTGATCCCACTATTCATCCTTTTTCTACCTGAATATCGTTGTTTTCATTCATATTTGGTTAAGAAGGGTAAAAACTTCAGTAAGTCATCAGTTGCGGGGACAGAAACGGCCACCAAAAGCACATGCGATTTTTTGAATTTCCGTTTTTTTATATGGACTTTTTGAAACTGTTTTTTTTATCAAAACATCAAATTATTTACAGTTCTTTTGGTAATATATTTATATTGAAAGAATGTTGATCTAAAGAGGTCAAATGGTAAATATTTTTTAAAATTTCACGTTTAGCTATATTTCAACCCCGAATGTTTGTGAACCCATACGGTCACCTCTGTCCTTCCGTACTATCGTACGTACGTACTATCCGTACACAATAGTACACGGTAATAAAAGGATGAGCGTGACCATATAGTCATGCGGGGTTTCTATACAACGACTTTGCGTTTTTTTTTTTTTTTAATTTTGTTAGGAATAAAAGTTATCCGTGACTTAAAATATGGTTTTAAAAAAATCTGAAAAAAAGCTCTCGTCTCTGGGGGTTAGGAAATCATTTTCTTTCATCAAGTCTTTATAAAAAAAAAACAATTACACACGTATATATATTATTTTTTTAATTATTTCTAATAAACTTTCCACTAATACTTTTTTGATCCCTGAGTTCGTCTCTTTTAGTATACCTATGGGAAAATTACACATCTCCTGATATTATTATATTATTTTTTATGAAAGATTTATATTTACCACATATTTGCGTTTTCGTCAGAAAGATAAGATACTTCATTATATAAATAGTAACACAAATTTCTTAAATTTCATTACAAAAATTACTTAATGGGAAAATTATTATTTTCTGAAACACAGCGGTTAAAACCGGCTAAAGCAGACGAATTTTTTGAACTATTTTTAGCGTAGACATGAAAAAGAGTAACCTGTCTTAATTCTAGCCACCGGATTTTCTTGTTGTACACACAAAAAATGTAGTTTGTGTAAATTGTTAAATTTGTATTTGTTGTCAAAAAGAAATTGCATACCAGAAAAACCTGTCTTCGGATGATGTGAATCAGATGAAATATATTTAAAATCCTAAACAATGAAATTGAATTTTCTTTTCATTAACAAGTCCGCTCTCAATTTGGATTATATGAACTCTTAATAAAAAATATTTCTACAGAATTTGTTTTGTTTGTTGCCCAATTGATCAATTTCACGTTTTTTGAAGAGAGTAATTATAAAAACATATCTGTAAGGAATAATTGAATATGAAGTTCCACAAAATGACGTCCAATTTTTCACTATTACCACTAAAAATGACATAAATTACTAATCAATAACTGTTAGTAGAAAAGTAGTAAACAATTGCCAGTTTTCAATCAAAAATAATCTCAAAAAATGAAAAATGTCACAGCAATGTGGTCATCGTTTGAATTATATATTAGGTTTAGGAGTTGCAATACCGTTATTACTGAATCCATGTTTTGAAATACAAAAATTAAAAAATAAACTAAAATCGAATTTTGAATGTATATGAACAATATTTTATTCATATTTCATATTTTAGTCATATTTAAATACAATTTTCGTAATGCGATGAAATATTTTAAATTTGCTAAGAGTTAAATGAGTCAAGAATTAACCAGTCTTTCAAGGATGTATTTTTATTTCTAAAAAATGACGGTATTTTATAAAACATAAATAAATACCGATTTTTATATATCTTATAATCTATACTTGCCCGATATTACCATCCCAAGAAGTCGTAATTTTTCTTTTATTAAAACATTGTTTTACACCGGTATTTGCAACATTTGCAATACCGGTATTTAATATAAAATATTAGTATTGATATATTAATCCGGTATTGCAATTAGGGTATCCAATCCCGGGATATGTGCTTTCGGAATCCCGGGATTAATCACTTCCAAAAAAAGTGAGGAGTTGAGAGATTCCAAAATAATTCAGAACTCAAGGGTCTTTTTTTTGCTTTACTTTGAGATTTTTACGTGCTGTAGTCAATCCTGAAATCCCGGGATTAGTAATAGGAAGATCCTGGGATTACGGGATTGGAAGCTTTAGTTGCAATCCCTAAATAGCTTTATCCATAGATAGATTATGTTGAATCCAAAATAAAAGCATCGCAAAAAAAACATTATCTGAATTTTCAGTGCAGGCCATATACAGTTATTTTACCTTATATGTTCAAGTTCATTGAGTTCATTCAGTACATTTTTACTAAACAAACGAAAAATTATTTCATACTGATTAGCAACTATAATATTATTTTTCGGCAAGGTAATGTTTTTTCAGATCAATCTTTTATTTTTGATTTACACACCTTCTCCGTTTTGCAAACGGGTCTTTTGACGGACGGACTCTTTGTCTGTTAAACACAACTCTGTCTGGTGACATACATAAGAGGTACATATTAAAACTTATAATGAATAAATATTTTAAATTTTATATTCTTTGTACCTGTGGTACTATTTTCACCTTTACATTATCGACACCTACAATAATTTACAATCAGTGAAGACTATGTCAAAAAAATATAATTGTTTTGACTTGGCTGTTTTCATTTTTTTCTTTGCGGCCCAAACCCACGATAATTTATTTTTAACCCGCTAGAAGGTAAAGGTTGTGCATCACTGATTTAACATAAAAAAAAATGTTAGGCTTGAGTATCGTTTTTGCATTGTAAAATCAGTGATTGGAAATCTTTTCAATGAAACGGGCACCGTGAATGGCTTTATTATATTTTCAAACACGAAAAAATATGTGACACAGTATTGAATATCATTATCTAATTATTGTTCCTGACCTCTAATCTAAGTGATGTTGATTATTTAAAAGTAAAACACAATTATTATTCTTTCGTTAAGTATAAAAAAGTTATAAATACCTTTTTACTACACCAAAATAATCACGATAAAATGATTATGTTTTAGCGTTCTCCTGTAATAGAGTGGTTAACCGAGTTCAGCTTTGCACTCTAGACCAACAATATGATAGAGCTTGATGGATTATGCTTAATTTAAACAACACTACACATAGATTTATCCTTAGTTAAAAAAACTACACACGGATTAAAACCAAGCTACATCGTAATAAAATGCCTTTTGTTAATGAAATGATTTGATAGTTTTACGTAAAACGTTATATTTTAGCTGGAATTTATTTCCAGGGTTAGATCGCACTGTCTATGATTGTTTTTGGCACTTTGTAATCCTTCACCTACGCTAACGATATGATTATCTTTAATAATATACGAGATACTAAAGCATCACGCTTCTCAAACTTTCGCATTCGTTGTTTTACAACTCTATTACAGTTTGTATTCATATGATTAATATAATATCATCGAGAAGACGCCGTGTCATCGTTTTTGGTTTTCTAGTGACGATTTGAATGTACATATTGCATTTTTTTCCTAAAGGTTATAAATTATAATGAGTTATAAAACATTTCACGACAACAACAAAAAATGTTCGCCTGTCTCTGTTGGCTAGTGGCAAGAGCTTCGCTCTAGCAATCAGATGAGTTCAGGTCTCAGCGAGGTCGATGTCAAATTTAGATGTTTTCAATACAAATTTAAGCTTTTAGCCATCGCGTTTGTGATATCTTCTCTACTTGAGCCACTCTCGTGTAATTTAAAAATTCAAAATATGAAGCGCCTTGGCTATCTTATGATAGATATATTTATATTTTTTAAACTCATATACTTACATTAACATTTTATGTCCTTATGATGATTTGTTATTATCCTTGTTAAATAGATTGATTTCGTCTCTTGTGTCGTGTAACATATTAATTTGATGCAGTTATGGCCTAGACAAAATCTTATAATAATTGGTCATCGCCTATTTAATACAGTTTTTTTTCGATGTATACGAAATCGATGATGAGTAATTTTTCTCGTGAGATCATAATTCCGAGTCATACATTGTATTATTTTGTTGCTTTTAGAAACAAGCTCTATTTTTATAAAAGCGATTTACATTAATTGTTATATCCTTAATATAATTGTACGTCTATCTATCAAGAATTGATATTATTCTTTTGCGTACAAGAGAATTAATATGGGGTTTTTCAGATATTCTTCAGTGGCCGGATATGGAAAAATTGTCTCACTACTTTACCTTAGAGTTGTATAGAAACATTTATTTTGCTATTATACCAATAACCGTTGACATTACAAAGCATTTAAAAAATACCATTTGCTAATTTTGAGAATAACTTATGCACAAACTTCAGCTAACTTCCTTACCTAATTAAGATTTTAACCGATTTTTTATATTGGAAATTATTACTATTTAATTGTTAGAGGTCCTAAACATTATTCCAGTGTTCCAAGATTGACGCAAAAATATGTACATTTTTTTCGCTTTAATTCCATGTTTCAAATTACTTATACGGTCATAGATAATATATTTGTCAGAAATTACAGTAATGCACTGATTTGATCCAATAATATTGTTCCCTTTTAATTCAACAAGGTGATCGCGCGAGCCCTTCTGGACCCCCTCCAGCCCACCCTGTTAATAAGTGTACATTGTTTTATATTTCATAAGTTGGTAATGTTAGCGATAAGCGAAATCGTTCGTAGTCTTAACTAAATAATGTAGAATTTGTACAAAAAGTGTTTTATTTTTTTAAATAGTTAATACATAACATTGTTTAGTTTTATGATGAAAGATCCAAGTTAATGATCCGGCAGTGAGCCCATATTATGTAAAAAAACAGGTAAGTCGAGATACTAGAGATGTTATGTCAAGAGCAATGTTCTCCTGAGCTCCGCACGCGCGCGGCCGCGCAGCACTTATTCCGAGTTGGCGTGCACTCTTATACAGCTATTCAAATAATATATTTTTTAATTGAAATAACCTTAGTTGGCTGAAATAAATAAGAAATTGAACAATTAGATAATGTGACTAGAATTAAATTTTTATACTTTATCAGAACGAGAAATTGATCTAAGCGGAATTTATAATATAAGGATTAGTTGTAAGGAACGAGATGAAACACTAGAAAATTTTATTTATATTTATGAAATATGTTGATAACTTTTTAAACTTCTGATTATATTCTTAATTTGTGGCTAATTTTATTTTATTTATATATATAGAAAAAAAAAATTAATACTTCTTATTAAAAAAATATTTATATACTATCAAATGATAATATTTTTTGCTATGCAAATCAAAACAAAATAGAACTCTGTTTTGTGTATCAAATATGACAATTTATGCCGCCCATTTGTTGGATTGGCCCGTGTAGTCTTTGAATTTTCCGCGCAGCTAACTTCTTGTCTTAGAGGGAATATTGGTCAAGAGTTTTACAATCATTGGCAAGCCTGTTAGGCAATCATCCAATTTAAAATAAACACCCATTTGCATCTCATATTAGAATTAAGATGAACGAGCCGCGGTCAATAAACACATATAACATATATCATTTCGACTACTTTATTTTCGAGCTGGTAAATATTATATATCTTTTATCTATCGTATCGATCAAATTAAATCATGATAAGCAGGACTGGACTATAGCAGTGCTCCGCAACCTTTTATCTTCCACGGCACACCAACTTGTTCTTCAAAAATTCGCGGCACACCACAAGTAAAAATATGCATAATATACAGAAATTACATAAGTTTGTGTTTATATATGATACATACCACAAAAGAACCATATGGGTATTTTATTACCATGTCCACTACCAATGTAAGGCACATGTACTCCTAATGGAGATCACATTAAAAGAAAAGTTTCAGATTATTCAGATTTATTTACAAAAAAAAGAATCAGTCAAAAGGCTGCACCAAATTAGAAAAAAGTTTCCCACTTCAGTTGAATTTTCAGGATCGGCTATTAACATTTAGCGGTTAAAGTTATACTAACAAATATTTTGTAGTATTGACCAAACTATTTGTTTTTTTCCGTTTATTAGAGATTCGCGCTGCGGCACACCCCGCATCGCCTCGCGGCACACCAGTGTGCCGCGGCACACCGGTTGCGGAGCACTGGACTATAGTGTCGTTAACAAATCATCTGACCACGACCAGAGGTGGGCTGGAGCTGGCACACAAAGGCTCATGCAAACCCCTTAATAAATTGAGAAAGAAACAATATCCCTAGGTCAGATCAGTACATACCTGCTATTATCATGAATAGGGTGAAGAATAATACACTCTTGTCGGTATAAAAAAAATGCGTTGTCTCTACCTATTTGTTCTTCTAAGCAATTTTTGCATTATTATGTTGAAATGTATCGAATAAAGCGGCATACTTGCTCTAGGTCGTTTTCAGTTGTGATAAATCAAATAAAATGTATACATACGTTCTTCAATAACCTTACATTGAAAATTCTTGGTCATTCATATTTACATTGCAAACTTCTGACATACCGTTGTCACATTGCCGTAAATTATTGTTATTTA
Source organism: Himalopsyche anomala (assembly GCA_031772345.1). Lineage (NCBI taxonomy): Eukaryota > Metazoa > Arthropoda > Insecta > Trichoptera > Rhyacophilidae > Himalopsyche > Himalopsyche anomala. The sequence goes on along the minus strand of CM062831.1, from coordinate 22,171,590 downwards.
TCACTTCCACTTCAAATTGCTTATTTTCCTGTTTGATAATCCATAATAATTTGAATCTTCAGAATTAATTGTAGAATCAAGACATGATCAGAAAATATCAAAACTTGATTATTGACATTTTTTATGACATCAGAAATATTATTTAAAAAAGAAATACCTCTGTAAGTATTATGTATTTATATTCTGTTCGGAATCAAAAGAAAATATCAATGAAAGGGATGTAAGTCCATCTTTGATCGATTTACGACAACTGCATATAAATATTCCATCTACAATTAATTATGCTGCATGAGTTGCGAAAATTCTAAAAAATAATATTGCAGATTATTCATAACTCAAAACATACGAGATTGTGATGTAAAATGGGAGGTGTGTTACTACGACAAAAATGTCAGTTTTTCCGCTGTTTGTTCAAAGCTTTTTTATTAAGTTAATGTAAGAAATTACTGGTTTTCTTATACTATTTGGTAAGATCATAGAATTAACAAAAGATGTGTTCTTCTAAAATATCACAAAGAGGGTAAATTATACTATGTTGGTATCTCAATTTCGCCAAAATTGACTAGTGTAGACTTACCTCCAAGCACAGATATGTTAAAAGCTGATTAACAATACGACCATATTCTTGGTTTAATAAAAAAAAAATGTATTTATACGACTTACATCCGCTTACTAAATTTTATTTTACAATAACACACCTCTCTGTATATATCTGATATGTCAAAATTTTCAAATCAAAAGCACACATTTTGTTTTTGAGAAGAAACTAACTTCCAAAAACTTATAGTACAATAAATGACTGGATTATTTGAATTACTTCTGAGTCACATGGTAACATTCCAATTAAATTTACATTTCATTTTAAAGTAACAAAGACAATTTACTTACTGATACTTTAAATAGTGAAATGTATTCGTTTCTTTAGCTACAAATAAACAAATTATGAAAGATGAATAAGGACAACCCTTTATGCCTGTTGTGTTTATAAACCAAGAATAAACAATTCCAGACAGATTCACAGTTTACCATATTATCCCAGGTATTCAGCGCAATATCTCTTGTCATTATAAGTTTTTCAATTACTGGCATACGGGATTTGAAATATTTTCCATACCTTTTCCATATGCATGCCTTGGAAAACTTTCCGAGTTTTCTTCTTCTCGCGCAGATGAATAAATTTGTGGTCGCTTTGAGAAAGAATAGGCTTCTGTTGAAAGCTGAATCAATGCATTAAATTTCATTTGAAATTTGATAAAGTTGAGTTTTATATCGTGCTACTTTTTTTCAGATATTCTTTTTTTTCTTTTAATACATACTATATTTTATTTTTTTAACCATGTCCGCTCCCAATGTGGAGCATATGGACTCCTAATGGAGTTTATCTCAACAGAAGTGTTTCTACGAGAACTGCTTGTTACTCAGTTGCTCAACCTCTCTTTTTCCAAAGAGAGTAGGGATAGAAGGATAGAGCTAGGACAGGATTAGTGGTAAAGTAATCGCTCTCGATACGCCCCGTTCATAGGATAGGATGGGTGGGAGAGGGGAATTCAAGACATCACATACATCCATGCCTTCGAACAGAAATTCATACATCGATTGAAAAATCAATTTATAAAACTGTCCGTACCGGGATTCGAACCGGGATTTTTATAATTTAATTACAGAAAATGGTTAATTTCGATGACCCATAAAACAATACGTCAAAAAATGTGTGTTTTGAGTTATATTAACTTTTAAGTACGAATACCTCTCTTCTTTAGCTTCACAAAACTACAAATAGAAAAAAATACTTATTTTCTCTCGGTAGGCAGATGTTTGCACATGGAAATAATGAAATATAAACAATATTTTCCCAGTTCCATATAAAAATAACTTGAAATATCATTTTATGGTTTTTTCAACGTTTCAATAAATTTTAATTGAATCGAGATAAATTACCAAATGATTCACATAAAAGATGAGACAAATAATAATTATCACTTTTTTATAATTCAGTTTAGATATGTTAAAACTTGTGTCAGTCATATCTCCTGTTTTTCGATATATATACTTGAATGTTAAGTTATTATACACCCACCTTTTAGCATTTTCTCACTTCAAGTTTAAAAATTTATCAGTGGCGGTTCTACGTACTGGGCTAGGTGGGCTTAGCCCGACCTGTATTTTTAACCCAAAATGTGTAGAAAAAAAAATTGAAAAAAGATGACTGAATAAAAATGAACAGCAATTCGGCCGCTGAACAAAATAAATACATTTCTAAACGTAACTAACCTTTCCCAAATTTATACAATATATTTGTTTTGATTTTCCGCTGTCAATATATGACAATGCTATGTTTAACTACAATAATATTCTCAATTGTGTTTTGTATTACGTTTTTAAGCCGAGCCGGCATGAAAAAGCAATGGCATAGATAATATATTAGAAGCAATGGCTATATACATACTTCATACGGAACAGGCAACGTGACGCCAGTCTGGCAACACCTGGCTCGGACTATTTTCAAATTAGTCCGAGGTAAAACAAATGCTTTTTTGCAAAACTCTGTTTACACTGGGGCACAATCAAGCACGGTTAGAAAACGTATTTATTTTATAACCATTGGCCATATAAACGTCATCTAATCGTACACTATTGCGCCTTGGTATACAGCCTGCAGTCAATACGTCACACGGGATTATTCAAACTAGCCCCCCATACATAAAAAATCACTCCTACCAATCTCTGTTCATTAAGAAATAAACGTCAGAGTTTGTTGTATTCAGAGACAAGTTGTATTGTATGAAACAAAACACGGTAGTTCACTTCATTTGAAGGAGACTAATTTAAGGTTATTTTTTTTACTATTCTATTATTTCATACTTACATTAGCTTTGATTTTGTTATATAATAATTTATGCTTTGCAGTAGCGTCGTAATATTTGTTAATTTGCTTGTAGATTTATAAATAATATAAAGTGGAAACATACACAATTTCATAAATAGTATACAATGCTAAACTTTTCTCTAGCCCATCCAAGATTTTAGGTCACGAACCGCCACTGGAATTTATTCCATTTTTATAAATCCGAATTGAAGAAGATAATTCTCGTCATCATTTCTACTTGAACACAATGTAAATCCATGCAGTATTACTGGAAAATACCGTGTAACACTCCACAAAAAAATATAAATAAACATGTCTTGAAAATTGTCAAATAATACAAACAAAACACAATCGGTTTTCTTATTCAAATGTTTTCTATTCGATCGACGCGCTATGAAATTACAAAATGGTGTACAGGTTAAAAACTAAATAAAATTTATGTAATAACAGGCGACCAGTAATTAAAAAAATATCATATCACTTAGCAACTAAAAAAATATATGATTAGTGATCCAGCGTTCATTAGTTGTGTATTCTCCTTTCATAGTACAAAATGCCATTACAATAGTATAATAGTTTTCTGTTTGTATTCATAGCTTGAAAATGCGTGGCTTATAAATTATATTGGATTTTATAGTTTTTGAAAAGTTTTTCTCTGCAGAAAAAACAAAACATAGCCAAGATTGGTGTGTATATTTTGATAAGTGGAAGTAAGTAATCGATTATGTTGAACAAATTTATGAAAATATCCTTTTGAAACTATTACTATTTTCTAATTTGAAAATTATGTATTTATTCGGATACAAACATGCGTATAAGCTTCATTTATTGATCAATACAGCATACAGTAAATGTTGAATGATTCAAATAAAAATTCACCAGCCTTACAAAATAAAAATCGACACATTTTAAATCTTGGCTTATTGCCATCTAGTTGTTTAACTTGAAACTATTATGATACGTAAGATTGAAAAACTTTCATTTAGTTTAGAATATTATTCACAGATGTCGACTACATTTTTAATGCAAAGATTAAAATAGATGGCCTTATTTCAACATAATAATATTATACTTTCACTGAACTCATAGATTCTCTAAAAATAATTATATTTATAACTTTAAACAAATAATGTTTTTAATGTTTACAAATGCATTCTTCATCGAGAGTAGTAAATAAAATGTTCGGAATGCATTAATTGAAAATTTGCATGCTGCCTGCCTTAGTAAACTTATCAACTGTTTGTTTTCTTTTGATTTATTTTAATTTTTATAGCTACAGTTTTAGTTTTCTTTATTGGGGGGGTATTTTAGTTGTGAGTTAATCGAGGAAATCGGGGAACGGTTTATGCGGGATTATTTAACATTGTCCTTTATGAAAAATAAACGATCCATGCAGGAAAACGAAAAATGCAAGAACGGTAGTTCCACTGTACAAAAAAAATGTACTATTAAATACAGACAAAAATAGAATTTTCACTCCTATCGTAAGTTAAGCTGTACATCAATTATGTTTGTAATTGGTTTAGGACAATTTCACCACGCACAAGCACATTTCACCACGTTTTTCGAAAATCCGCTATCATGTAATATTTTTCTTTACTTACTTTTATAAAATATATTTTTGTCATACTGGTAGAAGGAATTTAGACAAAAACCTTGTTTTGAGACAATCATCATTTTTGATAATTGTGAAATTTTAAAATCTCTATTTATGAACTATAATGATTACTTATTGTTGCAGCCACATCATGAAATTCGATCCATATATTCAAAGCATTATTTACATTTTTTTTTGTTAAAAACGACTTTTAACAGAATTTACTTGATGTATTATATATTATGTTCAAATAATATAAAAATACACAGCATTTGGCTGAACTTGTTTTATCAGAAGATATGTTTTAAAATCTATTTATTTCCATTAATTTCTCAAAACAGACTGATTTGGAACATATATAAGTTTGACATTTTTGCGACATCTTATTTAGCTTTGTCAAGTTAGTCAAATTGTTTTGTAGTGGTTAGCAAGAAGTCAGCGATTTTAAAGCATGAACCGATTCTGACCCAATTTGAAATTTGAAAAACGCCAATTTGAGGCCAAAGAAATGCAACCAAACAGGATCCAGTAAATACTAGCGAGATGAAGTGATGCATATTATCAGAAAACAGCCAGCAAACCATACGAAGTATGCATAAGAACAGTACTAAATATATCTTTATTTTTCTGTCTGCTCCAAAGCACAACACAGACTCACCCCCATGTCTGTTTATTAAGTGCATGAAGCTTATTGAACAAATGTTGAAAGATAATGCTGCCCTCTGATAATTTCTAGTGTTCTTATACTATATGGAATATTTTATTTTATAATAAAACAATTTTTATTTTAAATTTTTATTTATTTGTGCATATAAAAACAGTTATGATCAGTGGTGTAGTGGGGCTGAGGTGTCCCAGGGCACCGCCCCGGCACTTCTTTTTCATAATTTACTTATTTAATAATTCAGTTTCTAACTATCTTGTATCCGTAAAGGAATATTTAGAAAATAACACTTTTGAGAAGAATGTTTCATCCTCAAATGGTTGAGAACATTCACTATGCAGCCGCACAGCTGTGTCCTTTTGTTTTGAATAATAATCCTTGGATTATGTAGAAATATGGAAAAATCATTTTGTAATGTTAACAATATATGGTTCACACATTTTCGCAAAATACCTAAGCCAAAATCCGGCGATTTTTAATGAAAATCAACAAATGTGGATGACAAAATTAAAAGTAGAACTTTTGAACCTATGGAATATATTTCAATGAAATTTTCGGAAAATACTTTTAATAAATAAATTCATGAAATTGTGTCATTTATTGTAACTTGTCAACTGGCAGCATGCACTGCAAAGGTAAAATATATAATTTGTGTATTTTCGTAAATTATTTATTACATGTTATTATATTTCTTCAATTTGATCCATATACTTATTAGGAAACGGCTTATTGCTATAAATCAATCTCTACATATAATTATTACAATTGAACAATGTAATAAAATATTCAAATATGAAAGACAGAGAAAGAGTGCACTTGTAACTAAATTTTCCTTCTCACACATGTTGTTCAACCATTCAAAGATAAATCATTTAATTTCATATTTATTTTTTACAGTAATACTGTACATATCTAAACGCCATGTTGGCGTTAACAGACTAACGTTCAGCCCGTAAAGAATACCAACGTGATGGGCGGCGCGGATTTGAAAGTGTTAAGATTTTTTCCGCTTAAAATGTCCAAATCTATTATTAAATGCAAATAATAGAACTGTTTAATTAAAATCAGTATAAAAAAGTTGCTGAGCACATGAAATCACATTCTAACATTCATGCAGAAAAAACGGAAAATTATAAAAATCAGGGTTAAGTCAATCAAAATATACTGTGCCTCAGCACTTTTTAATTTAGCACTACACCACTGCTAATAATTATGTCAAAAGAAAATACTTATATTAGATAAAATCTCTTACAATAATATAATAAATCTTTGCCTTAAATAAGGAATCTTACATATTATCATTTATATTACAATATCATAACTATTTAGTGTCTAAAATTATACACCTAATGTATCACTGGGACATTCATCCGAAATTTACTAAAACTTTGATAAAAAAAATATTAGAAGAATTAGATTTTATTATAAACTACTTTAAATCTAAAAAAAAAAAATGTATCTTATGTAGAACTATTTACAATAAATAAATATCATTTGAGTTGAGTATGTATGATGTTTTCATATGAATACAGAATTCTAATGATTTCACTGGATATTTGTGTCAGAAATGAATTTGTAAGAAAAATTCAATTATATTTACATTTAAATTTAAAAATAACTAAATTGAGTAGGCTATATGGGCACTGTTAATAATAGAAATAGTAAAAAATAATGGTTTTGAATTGGTTAACATTTTTTTTCAAACGTACTTCCAATTCCTATGGTAATAACTGGGCTTTTTTCTCCAATGAAAATATTTACAATTTGATTAGAAACTAAATATGTACAATTAAATTAAATGACCAAAAAAAAAAGAAAAAATATTATTGAAATTAGAAAACATACAGTAATTAAAAATACTAAATTATTTACAATTAAATTGAAAGTAATGATATACTTATTGAATAGCTATACGAAATAAAATATTTAATTAATTGAATAAGTTTATAAGATACAAGAAAATTAAAAAAAAAAAAAGATATAAAGTAAATTGTTAAAACCTAGTTGAAAGTTACACTGTTTATAAAAACTTGATTAAATAGGAAATTAATTTAATTAAAGAATAAAAATATACAAAAAATCAGATTTATTTAATACTGAATCATTGGTATGATTATTAGTATTCCATAAATTAGAATCATCATTTTTTTCAAATAAATAATTTAGTTCTAGTAAAACTATCACTATATATGAGTACACGAGAGGTGAAGTGAGCCATGTGGTACTTTGGGAAAAATTGAGTTGGATGCATTATAATATTCTACATGTCTTAAAGTATAGTAAAAGTGAAGTGAGCTTAGTAAATACACATTGCAATAGTGTTATCTTCCTAAAATAAAAATATGCAATCCACCAAAACACCACATAAAGTTGCGATTGTACCTAAAAGTCCAATAGAAAAGTTTTACCATTTTACTACTTGGCTCACTTCATCTTTTGACAGCTCACATTAGGTATTCAGTATCAAACACGGCCAAGTCATGTTATTACCAAACTACATGTGTGTGGAAATCTACTTAAAATAATGATTTTACTATCAAAAGTGACTAAGTCAACGGAATCTTTCCAGAATTTGAATTAGCTGACTTAATGTCATTCAGTATTTTGTATGAAATGTAGACGCTTCACGTTTATTAATTGACATTTAGTGTCTAGGTTTTTAGTAATTAAAAGTTAATTTAGCTTTCCTGAAAAATAAAATGAAATCGACTTGGCCTTGTTTAATACCGATGCCTCATATGGAGAAAAAAATTGTTGCTTCAAATTAAGCAAAATAATAAATAAAAATCTTTTTCTCGCAAAAAGTTCAACTTTTGATCTAATGTAAATGGATCAAGTCTTTACTTCAAGAAAGACTAGAGAAGTATAATTAAGTCATATTTGATAATAAAAATAATATTTTATACTAAAACAATCTAAGTACAATCTTTAAATAAGTATAAAATATTGTATAAAAAAGGCACATGATTCACACTTAGTTATCAAATTTACTTTGATAGAGTAAGTATAATTATTTTTATATTTCACTATTTACAATAAAATATTATATGTTATAAATAAACTGATAAATATAAATTTATGGACAGGAGATCATTTTTGAAAATGTATTTTTTGAAAACCAGAATTGAATCATAATTGAGATGTTTTAAATTTATCTGTAGTCAATTTGAATAATGTTATTTATTTACAGTAATGATCTATCACAAAATAATGACGCTTTTTAAATATTGATTAGATTTGGTTATCATAACGAAAAGTAAAAAAGGGTGACCAGTATAACGAAATGTAGAGATCCAAACGATTTTGATTTAGCTCCTGAATCTGCCGATCCCATAGCTAAGACTCTAGAATCATAACTATTATAAACATAATCGCTGTATAAAGGACTACTCAGAATCTCTTTTAAGCTTTCAGAATGAAGCGGTAAATCTTGACACTGGACCAACGCTGGCTGATAAGCTGTGGGCCTATCCTTAGCGTCACGTCTTCTATTGTCTGACTCCGCTTGTCCCATGTATAAAAGAGGAGAACCTTCAATGTCAACTTCAAGCCTAAGGAGTTCATACTCTATACTGGGTACTATCAAACCGAGAATTGTGCAACCGTGTGTACTGGACATTTCTCGTGGCACTCCAATCTTCCACGGTCCAATTCCACAGTCAGCGTCTTGTTGCAAATTCTCCATCATGTGAGGATCGAATACTATCAAAGATGCACGTTCCACATGGAAATCGACTTCTGTTCCACTTCGGACATACTGGTTTGCTTTGCCGATTTTGTAATGTCCAGCTGCTGTTACGGAGAAACTTGCACCAGAGCAAATTGTGTCCGCGTAGAATTTATATTCTACGATCCATGTATGGTCTCCAGGATAAAACCTAAAATGCCGTGTGAGATACAAGCCCATCGGTCTACTTTCACAATGTAACGAAACCCATTCTCCTCCGATATGTAGAGGCAGTGATGGCTTTGCCATCAAATATGGAGGTGATTTATCGGTTGCTATAGAAATGGACAAACATGCAAGGCAGTGATGAAATATGTCGACCTCTTTCTTTCTTTGTTTTTCTACTTTCACTTCTTCTTTGATAACTTTTGATGATATAATAGAATCTAGTTCTCCAACTTTTCCAACGTCGAAATTTCCAATATAGCTCTTCTCGAGAACTTGTCCTCGGGTTTTTTCGACTCCTTTAGGATCAATGTTAAGAAGTGAATCACTCATTATTAATGAATCACTCTCGAACCCTAGAGTGTCAGCGACTGAAGAGTCAATTTTAAGCAGTGGAACTTGATAAGATGATGGCTTATAGTTTACTCTGCTGTCCAATCTTGAGTGGATGTCTCCGAGAAGAAGCTCAAGTCTATAGTGCGTGACATCAAAGTTGCTGTTTGTTCCTGGCTTAATACGGACCTTGTAGTGCTGCAGCTCATGAAAGACCAGAGATAAGGCATGAAGGCAATTGAAAATTTCAGGATGCTTTATTTGTTTCTTGCCACTATTGGAGTAGGTGTTGAGTTTATGAAGAGAATCTTGATTGCCAAGAGCTGTGGTGAAAGGCCTGAAGTTTGATTGACTGGATTCATCGATCAGGTTCAAAATCAGATATTCTCTGTGTGGTCTCCATCTTTTGCGAACAAGACCTGAAAGTAATGAAGAATTTGTATTAGCATAATCCCTTTTTTATTTTCACGATGTTTATACGACAATGTGAATGACTTCTAAATTTATTATTTTTTAAAAGATAAAAAGTCATTTAGTACTATTGGATAGTTGTATCAAATATGTTGGGAAATTAGAGCTTCCTACGGAACACATTTCAAAGTTGCAGAAAAAAGTTGGAAATAGTAAAACTTTTTTCTCTCAAGAAATATTTGCCACTCTCGTAATTTGTGTTTCATTAAGAAATTATATCATACTATTTAGTATTTGTTACTCACCAGGACATGTGCTGTCGACCTTGGCGGCCAGATGATGTGCTATATCGACATTGTGTGGAATGACAGCAACCTTTGATAAGAAATAGCTTCCTGTCTTTCGCATTCTGCCTTTCGCCACCACAGTGTACCCAGGAGTGCTGCAGGACTCATCTTCGTAATAGTGTTGGACCAGCCGAAACGTATCATTAGGATGGAAGGTGTAAGAGCGCAAAAGGAATTCTGGACCGGGACGTGTTTCACATCTGGAAAAAGAAAATAAATAACATCAGTATCTTTGTTTATTAGGCAATGTGTTTTCACAGTTTTAAAACATAATTAAGTCTAAATATTTCAATGGAACTTTAAACTGAGCAACGAAACAAAAATGGTTCAATTTGTTTTTTTTTAATTTACAAACATTTCTTATTTGAATTTTCAGTGACGCTCCATCTGAAAAATTGAGCGTGTGTAATACATTATTACTATATTGGTCAATCTTCCTTTTTAGAGATATTGATGATAAAAAGGTGAGGTTGTGAGACTCTTGTTATATCCACAATAAAATTCTATGTATCATCCTATATAACAAGATTCACAAATTCGCCAAGTTGTACAACCTTTGAAAACTAAAATGTTTTACACACATAAATAATCAATGAATAAAGATATCAATATCGTTGTTAATTTTCTAAAAGCACATATCACAACTTTATTCAATACACAATTTGAATACTATTAAAAATGAATATGTTTTGTTTAACCTAATACAAAAACGTTGGCAAAAAACAAATATGGTCATGTGCTATGTTTAGCATGAAGGAGAAGATGGCATGGATGAAAACGTCTTAAGTCCTCAAAAATATTGAGGACAAAGTTAGAGTGGTATTTTATAGCGATAGAAAGCGTCTCCTGAAAACTTGGTACTATTTGAAATACGAGCTTGTAAAAAAGTACCGCCGATGTGTAATAATTAAAAACTTTACTTTTTTATCCCACTGCAGTTCTTATGTCGCATATCCTACAGTCAACAAAATATGACATTTGTTAAGATTATAATTTCAAGACTTTACGACTGTCGGCAAAATCACTGTAGGAATCTTCCGATATTAAGTTTTGTTTATAAATACCAGATAATGTAACATAAAAGAAATATGCCGCATATAAGATGAAGAAACGGAAAAGAATTTATTTATTTATTTATACACCCGCGAACAAATATTTAAGCTATCGTTTGACCATTATCAAAGATATGCTTTCATAAAGAATCGCCGAAGAATTTTATACGCGGTTAAAGACAAGATTTACCAAAATACGGGGTTAATTCTGTTTATCTTAGGCGGCAGGTTAAAAGATTTTCAAAGAAATCATTTCCCAGTGCAAAGAAAACTGTCCACTTTCCTCTGCACCATCAGATCTCTACCGCAATGGAATCCTTTTTAGTGCGGCATATTTTTAAAAATTATGTCATCACCATTATCATATTAGTTAGCTACAGAGTAAAAAAATAAATATTAGAACAGTAGCAATCTAACGAAAAAGTAGATAATTTAATGTGGGGGCAAGTTGTTGTACGATTTCATCTTTTTACAAAGCACCGCAGTGATTAAACATAAGATTCTGGAAGCCCCGATTAAAGATCTTATCTCTATATTGTCTCTGGCTTATCTCAATGAAGCCTCCGAATGTTTCGTGTACTCTGGTTTATCTTTTATGATACTTTGTTAGTTTGGACAAAGGGACTTTTATTTTTTGAGCCATATTTAGATCCGACAATGCAATGTTTTTTTTTTTTTAATTGCAACACTTTATTAATCCATGTTGTAAGTACGTGCTCGTATTCATTAACTATGCCGAACCTGAATATATTTTGTATTACACTACATAATAATAAAAACAGTTAATAATTCCGGAACAGAATTTGGGCGATATTGTCGATTAGCAACAGAAATATTTTTTAATTAAATGTTGTTTTATTTTCCGATTCTTCTATGACTGTACCTTCACTCCTCGCGACAATCGTCCTTAACGTTAGTATAATATATTTTAATTCGAGGAAAACGTTAAGTAATTGGTTAGTCGACAATCTACATCGATGATAGATAATTCTAAATTATAAAAAAAATGTAATTAAAAACATTAAATTGTTCAAAAGCGAATATTAATAGTCATCTTATTATATTCGAAAGAATCAATTCTATACTAAGATAATATTAACGCTGGTGCCATTCGTGTTATTCCAGCAAAGGGTTGGATAGCAATACCGCTATTACTAAACCGGGATCCCGGAATTCATGATGTATTTTAAACAGTTTTGAAAATGCAAAAAATACCGGTATTGTTCTTCATATTTAAAAACAGCCAAAATCAAAATTTGAATGTATGGAACCAAATCATAATTTAATAAAATAACTAGCGACGAATTGAAATATTTTATATCAGCCAAGAGTTGTATGTATTACTTAATTAATATTGACAGGTTTCAGAATTTACTAGCCTTTAAGTTATGTTATGATTTTAAGAAACTATTGATAAAAATTACCTAATTTTGAGATACTAATTAAATACGGTATTTCTTATGAAATATCAAAATACGGATTTTGATTTACTCGCCTGGTATTATGATCCCAATTTTCAATTATTTTTTTTGCTTTTTTTTCCAATACCATTATTGATATATTCGTGGGTTTTGCAACCCTTTATTCCAGCTAGCTGGCTTATGACTCGCTAATGAATTTTTAAAGGTATACTTATACAGATAAAAAAGGGATTAATGAAATGATGCGTCGACCACTCTAAACCTAGACCCAAAAACATCAAAACTTCAAAATGATCATTAAATGTCTTGTTCAAAATTTTATTCGGATGTAGAGATAACAAAGGATTTATGATGACGATTTTCTAGCCATCGTAAAAAGAAACAGGCAGTAAATGTTCATGTCCAGAATGGAATAAACATTATTAATGACCAATTAAAAGTACAGGAGTTAAATATTTATTGGTTCGTTGGAAAGATGTTAATTGTTTTGAATTGAAATAAGTAATTGTATATATTTTAAAATCATTTAAGAAAATAATACATTTCATATGTAAGAGCGAAAATGTATTTTAAATAAAACTATGTACATACATTTTAATAGCGGGAAACAAAAACGGCAATCTCCATGTTTGGTTGCAAATAAGTTAGATACACAAATTTCATAAATAGTAGTAAGATTTTTATTTTTAAAAAATGGCCCTTGCATGTACATATTTGAATAATTAAAATATAGTTTTTAGCAAAAGCGGAAGTTTACATAATCATATATAGCAAACAGGGCAGTTATTAGACGGCTTTCACATTTTTTTTAAATTTGATTTAACATTAGTGTTTTCAAACATTTTGTCTATAATACAATGAAGACGTTTTGATCGATGGTAAGAAATCAAAGAAAAAAATAGTATTTATTAAATGAATTTAAAAAACCTTGTTATTTTAAAATTGTATAAAAAGGTTGTAATGAATAGAATAAAATAATACAAATCATCGCTACTTGATTATTTGCGGTGACTTTTATGAGGTACTGGAAATCAATCGGTTTCATCGCTAAAAATATGTAATGTGAGCCGTAATGAAGCTTTTTGTTTCTTATCACAGTCTTGTGTTGTTTAATGTCTTGTTATTAAGCAAACCATTATCCGCTTGAGTTTTTATGTTTGGAATCGTGTTAGAACAAATAATTCGTGTAAAAATATAGTACTTGTTCTTTGTATTGGAACGTGTTATATCAAAATCGTGTAGAAAAAGTTGAGTGTTTATTTATTCAACATTTAGATAGCTTCGCATCGGTGCACCATTGCCGATTTTTTATTAATTGCTTAAGTGTATATTTGTTTCAACAAATCAACAATCTATTAGAACACTTACTTCTTAGTGGAGGTATGCACGGTGATAAAAAAAAATATACAACATTGACAGCATACCATAAAAAAATAATCGAGCATTGCAAGCATGTGTTAATTTTTTTGTTAAATATTTAAATGTTTGTTCTGATCGATTCAATTATTGATTTAGTTTTTTATAAACAAAATTTTGTAACTTCATCGTATTGTAAATACAACTTTTTAAACACAATGATGATAGTAATTATCTTCCTACTGCAATTATTTAAAAATATACATTTTACTGTTTTAACATTCTATGTCATAAGACGTGTGTCAGTGTGTGTAAACATTTAAAATTGTTATCAGCATGCATTATTATTTTTTATTGAGGGGAGGCGATTTCTCTGAATTATTTTTGGTTGATCGATTGATTGACGAGTCAGATAAAGGCGTGTTTACACTGTCAAGTACGCTCTGCTGGTTCGAGAACAAGATGAGAAATTCAATAGAACGAATAATCCAAAGGTTACAATAACTCCAAGTTACAATCATGTGGTGGAGTGAATTCATATATTTTCATATATATATATATATATAGAAATATGAAATATACATGAACCGATAAAACAAAAACGATACTATGATAAAAATCAAAAAAAGGAGTAATTAATATGTGCACAAAAATCACTCCCGGTTCCCAAAGTTTTTTTAAATATTTAATTAAATGGCAGAGATAAAAGTACACTTGAATATCAGCGTACGTGATGTACATATGTGGTGAAGAAATAAATTATTTTTTATAATATATAAATTAATTATCATAATATATATTTTGATTTTATAATTAAGAAAAATCGTGTATTTTTCTAACCGTTTTCGCTCCATATAGATATAGATTCCTAATAGAGTTAATCACTGCTTTTACGAATAGGTTAGCTATACAAAAAATAGGGCTGGGACAGGACTAGTAGTAAACTAACCGCTATTGCTGCACCCCATTTATAGGATCCCTTATTTTTTAGACTTCACAGGCATCAATATAATAATAAACAGAAATCAATACATCGAAAGTAAACTAAGTGTCTTTACTGGGATTCGAGCCCGTGAGTTATACAACAATCGTTCACCACTCGCTCGTGGACTCGACATAATATAACAAAAAATGAAGGGTGTATGTACGAAAAATAGTTTGATACTTCATTGTTTAACGCCAGGCAGTCAGTGACGTGTAACATGGAAGGGTAGCAGAAGCTAGCATTTCATGTTTCTGTGCCTGCCGTAAAACAACAAAGTAGGAACCAATCGAAGTTATTTTTCGTATTTTTTTATCACAGTTATCTATTAAAATAAACCCATGTAAATGCACGTTCATAATAAGACATATAATTGTCTATGACACCTATACCTATAAAGAACGATAAATTTAAATGCACAAATCTGACGAATTTCAAATTTCGAACTGTCGGTGTTCCTCGAGATTTCGACCGCGCGCGTCTGCGTAGCATTTATTTGTTTGTTTTTTGTTTATGACTTCTGTGATGTGTTATTATTATTTTATTTGTCTTTCATCCGACACCCGCGTACTAACAGACATTTTAACAAATTGAAAATGATCGACAGTGCCTGCATAACATCAACTTAACATGGTGTCTAGACAAATACATGTTTTATTAATGTAATCGTCAAACATTGCACAGACATTCACTATATCTCGAGGAAATATCCACTTGAGAAAGGATGAAAATTTCTGTGTGTTTCTCCGTTACTAGTACCAAGAAACAAAAACATATTTAAAATTATAGACTTATTTTTCGTGTAACGCGGTGGAACGGTGTTCCGGCACATTTTCTCAGCATTGTTTAATGTTTAAAATCAATATAAGCAATTAATATTTTTTTTTTCATGGAAACCATTGCCATTGGCTGTTTGTCGTAATCTATGATTCCTTTTGGATGTTATGTGAAGGTACCGTAACAATCATTAGTTAATATCATAATACAAAACAATACTATGTCCATAGACCTACTCTATGACCAGAACCAATGGCCTAATGCTTGATAAAAAGAGAGGTTTGGTAACAAGAAGTTTTCGTAAAAAAAAAACTTCTGCGAGTAATCTCAATGAAAAGCCATATGCTCTACATTGGGAAAAAATATGGATTAGAAAAAAAATCTTTAGTAAAACGCTTGCAAGAAGTGAGTTCCGGCACCTTGTATTTTTCAAAAAAAGTCATTCATACCATTCAAATCATTGTTCGAGAACTAAATATGCATTAATGACTGTTGGTAGAACTCCATTATAATAGGGTAAAAATAGCAACGAATTTAGTTCTACAGTTATTATATTTATTAGTTGATAGCTATTTCAGCTTTCGCCATCGTCAAAACTAGTTCTGTACTTTTCAGAACTGTACGTAAGACCAGAGAAAACATAATAAATATTAATTTCAAACAATCCCATTTACCATCAATCAAATAAAGTTATTTTTTATAGTTTGGTATTAATTCAAAGATGATCAGAACAGGATTCGCTCAGCTTCACTAAAAAAATGCCCTCAAGCTTACCGACTTGCCCGGATTAACTTCAAGTGGCATTTAACGCGTATATCATAAAAACAAACTATACCTGTATTTATAATTATTCAATATTGAATAAACAATTCAAACCACGTGAAAGTAATATGAACTTACGACACGGGTTGAATGACAAGTTTATGATGTGATAGTTTTTTTTTATTCTTACGTTAGTTGTTGAATACAAAATATTTTCTCATAGTATCACATTACTCGTCACCTTTGAAAATTCAATGTTCACTTTTAAATGAAATAAAAAATGACTTGGTAAAGGTACATCAGTATATTTAAACGTAATCCTCAAAACAATTCGTATAATAAATATATTTGTTACAGTAGTAAATTGATACCGAACTATAAGTAAATGATTAGTTATTCAAAAATCGAATCAAAGCACGTGTTCGTAAAAGTATAAAATATGTTCGATTTTCTAATTTTCATTTTACCATTCTTTACTTTGAATCTGCATTAATACGACATCTATGAAATGATTTTGTAAGTATGCAGTTATTTCATTATTATCAATATTTATGTCGACAAAAAAATACATTTTTCTTTTATTATTTGTATAGCTACCTTAAAGCAATATAACTGGTTGTTTTAAAGATATTTATAAGTGTAAAAGTATTTGAAAGAAATATTATAATTGAAGTTATAGTTATATGTATTATTATAATAAATGTTTACTTATTTATCCACAAATAAAAAGATTTAGGGTTTTTTATGTTCATAAACAATTAAGTAAGACAGTTTTAAACTCCTCTTACGTAGCGGAGCATAATGTCGAATATTTCTACTGAATAGTGTATCAACTGCTTTGCCGTCTCAGTAAGAAATAATAATGAGAAAAGGTTGTAATTTAAAAGATCTACTAGACATTGTTGTAGTACATTTTTGGTCGATATGTTAAATACAAAAACAATTGTATTAGATATATTTTAACTTTGTAATACAAACTAAAAAGCAATGGGCTCGCAAAGGGTTAAATATGCCAAGACATAATAATATATGATGCCGTAAATGTTTGTGATAAACAAATAACAATATATACAAATAAAAAATGGTATTTCATATTATCATAACGCATTTAAAATATTATTTTTGTTGAAACTGGTTTGTTATAAGATTTATTGATACTGTTAAAGTATCCACAAGTTTATTTTAACTTTAACGATAATGGTAGGTAGTTGAAGACTTAAAGAAATGATAGATTTAAGTGGGTATCCAATAATCGTTTGAATGGATGAAATAGGCACTTAATAAATGTTCATAACTTAGGCACTTTGAATACTTTAAAGTGGGTTTGTAATATTGAATAGGTAATTCTGTATGTTTTATATAATTTTGAGATAATGTTATATTTATGTGTTTTAGCTTAACAACGACACTTGAAATGAAACAATAATAATATAAAACATTGACTTAACTAGTCAAAACAAACTGACCAAATTTAGATTATATATATATTTTTTTGATTTGCCAATATACATTTATACAAGACACGAATAGATAATATAATTGATAATTATTACAAATAAAATATGGAAAATATATTACAATAAGAGCAGTGCGCCAAATAGATTACAGAAATGAAATTACTAGAAACTTAACTCAATAAGAAAGTCACTTGAAATTAATAGAATTTTTTTAAAAGGGGATTAAAAGCTAACATTATTCAAGGCGACGATTATTTAGATTTTTTTTAATCACATGGCATAAATTCGATATCAACTCGAGAAGAAAAGGCATCAATAACAACCCGTACATAAGGCTCAAATTTCAGTTTTCTTTTTCAATTTGATATTTACGTTCGAATGTCTTTCAAAACGATTCAGGCAAATTCGATTTAAAAATACATAATTAATCACTAAAAAAAATCAAAAATTAAATTGACCAAATAATCGATTTTTTGTATTCAACCTTATAAAGAATGAACCCGAATCTTTCTGATGATGAGTTTTCTTTGCATAATACACGCACGATAAGAAAATATGATGTATTTTAAGTGTCCTAAAAACTGCAATGCCATCGAAAATATTATGAGTTATTGTCATTTTTCTTTAGTTAGTCACAATAATAGTATATAATTCAATAATACAAAATATACCAAACGTTCCTAGCCGGACATTGTACTGACATCTTTCTTCTAGACGAAAAATATGAACAACAAAAAAAAACAAACAAGAGAAACGGACACATAAAAAAAATGGGTAGATACACCCATGTCAAAACAAAAAAGTGACGAGTGATTTATTTAGAGGAGACGCGAAGAAAATGTCATAACTTGAAATTGAATAGCAAGACGAAAGACAAACAACAAAAAAATGCCAGGGGCGGAGTGCAGTGCAAACAAGGCAGGATGTAAAAAATAAACAAATTAAAAAATGTGCAGGATGCGTGCATAAGAGAGGTGTAGGGATTTCAATGAGAGCCTTTTTGTAAGGCTTCTTTGAATATTTATTATCAAAGGTGGTGGAATTTGTTTGAGTATTGTTTTTACTGTTGAAGTACTTCGGGCAATCGTGAGAGATTTCTCGGCTGCATTATAATATAATAATAAAAAAATAAAAATACAAATCAACATTAACCTCAAGTAGATTCTGCTTATTTATTTTTAAATATATAATAAATACATAAGGGCCGGCCTGGACAAACTTCAGCTTGATGCATATTAAATATTTGGCCTATGTGTTGAATAAAATTGGAGGTTATCAGATTATAATCAGTTATTTTCAAATGAATATTTCACATTAATAAAATAATGAAAATCTAAAAATGGTATTTTACTTGCGGTCTGTCCATTCATTTTGAATTCTCTATCTGGCCCTTCAGTTCATCTGAAAACTACTCTTTGAATAGATAAGGGCCACATTGTTTTTAATACGTAATTAATAAAAACCATATTTTTACATTTGTTGACAATTTTTATTCGTGAAAAGAAACCATTCCTGATATTGACATTAAAATAATGTGGAATAGTTAACTATTGTTTTAACGAACAGTCATAAATATAACATATCAATTTGATTTTTGTACTGTTTTTTCAAGCCACCCAATTGTTTAAATCATGTATGGCAAAAGACTAACATCAAATCCTCATGAATAAATATTCAAATAAATTTTACTACGATATTGTTACAGGATAGAAGGTAACCTACATTGTTTTTTGGGTAGATATTAGATTTAAAAAACTGTGAAAAATATTTTTATATTAATACAATTTATTCATATACATTTCATCATTTCTACAGTTTAAAAACAACTATAAAAGTAAATGCATGTAGGTAATTAAAAAACAAATGAAATCGTTTAAAGAAATGTGTTTTACAAAAAACAGATGTCGTTGATGCAAAGCTTTAAATAAACAGACCAATCTCTTTGACATGGTTTCCATTTAAATTACCTATTACTCGCTTAATTAAATATTTAAATTATCAAAATTCACGGTTAAAATCACCCTATGTCCAGATTAATATCATAGGACATTGGACATTCAACTCACCGGTCCGAAAAGTCATATCTCGTTAGGAGTTATATTAATTTGTTAATTTGACGATATATCATTGTCCGTTTGAAGACGTAGGATCATTATTTACGTCGCCGAATCTCAAACATTCGGGCAACGATAATGAATAAAAAATATTAGTTATTAATTTTTCTTGGAACCACAATGCAACATGGTTTTATATAAACCCTCGAGAGGTGAAGTGAGCCTACTAGTAAAATGGTAAAACTTTTTTGTGGTACAATCACGTCTTTACTTGGTGTTTTGCATATTTTCATTTTACGGAGAGAACAGTATTGCGATGTGTATTAACTGAGGTTACTTCACTTTGACGATACTTTAACGCATTGTTTCTCAACCTTTTTGGGAGCGTGGTCCCTTTTGAGTGTCTTTATTTTTCTGTGGCCCTCATACCCGTTTTTTTAGCTCATCGAGGAATTTGAAATCTTCAATTTGCTCAAAACTACCCGTGCTCCCCCTGAACTGTGTTGTGGCTCCCCAAAACAAAAATAAATCTCTGTGGCCCCCTTAGAACACGCTGTGGCCACATGGCCCATCGTTGAGAAACCCTGCTTTAAGGCGAGTACAATATTGCAACGCATCTAACTTATTTTTTTCTAAAATACCACTTGGCTCACTTCACCTCTAATGGACCCAATTATGTAATAGTTGACAATTAAGCCCACGCCTGCTAACGAATTGAAGCATTTTTTTACGAGTCATTCAGTAGGAGTTATAGACGATGAGAATTAAAGCATTCACTTTGCCAAACAGCG
The DNA here is from genome assembly GCA_031772345.1 of Himalopsyche anomala. Classification (NCBI taxonomy): domain Eukaryota; kingdom Metazoa; phylum Arthropoda; class Insecta; order Trichoptera; family Rhyacophilidae; genus Himalopsyche; species Himalopsyche anomala. The sequence continues at coordinate 22,150,828 of CM062831.1, read as the reverse complement.
GAATGAACACCATGTATATTTTTATATTTCCAATTTGAGAAATATATTTTTTTTAAAAAATCCATGTCCACTCCCAATATGGAGCATATGGACTCCTAATGGAGTTTATCTCAACAGAAATGTTTCTACGAGAACTGCTTGTTACTCAGTTGCTCAACCTCTCTTTTTCCGAAGAGAGTAGGAATAGAAGGAAAGGGCAAGGAAAGGACTAGTGGTTAGCTAATCGCTCTATATACGCCCCGTTCATAGGATAGGATGGGTAGGAGGAGGGAATTCAAGACATCACATACATCCATGCCTTTGAACAGAAATTCATAAATCGATTGAAAAATCAATTTATAAAACTGCACGCACCGAGATTCGAACCCGTGCCCTCCGTAGCGGTAGCCAACGATGTTTACCACTCGACCACACAGGCGGCAAGTGTTCTTTGATTATTTTAAAATTAGTATTCTTTAATTACTCAATATAAAGAATATGTATTGTTTAAAAATTATGCATACTTTCTTACGACAAAATACAAAATAGTTCTTTCGGGCTTAAAAAATGTTTTGAAACCACTGGTTGAACAAGTTTTGTGGCGCCGTACTGAATACTGCAAGTGACACGTTGCCTGGAGTTCATTTAAAAGGCGAACACCAACTGGAAATTCACATTTCTGTTAACACGAAACTAGATCCGAGTCTGAGTAAGTGTTTAAATATTTAACTCGTTTATATGGCCAAGCAAAACAAAATTCTCGGGATTAATTTAGAAGAAACAATGTTACCAACGTAGAAACATGTAATAAAAATACTCATCGATAGAGCGACCTCCGAAATAGAGCTACGGTGAAGTACCAATCGAATCAAAACTTATTCACACGCATGGAAATAACTTCAATATGAATAATGTATAAAATATTTAGAATGAATTACTATAATCGACATTATTGCTACCATGAATTGGGGCTATCGTAAAATGAATCGACATTACATATGCATTTAAAATCCGTACCGGAAATAGTTACAAAAAAACTCAAATTCCGCCATATGTTTCGAACGTATTTTTCCAGTGTATAAATCATCGAGCAAAGCTGATTTCTTGACAAGATGTGGGTGATAAAAAATAAACAAATAAAAAGCTTCCCCACGGAACGTAAATAAAATTAAAACACACTAACAACCCCTCGTCAGATTTCACTTGACAGTCTGGGACACAAATTTATAAACAAAATAATTTCTAACTAAACATTATCATACGTAGTGTTCTTATCGAACAGTTCGTATGTTGATGTAGTATCCTAAAAATTCTCTATCTACTAAATATTTCTAAATATTTCAACAATTAAATCGAATGTAAAATTATCTATAATGCAGCTAATAATTAGATAAAAACTGGTATACATGTTTTACTGATTGATGTGTTATATTATTGGTCGATAACCAAGTACATACATACACAGAAAACAATTGATGTTTACTGGATAGATTATCTATAAGATATTTTCAGGGCTGTGGGAGTCGCGTAAAAAAAAAAGACGACTCCGACTCCAGATTTAAAATAATTAACGACTACGACTACGACTATGACTCCGACTCATATATATTATATATTTTTATACGATCAGATCATCTGTAGCCAAGCATGAAATGTCAACACTTTGTACAATTTTGTAGTACAAAAAGTTAAAAAATATTTTTCAAAAAAAATCGAGTTGCTCATTTTTCACGACTCCGACTCCACAGCCCTGGATAATTTATCTTCCTTTATGTTATTACCGATTTTTACCATTAATTGCATATGCGCCGACTGCGTCGTCAAGTGGTCAACTTCGCTGGCCTCGATTACAGAAATCAACGGGTTCGAGTCCTGGTGAAGACAGTTCTTTTAATTGTATTTTTCGTTCGTTTGAAGGGTTTCTTCCCACTAATCCTACACTAAAAACGAAGCGTAGCGAGAGCATTTAGCTAACCACTAGTCCTGTACTGACGCTTATATTATATCCCTACTCTCTTTGAAAAAGGAGAGGTTGAGCAACTAAATACAGGCAGTTTTCTTAAAAACATTTTTGTTGAGATAAACTCCATTATGAGTCCATATTGGGACCGAATATGGTTTAAAAAAAACATTAAAATATAGAATTGTTACTCACGTGGTCCAGTACATAAATATAAATAATTATTATTTAGGTATTATTACTTTCGCTTTTAAATTAACTTACAACTGAAGCTTTTTATATTGTGCAATATTAATCTCGTCGTGTCTTTAAGAAACACATTCGGCACATTGGAATAAAATCAACAATATTTTTTATATCTGTAGAAGTTATAAAAAACGTTTGTGATGTCATATAATAATCAATTTCAATATAAGCCATCTAAAAACCTTTTTTATGTTTTGTTTTTCAACCTGTCAAAATGATAAACGACTCAAAAAAAAACGTAGTACCTTTTTTTGTTAATATGTAAACATAATAAATTCCTGACACGACTTGTCATAATCACAACACTAATGCACCCCACGATACGTGACAGGCCAGGCCAGGCATCAGAATTAAAAACAAAATAATATTTACATAGCCCAATAGTCTTTATTGTGACACGTACAGTGTTCACATGCGTCCACGTGGAAGCGTTATACTGAATGTCAAATAAAAATATGAACACGAAATTCCAAACGACAAATGAATACACAATGATATAATTCGGTGACGAATCTGTCATAATAATATGTTGATACTGATTATTTGATTACCATAATCCGTTATATGGGCCCATTAGAGGGACCAAGTGATATTTTAGAAAAAAAATGTTAATGTGTTGTACGTCTTAAAGTATTGTAAAAGTGAAGTAACCTCAGTTAATACACATTGCAATAGTGTTATCTCCGTAAAATAAAAATATGCAAAGCACGGAGTAGACGTGATATTATTTTAGAGTCCAAGAAAAAAGTTTTACCATTCTACTAGTTGGCTCACTTCATCTCTAATGGGCCCATATGATTTCCTTATTTCCCACTAAAATCTCGGTAGATTATCTTAATACAATGGAAAAAAACCTATCTCAAGTTTTGTATGGGTGCCTAGTCCCATATAACGTAGTCCCAATCTCTCTATATATATATCGATATATGATATAGATCCATAGTATATACCACAGTTTTTTAAAGTTAAAATGAAGCTGCCGTTTAGCAAAAAATAATCAATAAAATACAATTTCTAAGTGGGGACACGTAAATATAAACCGTTTTTCCATATTTTATTTCTTTTTAGCACAATTTAATTGATTTGTAACGACTTCTTAGGCCTTCTAACCAATAACATATTATTGTTTAATTGTACTGGACACGCATTATTTATGTTGTTAGTTGTTTTATTGCTTTCGATTCATGAAGGTAGAATAGCTCTCAGTTTCCTGGCCGATTTATTATAGGAATAGTAAAGTCCTGTATCGATTACCTATGTCTTTATATCAAATTATCGCTTGTTGTATATTTAAGTATTGCATACCAAACAAAATATGTAATTTAATAATAAAGCCATCAACGTATAATGAATGTTGAGATCAAACAAACGAAAATGTATTGTAAAATTTGTATCAAGTATATTTTGTAATTTAATTTTGAGTCCAAAGTTATACTAGAGGCAGAATTCAGTATTGATTGAAATATATATATTGCTAAATACTTTTTTAAATTCAATAATTCGTGCCAGAGATCACACCAGTTAATATTAGAAAACGTTTTCATTTATGCAAGACACAAAATCTTTTATATAGAGACAAATCGTTTCTACTATCAGGCTTATTCTCAGGCGATTTATATAATTTTTGTATTGCAGATATTTATATTAAAAATATTCGATATGTTTATAGTACGAATAATTTGAAAAGAAATCTAATGAATGAAAATATTTATACTGCCTTACAAAAAGACCTCACAGGCTCACACAAATAACAAAGTCAAATATCAATAAATTACTTTTTTTTGCGTTATAGCTTTAGCAGAACACGGGCAGATGGCATTGAGCGAAAATAAAAATTCAGGGAAATGGGAACAATTGAATACTGAGATGAAAAAAATCGACAATCGAAATCGATTTTGGAAGTTAAACAAACACACGAGCCTTCGATAAATGTAGTTTATTCGACACAGAACTGTGTTCGTCCGTATTGACTCTTGGTAAAATCTCCATTCTAGAATCATTTTTAGCGGTGCAACATTGCCGGTTGACGTAACTAACTCTATGATAATTAAATGGTTAAAAACAGGAATCGATTATTCAAGAAGATTAATGGTAGTGTATATTTTTTTTATTAAATCTAGATCCTGGGAAGTAATTTTAGGAAATGAGTATAGGAGTGTTTTGCTTTGAAAAATAAGTTAATGTAAGCTGTAATGTGAGATAACTCTCAATGGGTTAAGAAATGTATTTAGTATTTATTTGAAATTAAATATACAATCATTTGGTCAATTTACTTACATTAACCCGATGATCATTTTCACTGAAGAGATGTATGAAAATGCAACAAAAATCCCCCCGTTGAGGTCAACGAGGTTACAGCTAGTTATTATTATCACATTAGTGAAATTTCAAATAAATTTGAATGAAGTATCTACATATTGCTGGTAAAAATGTTATTAACAACTGGCTTAGAAAAAAACTGCTGGTAGAGGTAAACAAATAGACGAAACAAGGGGTCCCTAGAAGCACACACGCTGGGCCTCAGAATGTGTTTTGAAATTTCAATTTAGAGCCCCCCGTCGATTTTTTAAACGGACAGTCATGGAGTTTTACCTATCACAGTGCTGATGCAGCGGACAGTGGATACCGAAAGATTGATAGACTTTTACAAGAGATAATAATCTATTTTTATTAAATAGTTTACTTTGGGCATATGAACTATGAAATAACCTTTTTAATGTTTGATTAGGCATACAATATAATGAAAATATAGTACATACTGAAAAAAATAGTTCTTTATATAATGTCTCTACACACAAAAAAAATACAGCACAAGCGTAAGAATAACTTGAATATTACTTTAAAAGTATACAATATTAGTATTGCAAGGGCGGCAATATCATGGTAACCTTATGTTCTTAATATTAATAAAAAAACTGTTCTTTTAACCATTTTTTAAAATGATTATTTAATAATTGAATATGTATTTAGCTCGGTTCTTTATCATTTTTATGGTGAATAAAATTGAAAAATGCAAGAAAAAATTGCAATCGATAATTAAAATTCAAACGGGAATGTGTAAAATGATCTGTAATTAGATACATTAACTATATAATATCTCCATTGAGATAACTACTAAGTGTTTTTTTCTGATTTTTTAATGAATTCTTACTGGCAATTAAAATTTTCATTTATCGCAAATACCAAAGGAATATTTAGTTTAAAAAAATCAAAGCAAAGAGCTGTAAATTAATAATTAAAATATATAGACAACTTTTCTTGTGATGCATTTATAAAAATTGTTTAAAATGACGCTGTATCGAAAACCGTAACGCCGCGTGGCCAGTTAACCATACAGGTGGTTAATAGGAATACAGTCATATAAGTTTAAACATTTTGTGAGATAAATCTTCAAACCTTCAGCTTGAAAAGAATACACAGTCCTTTCGTCGTAATTTATAATCCCAAAACAAGATATAGATTGCATTGTGTGACATGAGTGAGTTTTGGTCATTTTGAAAATGTTTCTTATGAACGAAATGTGAAGTGCTGAAAATATGTAGGTGAAAAAACCTAAGTTGTTTTAAATCATTTAATTATGGTATTTTGCATAAAGCGCCGAATTTTAGGAGAAAAAAAGTAATGTATATCGTCTTATTAAACCCTTCCCTTACTACGCAAAATAATCACAAGCTCCTGAGCTGTATATTCGTTACACATCAGGCAAACGGGAGTGAATCATGACAATTATATAACACTACTACAGCAGTACTACATATAATTGTCATGATTCACTCCTGTTTGCCTGATGTGTAACGGATACACAGCTCAGGAGCTTATCCTTTTTTTGCATAGTAAGGGAAGGGTTAATAGGCAAATACTGACGTACAAGTTGTATGAAATCAATGTTGAATGATACCGAAAATGTGAAATTTACTATCTTGATATCAAATATACATATATGCACAGGATCATTTAAGTATTCATAGAAATCTGCAATAACCATGCGCAAGGTACATAACTGTGAAAAATGACATTTGAGTTACCATTGCTTATTTCTATCGAAAGCATCCGTGGTTACTTTAAATATCAAATTAAAATTGTTAACTTATTACTAGTTTTCTCGCTGAAAATGATCATTCAAAGCAGAAATGGAAAGGTGACAACTGTTTTGCATAATATAAAATGATTTATTTATTCAATCGCGTAAGTAAAATCTAATATCTTTATTCGATTTGACGTAGCAATTTCTCAGTTAAAATAAGTACAATTTAACGGTTATAGTAGGTTGTTATTAATTTGATATATTACTTAAAAAATCAAAATCACCACTCTTCTTCATCGATTCGTAGTATAATTTTGGGAACTTCTTTGTATGGCTGGACTGTTGTGGATTTACGACAGACTGGACATTTGTATTGGGAAACTTTCTGTGGAACTAACACAGTAATTGGAACTGGAGATAATCTTGGCGATTGGCCGTGAAATCGATTTTACGCATAATGGATTATTTGAAAGCCCTGAAGATCACTTTTGCTTTCAAAGTGATAAAATGGCCGCACTCAAAAATTAGAGAAGTTGCATTAAATCATAATGGCATCACAAAACTAAAAATTGGAACATAATAGATTATAAAAAAAATACTTCACCATGAATAAACAGATCGCGCAATGAAAACTAGAATATTATTTTTAGCCAAAATAGATTGTTGAATATTTCGAATAAATAAATTACGGAAAAACAATTCTTGTTTCAATCGAAATCGCAGATAATCTTTATTTATTTATTTGCAATAAAGTTTAAAATGAGCCCTCAAGAGGTGAAGAGAGTCTAGTAGTAAAATGGTGATTTGGTGGATTGCATATTTTTGTTTTATGTATATAACAAACACTATTGTAGTGTGCTTTTACTGAGCTCACTTCACTTTTAACCACTCTAAAGCTAACGACCCACCGGTGTGTCGCATACATACTGACGACACACGCTACCCACCAGTGTGTTCTCATTATTACGACGTCAATAAATATTTTTAGAGTTTGCATCATTGAAAAAGGGTCCGACATCTCTCAAGGACTCACAAAATGAATAATAAGTTTTCCTTTATTAGTTTTTAGGAAATTGCTAGCTTATTGGACAAAAAACGTTATTTTTTCTAGCTGTTAACGGATTAAGATGTTTTAAGACATGTAGAATATTACAACGCATCTAAAGTATACCTTTCTAAAATACCACTTGGCTCACTTCATCTCTAAGGGCAGAGTTTCCCAAACATTTTCTGGAATGGAACACTTTGCAAGTTCGAAAAATATAACGGAACACTTAGCTGAATTTTAAAGATTTTTTTTAAACTGTGTTGCAGCGTAGAAATCCATTCCATTTTTTCGGAACACCTACTCTGGCTCCGCGGAACATAGTTTGGGAAACCTTGTCTTAGGGGCTCAAACATATTTTCAGTGTAAATTGAGATATATATGGCTTTTCAGGCACTTCACTTCCAACCTTATAATTTGACAGTGACACCTACCTATACTTAATGAGTATTCTTACATATTATAACTACATATATGTATAATATTTGTATTTTTTTTAGAAAATTAATCACATCGAAACCTAACTTTGAACATCTTTAAAAAGTTATACAAGACGGTGTTTTATTTTAGCCGTATTGGTATGATGTGTATACTTAATATTGCTGTGTATTTTTACTGTAAAAATGACAACAATCTTTTCAGCTGTGCTCGTGTAAAAAGCAGCACTATTGACCCCGTTACTTAGTTAATAAATAAACAATCAATCTTCTCATCGAGTTATTCTGAAACAATGCAATAGCAGCCTTCCGTCACATTCCTAAACGATGACTTCCGTAGAGACAGCAAAACAACTAGGCATGCCTCTAGTCGACGTACCGCTATCAAAAATGCCCCGCTTCCATTTAGACTTTCTTCCACAGACGAATAAATTCAAACTTGACGTTTGACTCACTTCAGTTTCTTTACTCATTCATAAGTGGAGGTAAACAGGTGAAGAATGGTCCATTTAGGGACAAAAATTCAATAATTTATTACTAGATTAACTACACAATTACGTTATTTGTTACGACTAAATGCTGAATCTTTGAATCATAGAACCATCACTTAGCAAAATCTTTTTTTTTAACCCAGATTTATTATTGTCATTTTCTAATGTAAGCCAATATTCTTTTAATTTTCTAATAGTGGTCGCATTTCTAATTGTAACTAATTGTTAATTTATTTTAGAACATGTGTGAATTGAGACGTAACGAATCAGATAGTACATTTTTAAAATTGATAGAATTTGATTTAACTTGCACTGAGATTGACAGTACAACTTTTTTTAGGGTTTCATCCGAGTTTATCCAAATCGGAATTTATGAAGGTGTAATTGAAACATTCGAAATCATAGATAATATGAGCCATTTAATTATTTAATAAAATTGTTAATTTGACGAGTATTTCGTAATCTAATAAAACGGCATCATTTAATTCTAATTAAATAATGATATACCGATTTTTCATGTGAACCACGTTTATTTTTATAATATATCCATATAACATTCTTAAAAAACTTTAAAAAACCACATATTCTTTTGTACTACTTCTACTTTTATTTAAATAGATCAGGACCGATTTCGCTCATGACGAGCATTATCAACTGATAAGAAAAGCTGTGCAAGCCAACCAAAAAACTAATCAATATTTGCAACGTGATTGTTCAATAATACGATCTGCAATATTTTTTAAAAGCTCTTATGATGAAGGATTTATACGCCCTGATACTCAAGAGGACGCCGCCGTCTCCTGAATAATTGACAAGTGTCAGACATTGTTTGCAGCGCGCCCGTCGTTATTTAAATGCCTCGCTTTGATTGGACAAGATTTTTATCCACTACAAACAAGCAACTTTTGAGATCGCCGGCCGGCTGACCCCGCTGCCCCGAGCCGCCCTATCTAATTTTATTATCCGGACGCGGATGTGTTGACTAGGGTATCCAATCCCGGAGCCTTTTTCCAATCCCGGGATTTCAGGATTGATAAATTTTCAATCCCGGAATCCCGAGATCCCGGGATTGAGATAAATTTACCGAGGAATTTGAAATCTCCGATTTGGTATACTTTTTCCCCGTATTCACACGAAACCTCGTTTTTTTTTTTTTTCGCTCACCGAGGAATTCGAAATCCTCAATTTGGTATACTTTTTCCCCGAATTCTCACAAAACCTCGTTTTTTTTTTTTTTTAGCTCACCGAGGAATTTGAAATCCTCAATTTGGTATACTTTTTCCCCGAATTCCCACAAAACCTCGTTTTTTTTTTTTTTTAGCACACCGAGAAATTTCAATCCACAATTTGCCAATTTCATCTCTCTTTTCGAGATTACTACAAAATTCTCAATCCCGAAAACCCGGGATCGCGACCATGTCAATCCCGGGATTTCGGGATCAGAAAATTGAACGGGATCCCGGGATTACGGGATCCCGGGATTGGATGCCCTAGTGTTGACTGCTTGTTTGTTCACGACTGGATTGCGGGCCACAGTTTTTAATTGCTTATTCTCCGCCGCTTTAATTACATGTATCGTCGATAGGTGTCATTTAATTAAAACGATTGTAAATGGTCACATTTCGTGGACCTTTTGTTTCTACGGAAATAATTTGAGTAACGAAGTTGTTGCTTTTGACTTGTGATTAATTCGAAAGAAAACATAAAACGTACAGCATCTTGTAACTATTTTATGGAAGTATGTAATCGATAGTATAATTTTTATTATAGCTGATAAAATTTTACAATTAAACAAAGAAGAATGTGTCACTTTTCAATTATAAGTAGGTTGACCAGAATAAACTTTAATATTTAAATTTGCAATGAGTTTACGTACATATTATTTACGTACATATTATACGTGTTGTGTAATTTTTACAATTTATAAATTCTTACCCTGAACTTTTGTGTCTATTAGTTGCCCATCATAGGTAAATATTTTTTTTAAATATACATGTATGAATAAATTATAAAAGTCCAATTTTAAAAATATAATGTACTACTCGAAATTTTGACGACTTCACTGCTGTCAATTAAATCTTCTAAATAAATTCACTTTGAACACTTCTTATTGTATTCAAATCTACGAACCAATAAATATATCGATCCAAATGTATTTTTATTTTTAAAAATACAATGAATCAAAAGTTGATGATTAAAAGAAACTTGTATAGTCGGCGTAGATGAATCGTGAAATCTTTATAGAATTACAAACTAAGACCACGTGAAAAAAAATGTGGATATTTATGATTGGTTGGAATGGGTTTTGACTCATCGACTTTGGTTCGGGTTGCAAGGTTTTTAAAAGTATATGTATATATTTTTTGATTAAAATATAGAAAGAGTACTTATTTTATTTACCCATAGCAACAAACATATCAGTACTCGGTTAAATATATCACGATTTATCCGGAATTGGTCTACACTGACTCGTATGATGATAGGTAATTTGAAATCGAACTGGTCCATTTCCGATACCAAATACCCTCATTATTTTACTTGTTTGTTCTTTTGACCACAATGGGCATTGATAGGTCCAATTGAACAACCAACAATTTAAATTTAATGGCCGCGTGTAAGTTTATGAATATAGAAAACTTTGAAATTCGAACTAAATGATTTCAATACAACAAAACAAAAGCCGTTACCCAAATAAAGTTTGACATGAAAATCAATCAATAGATAGAAATAGATACCTATTGTATTTTTGGTTTTTTCACAAATATAGGAAGCGTGTACTAAAATTGAATTTTAACGGAATCTTAACATAAGCTGCACAGTTGTTATCGTATTAACTTTTTCGGACATGTGCGAGGAAATCAGAAAAAGGATAATTTGACACGCCACCATAAAATCCATATTTATTATTATAACGGGGTATTTTCTATAGAAATCGTCGCGATCAAGTGTTTCCAACTGACCGCATAGAAATTATGAATCATTTATTTGAGTTGCAAAACCCATCCTGTGCGGTGTTTTACGTAAGTTATCTATGAAATCCATTTTCTTCGCGATTGAAAATCATTTCTTGGTAGCTACACTAGACATATATATGTATATCGACGTGGAAAGGAAAAAGGACGTAAACCACACAACCAGGGGTGGGCTCGGAAGGGCCCGCGCGAGCCTCTTGTTAAATGTATACTAAGGTCGGCAAGCCCCTTGTTAATTAAAGAGAAAACAATATTATCAGATAAAATTAGTATATAACTGCAAATTATGACTTGTATATTATCTACGATAGCTTCAGTATACACAGTAGTACATTTTAAACCATTTCGATTGCTTATTTAAGTATGGCACATAATTGCATAGGAGTGATAAAAAAATTCACTTCTTCCCCAGAACACCGAGAATTCCTTTGAGATTAAGCGAGCCCCTTGTTAACGTATTGGCAGCCCACCGCTGCACACAACACATTACAATCAAACGCACAAGATAAACTTCAGTGCACTTTTTATAAAGCGCACAATTAAAATTTAAATTCATTGGTCAATCAAAACCATTAAAATTTTCATATACATACTTGAGTTTACCACCACATTTGAAAACATTGCTTGGTTGTGAACGGTTGGAAATTTAATTTGATGTTGCAACCGCAATGAAAAAATCCCATCCTTAATTTAGATACTATTTTCGCTAATCTATTTTAGATAGATTTTCTATTACAAGATGAGTGAGCATTTAAGCTATGTGCTCCTAATAATATGCTAAGTGTTCAAGATGAGCAATTGTCACGCTTGGCTAACTATGCATCAAACGGATGTCACAGACCACACGTTCAGTTCTTGGAGCGAAAGTTATTTAGACCTGACACATCATCAGATGAATCTCTTTTTTAATTGACGAGTTTAGTACAGTGAAATTCAATCCGCTGAGGAATTGTCAAGAAATCTAAAGAACTTTTTATAGCATCTAAATATAGCTAGATATAATCTTGATACAAAGTATCTAACGGAAGCTATTTTAGTATGAATCATAAGTAAAATGAACCTACTCAGCGGTGGGCTGATAATACGTTAACAAGGGGCTCGATTAATATCAAATCAATTCTCAGTGTTCTGGGGAAGACGTAATTTTGTTTATCACTCCTATGCACTTAAAATAAGCAATCGATTGTTACTTAATACACTTATAATATGTAACAATATGCAATTTACCGTAAGCTTATCAATGAAGCTGTAGTAGATAATATATTAAGTCAGAAATTGCAGTTATATACGAATTCGATCCGAGAATTTTGTTTTCTTTTAAAATTAACAAGAGGCTTGCCGGCCGTAGTACAATTTAATAAGGGGCTCGCGTGAGCCCCTCAGAGCTCCCTCCAGCCCACCCCTAAACTTACTACTATTCAAAATTAAAATAAAGATATGTTTTTGTTGTTTTTATTTTTGTGCGCTATTTTAAAGCATCAAGTTTAATAATTTTTAATACCTATTTCCGCTCCCTAAAATTCGATAGACAAACGTAGCATAAAGCGCTTATTTATTTTTTAAAGATCTACTGTCGGTGACGACAATGTTTTTGCCATGTTATCGGATGTATTAAAACAGAAACACGTTTATTGTGATGGGTCGCTAGTAAATCTAATTTATTTATCCAAGTACCTATTAAAATTTTATTGCTTTCGCAAATATGCTAAACACACCTAAATAAGTTCTTAAATAATCGGTTAAGAATCGATAATAAATACGAAATAAATTATAGGCGATATTCTTACAGCGAATAGCTAGATTCCGGTTTACAAGTTTATGGCGGGAGATTTTTATATTTCGCGAATTATTCGAATGTCAGTCCGAACAATGACATCAAATTTTATTTATTTCAAATATAAAAAAGTTTATTCACTGAACGGGTTTCCGATAGTTAAATTTCGGAAAAATTAAATCGTAAACTACAATTTATTATAAACATGAATATATATGAGAAAATATTTAAAAAAAAAACTGAACAGGTTTGAATATATTTTTAAATAAAAAATCTTGATTTAGCTAGCTAAGAATGTTCAATAATTTATCGGCAGTTGTGAAAATAAATAGACATTAACAACTTTTTTGTATCATCTCTGAAACAATCCATCCACGTATAATACATATACGTAAAAATAAATAAATAGTTAATATAATCCAGTTATCAAGATGATAATTTGGAAGAATTACTTTAATGGAATATGAATTTGTGGAATATTTTTTTAGCCAGTTATATTGATTATTTTAATCTGCTTCTATTATATCGACTGTGGAAAGGAAAAAGGACGTAACGCACACATATAAAATTTTACAGGAGGCGCTAAAAACGTGTTTTGGTGATTTTGTGACATATGCAAATTATGAATTATACACAACCTTGAAGTGCACGGGTACTTCTAAACTGGTGTTTAATTGACATAACTTAATATTACTTAAAGAAATTGTTACGGAAAAACCTTTATTTCAGTGTTTTATCTTGATTTTAATTTTTTACAAGGTCATCTTTTTCTAACTTAAAAGCTAAATTTAGATACTTATTCGGCATCTTCAGCTTCCATCCATTTGATAGAATGTGTGTCAAGTGGTATACGTTGTGATTATCGAAATAAAGCTGTTTTGGAAAATTGAGGGTTACCTCCTTTTTCTTGTCCACAGTCGATATGTATCACCGGTACCTTGAAAGGAAGCGAATCGGCTATATGTATTTGTTTTTCGCAAATGCAAGAATGACAATAATAATTTATATAGAGCCTAAAACCCATGTTCGCATGACATTGATCGATAGCCACTTTGAATTTGGAACCCTTTGAGCCGACCACCGCCACCGAAATAATATGGAATTTAAAATTGGCTACACTGAAAAAAGAATACGAAAAATCGATCGCTTTTGTTCCATGCTCATTTGAATTTCGATTTCCCCCAGCCGATGCAAATGCGATCTACTTTACCATCGGCCCATGTAATGATATGGCATGCCATTGTTCAGGTTCTCGACATTTCGAGATGACCGAAAGGATTTATTTATAATGTCGTTTCCCTGGCACAATAATGGCTGCCGGCCGCTGGATTGATTTCAATTTAACAATGCGCTGAGTTTATTTAAATAAAAGTGTTTTTTTAGACTAGTTTTAACATAAAATTGCAAATGGCAAGTAGGTACATACCTACACGTAGTTGATACCAAAAATGTTTTTATAATTATTTAAGTTAGTGGTTTCCAAACATTATATGATTACGCCTCCATTTAAAAGAAAACATTCATAGAGCTTTCCTCCTCCTTTATTTCAAATAATCAGTGGTGTAGTGGTAAATAAATAGGTACCAGGTCGCTCATTGATTTCTTCCCTATTTTTTTGTTTGTTTTGTATCCGTCCGAAGTAAAAAAAAAAAACTATTTTCAAAACGTATTTTGAATATATAATATGTATGTACATACTTGAAAATAAAGTTACAGGTCAAAAAGATGACGGAGCAGCGCCCTGGCTCATTTTCAGGTGCCATGTCGCCGACCTGGTCCCACTACACCACTGCATATAATATAATATGTATTTGTTGCTACTAACCTAGCTCGATGCATTGCAGCCAGTGCCGAAAAGCCTTATTCGTATAAATATGAAGATTTTAACGGTAGAAATATTATATTCTACGTTCATATTTAACAAGACTTAATAAAACTCCACATGGATACGCACGCGCCTCCCAGATTGGAAATCGCTGACATATAAAAGTTATCCCTTGCACGGCCGACCATATTACACGCTATAGAGGGGTAGGTTTTAATAAAGTGAGAGGTGTTGGTTGAAAATATTACGTCATAAAAACAAAATGAACCAAAAGGTTCCCCACCATGGTATTATGTACTGCGTACGGATTATTCCTCGCTTGATAAAACCGTCGTTTATCGTGTGAGCATGATAGTATTCAAAATATTATATATATAGACATATTTCATTTTATAGTATTTAAAATAAACGTAAAAATACCTCGATTAAATCTTTGGACACGTGTGGCCCAATCCTGTTTGCATAGATCACTTAAGTTTCGTCCCGTTTAAACATTGTTTCTGATAGAGGCCTTAGGGGCAAATTTATTGAGATATAAAATTGGGTTGGCAGTACAAATGTAAAAAGATTGTCCAGTGAAGATAAAGGGGGGCTATCGAACTAGCCCTTCGTCAAAATGAAAATAAAAACAACCGAAGGTTCATAAAAATCGAACCCACACAACATATTATTTAACAGTAGAGCACTCAGTCGAGCAAAATAAACAACGTGAAAACGATTCTGTTGTAGCATCACTTCTAACGAGGCAATCGCCATAAACAACGCATCCATTTTTATTTATCAGATATCGCTAACGATTTGAAACGAGAATATATAAAACAATCAATACAATTAATTAAAATCGAAAACACTTTTATTCCACCGGTTGTGCAACTAGGTGTGTATCATCTTTTTTAATCGAAGTATTCGAAACCTTAGTAGGAAAAAAATACTTTATAAAAGCCACGAAGAGGTGAAGTGAGCTAAGTAGTAAAATGGTAAAACTTTTCTAATGGACTTTTAAGTAAAATCACGACTTTAATTTTACGGTGTTTTGGTGTATTGCATATTTTTATTTTAAGAAGATTATTCTATTCCAGTATGTATTTACTAGAGGTCTGCACGGGCCGAAATTTTACAAAATTACCCGGTCCGAGCCCGAAAAACTCAGGTTCGGCCCGGGCCCGAGTCTAATACCAGACTTGTTACCCGAACCAGACCCGAAGTCCAGATTTATACTCCTCAGCCCGAAAAAAGCCCGTTTTTACAAACTTACAATAATTGACGGTTTTCTATAAAACTGGTAATAATTAAAATCATCATGGCTGACCTGTGACACGAACAGTCTGAAATATTTTTCTGAAGAAATAAATTCCTTACCCGGGCCTGGCCCGAGCCCGAATATCAATTGCGCTAACCCGCCCGAACCCGGCCCGCGGGCCGGGCCGGGTAAGATCCCGAGGGCCAGGCCCGGGTATTTACTGAGCACACTTAAGTTTGCGATATATTAAGACACGTACCCAAATATTTTTTCCTAAAATACCACATGGCTCACTTCACCTCTCATAAGCTCATATTGTGTATGACAAACATAAAAAAATAAGAAAAAACTTGAAGCTAATAAAATCGAATACAATACCGACTACCGAGTGATTAAAAAGAAGCACAGTGATAATTTATCAATTAATATGTGACACCCGTTTCCGGACCTCTGTTTCGCATACAAAACCTACTGTGCGGACTTGCATATGGAGGCAAGTGCGCTGGAGATCCACTCTACAGCTTTTTGTGTATATTTTCTTAGTTATGTGTACTTTTATTATTGTTGTGTTGGTAAAATGGAATAATATTATGAATTATTCATTGGCCAATACGTTATACCTCTCATCGAATAATCGGAGGGCCGGTTTCTGACCGTGGATGACTGATGGTGTACCTACAGAGGTTTTTGTTTAGTTTAACATCAGGATTCCTGAATGCATATATTTATTCAATTATTTAATGTGTATATTTAGAGGGAATATTTTGGTGAAATGTTGGTAAGGGATTATTACAAGATGCCAAACGATGTGGACCAATAAATAGGCATATGATATTCCATGAGGCTAGGGTTAGGACCCTTTTTGTAATCCCGCGATTGAAAATTTCTCCAATTTCAGGATTGAGCATTCATCATAAAATCGTGAAGAAATAATTCGGTATTTGGGATTGAGAAATTTTTAGCTCTTGCAAGAATTTCAAAAGCCCAGTAAAATTTTCTCTGGTTGCCAACTTTCAACAAGTTTTCGAGAATTTCGTACTTCTCGTACTCAATCCCGAATTCCCGGGATTACAAAATTGAACGGGATCCAGGGATTGTAGGCCCTTATCGACAGTTTAAGTAACAAAATGTTTATAATGTCCAGTAGGCGTAAATAATATACACGTTAAATTAAATGAAAGCGAGCGAGTTCTAGGTGTAAGGGATTGGTAAAGTTTTTACTTAAAAATTTTGTTTAAAAGTAAATCTTCAAATTTGATATAATCAACTAGAAAAATTCGATTCAGATTCAACGTGTTAGAATAAAGATTCGAAAACAATTTAAGCACCTAGTAGCATGTAAAATAAAAACGTATAATAGTTGCAAAACTTGCAAAGAACACAGATGCAGGTGAGTCATCTTTTCTCATTATGCAGTTGTCTGAATTAAAATGCATCGTTTGTTTTCCAATGCAGTTTATAACGTCAATCAAGTGCATATGCCTGAATGTATACGCAGGTTTACGCATGCAGTATTCCGTATTTTGCAAATTTAAATTATTGATGGATATTCTTATTAGCATACACGTTCTTATTTAAACAAGTCTGGGAAACGGACGCCAGGTACCTGATAGTGCCTACATCCACCTCTTCGAATATACACTGTATTTAAAAGAAAAATCAGCGATAAGACTAAGAGCATGTAGAATGTGAATTGGACGCATTTAAACAAGAATTATCCATCCCCATGTATGTAAATATAAGATACACAGTCAAATATCTAAGATAATCGACCAATGTTTCAATTTGCTGAAAACATCTAACCCCAACGAGACAACGAAGATCACAGATCTATTAACATAATCGTTTTTCTAACACACACTACCTGACTAATTACAAAACAAAAACAAAGTTTAACCTTATAAAGGGATTGGGCACATTCATATCTTTTTTGCATTGCATTAATTAAAATACATACTAGAAAAATATATCCATTGAAAGATGTGTGCAAATATTTGTTTTACTGACTGCAACTTCTAAAGGCGTTGTATGACTCCTGCTTAACTACGTCTAACTGACAGTAACAAACATTTATGAACTACTATTCGAATAAGCCGGCTGCGAGGTCGAGTGTCAACATCGTCGACTGAGAACACTGAGTTTACGGATTCGAATCCCAGTACGGACAGTTTTTATAGATTCCTGATCGAAGACATTGATGGATGTGTTGTTGTCTTGAATTCCCTCCCACTCATCTTATCCTAGCGATTAGTTAACCACTAGTTATGTTCTACTCCTATCCTTTTATCCCTACTCTCTTAGAAAAAGAGAGACTGAGTAACAAACAATTCTCGTAAAAAAACTGTTAAAATAACTCCATTATGAGGTCATATGCTCCACACATTAGGAGCGGACATGGATTGAAAAAATCTAATTTGATTTAAATTAATTCTAATAGTTTCGTAAAAGTAATAAAATACACATATAAAAAACATTGATTCACGTCAACATTAAATTCACTTGAATTATTATTTCCAGGTGACAAAAAGTTCTCTATAAAATCTTTCAAGCGGAATTCCCCTTAACTGGCTTTAGCAAAACTGATATTTTATTTATTTTACACTACGTAAAAATGTCCTAATTATGTCCGAATATTTATTCGAGTCGTTTAACATTTTGAAAGGACAGTACTATATATATAACGAGTTATTTTAACAAGTGTTAAGCTTTCTTTGGCGTACGTATTACAGGAAATACCAACCGAATTCAGCGGAAGTGATATTTTAGCAATAAGACGTGGCTAACCAGGGGTGGGCTGGAGGGGGCTCGGGGTGGGCTCGCGCGAGCACCTTGTTAAATTCTCAGCGTGGCCGGCGAGCCCCTTGTTAGATAAGAAAATCACTCGTCTTAGATCAAATCAGCAATTTCTGTAGATGGTTAAATTTTATTATGAAACAAGACCCTTTATTTTTTCATTCAGCGTTGTGGGCTTCCGTGCCGGACCTCATGGGTTCAAGTTAATCACTAGTCCTGTCTTAGCCTTATCATTCTATCCCTACTACTCTCATTTGGAAATGAGCGGTTCAGCGACTAAGTAACAAAAACAGTTATCATAGAAAAAAAAACTTTTGTTGAGATACTTTCATTAGGACCGCCATATAGCTCCATGGACATTGGGAGCGAAAATGGATTCAAATAAATGGATACGATTTACGAGCCCCTTGTTAAGATATTGGCAGCCACCGCTGTGGCTAACAATAATATTCATCAGTTTTACTGTAATGAAAATATTTAAAATCAAATATGTCAGGAATAATTAAATAAATAATTAAATAAAAATACAAAACAACCGGATGCATAAATAAGTATTAATTTATCACGTTCTACTAAGAGGTGAAAACAAAAATTTATGTAAAAACGTCCAATATGCTACAAAAAGTAGTGAGTGAATTTTTGATTAAGGAGCACAGTCATTGCAATTACGTGGTGGTGCTCATTTTATATATTTACCTAAGTCGTCTATAAAAAGTGTGGGAGCGCCGACCCCACGTGCCCTCGCCCCACTACACCACTGGATGTAGACCAGAAATATGACAAGATGTTCAACTCGCGTTTAACTCCTCTACCAGTTTTATATTTTAAATATCCATTTCCGACTGCATACAATTGTTTTCGAATATTGTAACTGTATCAAAATCAGTTAAATCCATTCCCGTTAATTGCGTTTTGAAGGCTCTAACGCTACGTCTTACCTGGGCGAAGTCACTGCTAGCGAGATTAGAACACGGTTAAAAGCGGATCAAAATATAAAACAAACTGATCGCGGCGTGCGTTTTGTCACGTGGACCTTTAGCGGCGGAGACCATTTGATGTTTTCGTGCTGCACCAAGTTGCTTTGTATTCGCTGTGATTTCGTCCACGTAAGAAATACAGTAATAAAAATATATTTTCTATGAAAATGTAGATAAAACGACTGCTTTTCAATCGTATCAATCACATGACAAACTTAAGTTATCATAACAATGAAGAATTAGCTGCCAATTTATCCGTTTCCGTCATCCATATAAAAACAAAATTTATAATCATGTCCGCTCTCAATGTGGAGCATATGGACTCCGTAGTTAATGGAGTTTATCTCAACAGAAGTGTTTCTACGATAACTGCTTGTTACTCAGTTGCTCAACCACTCTTTTTCCAAAGAGAGTAGGGATAGAAGGATAGAGCTAGGACAGAACTAGTGGTAAACTAATCGCTTTCGATACGCCCCGTTCATAGGATAGGATGGGTGGGAGAGGGGAATTAAAGACATCACATACATCCATGCCTTCGAACAGAAATTCATAAATCGATTGAAAAATCAATTCATAAAACTGTCCGTACCGGGATTTGAACCCGTGCCCTCCGTAACCGACGCTGACCACTCGGCCACACAGGCGGCTAGATATTTTTAGATACACATATATTGGTTTAAGGATTAGTTTTAAATGCGTTATTTTTATGAAATTGATTTGTCAATTATTATGATATTAGTAATGCTAAAAAGTGATCGTATACGATAGATATGGCTTATTCACGAATCACGATGCAATGTTCACGGCGCGAAGTCGGCTCACCGCATGCGATTTTGGAATGCCGTCAAGTTGACGTGCTAGCAAAAAACAATCGCCGCATTGACTTCAACTGCAAGTCCAACTCGGAAGACCTGTCTAGAATTTATGGATTTGCGAGAAGAGATGACTGCTCCAAAAAGGAATACGTAACTGCTTCTTTGCCTTGATATCTTTGTACGGTGACCATCAGCACATTAAAGAAGGAAGGATATTTAAAAAAACCTATAAAGCAGTTTTTTTTTCAAATTAAATCTTAAGCTATTATAAACAGTTCATAATATGACAGAAAATAAATTTAAATCGATGAAATTATGTACATTTCTAAACGTTATGTCACTAACTTCGCCTTTCGTTGTCTTCAGGAAATCAAGTTCACGGATGAACTTGACTGTGTCACTGTGATTATCGGAAAAAAAGTTGCTTTGGAAAAACTGTGGGTTACGTCCTTTTTCCTTTCCACAGTCGATATGGAAATGCAATATTCGTTTGGTATATCACAAGAAGTTTGTTAATTTATGAGGCTAATCCATTTTAAACAAACTAATTAGTATATATTGTTAGTGTCTTTTAATTATCAAGTTTTATTTTTTTTATACAATTTCAAGGAAGTACTGTGTTAGGCATCTTTATTATCAAGAAGTGTTGAAGTATATTTCCAAATTTGTTTGGCTAAATTTTCATTCAATCCTTTAAAATATTATATGAGACATGAAAGTTTTTTAATTTATTCTTACTACCATGTTGTTTTTGCTAATGATTTGGTAACGTTCACAGCTTGTACACTGCCCTTTCTTGATCGTGGGGGTCGCCCATTAAATAGCATAAGATGACTGGCAACCTTCGTTACTGGTATTCGCCAACCGAATTTCAATTGCAAATTTACAATCATCCTTTTTATTTATTTATATTTTGGCAACAATGAAAGAAGTTCCATGATTCCCCCGGAATAAATTGAGGCGATATTATATCAAATTATTAGGCACTTGGAATAAGTTTCAATCTATTCAAGCGTCAAAACGTAATAATGTTCATCATATTTTAGTAAATGACATAATAGGAAACGAAATCGGTTCACAAATAAAACTTCTTCTATAATTAATTTAAGTAGAGTTGGCAATCGATCTATTGATAGTTAGTTGGTGATGCAACAATAACTTAGATGGCAAAGTATGGACGTGAAGGTAAGTATATTATTTTGTAATAAACACCCAATGTATTTTTTACGCATAGGATATATAATTTTTCAATCAAAACAGTCGTGCAAGCTAACAGTGTAATATTTTTAAAGATAAAATAGAAGTATAAAAACAAAGAATATTACAATTGACCGTTGAATTACGAAACCGAGTAGAAAGAGGATTATGTGAATATTATTGAAAGGCAGGGGTGGGTTCAAGCGTGCCCCTTGTTAAATTTTATGAAGGCGAGCGAGCCTGTTGATTAAAGAGAAAACATTATTCACAGATCAAATTATTATAACTGCAATTTCAGAATCATGTACTTTTTTCAGTAGTACATTTTTAAATATTTTGATTGATAAGTTTACCGTAAACTGTATATTGTTACAGATTATAATTGTATGTATTAAGTAAAAATCGATTGCTTATTTAGGAGCGATTAAAAAATTCACTCTTCCCCAGAACACCGAGAATTGCTTTTAGATTAAGCGAGCCCCTTGTTAACGTATTGGCGGCCCACCGCTATTGAAAGGTAGTTAGTAATGAAAACAAGTAGCAATTAAAATGAACTCACCCTTCCGACACCCATTTTCCGTGGAGGCTCTCAGGCGATTCAAGAGTGACGGAGGCTCTTTCGAGAGCAATCGCTCTCCGTGTTGCTTGCTCGCATGCACCACCGCCAGCCACAGTGTTCAACCGGAAGCCAGACGTTGTATCCGGTGTTACTGAAAATTAAAAAGTTTATATGAGACGTACGTCAATCAAATAAATTAAATACATACAAATAGTGATTGTAATGGTAAAAGAGTGGAACTAAATTCGCAGAGACGTATTTTATAACTTTTAAGTTTTACACTAAGGTAAAGAGAATTTTGTACACTGATGTGCACTGGTTTTAAAGAGTAAAGTGTTTAAAATAAATAAACTACTTTCATGGAAAAAATACTGTCAATCAACCAAAGATTAGTCGTGTAAAATATTGAATTATCTCATCAACAAATAGAATGCCAGCTGCAATTATTCCAGAAAGGTTACCAAAAAAATTGTGAATATTTCTGTAAGTTAAATACATTTGTACTGAAATTTGATTCTTTTGATAATAATTCATATTTCCTGGTCACAAAGTATAATAATAAAGCTGAGAATCACTTGAAGTTTTGAAGACTAGTTTTGGTTAGATT